>CM046430.1:45032603-45632603 GCA_025506505.1 Flaveria sonorensis | reverse complement strand
AATGTCAACACAATGGTTGGTAAGTTTAAGAGTTTGCGTTTATCATAAACAATAACATTTACATAACATAAGAAGTGCATTGAAATAGATAGCTAGTCTATATTCACAAGTAATAACCATAGTGATTTCGCGATCGAAGCTGACTGTGTTGCGTTTGTTGCCTCCCGTCACGACTTACCAGGTCGTGACGATATTTGTGTCTAGGAAAATATTTCACCCGTTTGACCTCGAGTCACACAGGTGGGGCTCGTCAGACCCAGTAGTACTACCCAAGATTTCCCGCTAGTTACCATTATTAACAATCCGAAAGTGTGAGGACTTCCAAGGTATTAAGCACTATGTTAAAACATACACAACTTATAATAATGAAATAGTGTTTGAGTACAAGTATGCTACCTCCCCCAAGAAGAAGGTTTATAAAAATAGAGGGGCATGAACTCACCTGGTATGTAAAGATAATGACTAAAGAGAACTGGTGATAGGTGCAAAGACAACCCTTCAAAGGTTACCTAGAACATGAGAGTACATAAGTACGTGTACACAGAATCATATTGAAACCCTAAGTGCTTTACAAACCAAAGAACTCAAAGTTTTAGAAGACAAGACTCTTTTGACCCAGTTGACCCGTTTGACCCGTTGGTGACATTATAGGTGAATTTCCATTCAAACAAGCATAGCAGCCTATCACACATGATTAACATACAAATTGATTACATATAGCACTTCATTAACCACATGTACTAATTAGATCATCATACAGCCAGATATCATACAAGTCATGCGAATCTCAAACTATTATCATGCTCATAACATCTATAACACAAATAATACACCATACAAGGATCAAATCACGCATCACATGCCATGTGAAGCCACTCACGACTTCACACCCTAAACCCTGCCAATCCTACTAAGTAGGGGCCTCAGATTCGCACGTGTATATGATGATCATTAACATACCAATTTTCCATAGCTCATATCATCCAAAATGTTCATTCTTAATCAACCATCAATCAACAAAAGTCCTAGTTTACCTATATGACTCATGCCATGATTTTTTCACAAACAGGCCAAAACAGGTAACAAACCAAATCAATATTCATATAACCTAAACAACATATTTAATCACCTTAGAAACCATCCATGAACATACTAGCATGGTCCTAATGTCTCAAACATGCTCAAATCATCCAATTCAAGGATTTGCATAATTAAAGTTTCCCTTTTGGGAAAGTACATCCCAAATTCATCAAACTCATACTACATTCATGAATTTACCATTTGCATACCAAATTAAGTCCATAACAATATCTAGACATGATCAACAACATCTAATTGGCATGTTTCATCAACATTCAACATCAAAAGTTACTATTTTTAGCAAGGTAAGAACTACAATGTGCATTCTCGATTTCCCAATGTTCATATCAACAATCTAGCATGTAATTATCATTATAAACACATCCATAACATTCATACATCATCAAATCATCAATTCATGCAAAATAAAGTTACTATTCTTAGTAACCTATGAACAATGAATCAAAATCGAAGCTTTCTTGCATAATCGACGTTAACTAACATATATACAATCCAACTAACACATTAACATCAACAAACAACCACGAATCAACCTTCAATTGCAGGTTTCAAACTAGGGTTCGGCCAAGACTAAAAATCCATGGAAACCATAAAGAAACTAACCTTTAATCACGTAATGGGTGAGAATTGAAGCCTCTAACGTGTTGTAGTTCTTGGAATCAACCAAAACCAAAACACAATTGCTTGTTCTAGGCTGAATTCGCAGGTGTGTGTGTGTGGAGATGATGATCGCGGCCGAGAATGGTGTGGGGGCTAGGGTTGGGATTTTTGTTTTATTTAATAATCCATAATTACCCTTTTAACCCTTATAATTTGTATTTTATTAAAACTAAGCTTTTAATTATTTTTTAAAAGGTTTAAACTTAAAATAATAAGCATATAAACTAACAATAATAATCATATGCATTATCTTCACTAGATACAAAACATACGGATTAAACACACACGTTTTCACGTTACGCGATAAAATTCACAATTAATATTTAAATCGCATAATCACAACCAATAACCAACATTATTAGTTGAATAATTATCTGTTTATCATTATTAATTATTATTAAGTCTCCAACGTTCAACGACAACTAGTGTGTGCTCCCGACACGTGTATGCAAGACTTAACAGAACTAACGGAGTTTGGTAATGAAAAATTACCGGATGTCACATTATCCCCATGTCAAAAGAATTTTCGTCCCGAAAATTGCGTTACGTGGTGAGTGTTCCATCACTGGTCCACTGCATTGGCACAAGAAAATCGAAATCGAATGAGTTTTGGATGAGTTGTCACATCGAAACACCAATTTTAAAATATTTTATATTTTTAAAATATATGATGTTTTAGAAAAAAAATTATTTTATAAAAAAATATTTTTTAGAAATAACATTAATAAACAAAATCTTTCATAATTATTATAAAAGTATTTTTTAGTCTAAAAAATTAAATAATATTATTAGTAATTAATGTAATATTAAATAAAAGAGAGAATAGAGAAAAATTTTAGTAAGAATGAATGTTGTGGAGATACATGTCACCCTAGTTAATTTTTTATTATAATAGAAAGATTTTATTAAAGTAGAAAGATTATTACCAGTAGAATAGAAATCGATATAGTCTAACACTCTCACATCATCTTTTAAGCAAATAATTAACACCCACGGATATTGATCTTCTAACTGTATAATAACAAAATGTGAGTAATTATATATGAATTTCTACAACATGATTAAAGTATCTCAACTATTTAAAAAACTAACTAGAAGACCCTAGAAAACTAACTAGAAACCCTACACAAAAACAATGTTTTTCAAAATCGTTAATTGGGATGGCCCATTTATTTGTTAGGGAAACAAAAAAAAAATCACAATTTGATACTCCTAAATACGGTAATGAAAAAATAAGTACAACTTATTTAACTGTAATAATTACTATTAGTGAACACAATTATAATCTAACACATTGGATCTGAATATCTATGATGTTTAAATATTTGTAGTTGAGCAGCAAAAACATCATATTAGAGATGAAGAAGAGAGAAGAAAGTGACAGACTAGAGTGAAGATGTGAGCTTGACACCGGGATAAATTAGCACGGAGCCAGGGAAAATGATAAAAATCAATATACCCTCGAATGAGTGGCACGTAAAACGACATATATATAATGATGCAGCCCATGATGTTAGGGCTATTGGTTAAATGGGTATGAAGTCCCTAAAATAATAAATGAATTATATAGATCAAATTTGTAACTTAAAACATTTACGGACACGAATAAAAGTAGCTATAGATTTTACTGTATAGATATAAATGTGTGCTCAAGTTTACTTACATGTTATCATTGTTACATAAGAATAAGATATAGTATTATAGTTTTTGTTGATGTTAGTAACTTTTTTGCTATTCATTCCTTTTGGATTATGAGATATAGTTGGTTAAAGTTAAGTTTGTAAGTTGGTAATATATTAACGTATACATCAAGATAATACTTTATTGAAACTAGGAGGAGAGTTAAGAAGATAGTAATCTATTGTTGATCAAAGATATGAATTGCGTTGTGTGTAGATTGTAAATGATAGCTACAACGTCTATCAAAATCGGTGGGAATTCATCTAAATGTCTCTTTACTAATCCCATATGCTTGTGCTTATTATTCTCATAGTTTACATGCATATTGATTCTTGTTTTGGGGGATTTTGGACGTGTTAGAAAGTGTTATTTTGCTTTTGTTGCTTACATACAAGACATCTTGAAAAAAGAAATTTGATCAGTTGTTTGATTAGGAAAAGTATGGCTATGGGTTTACAAGATAAAACTTTACCTTTATATATATATATATATATATATATATATATATATATATATATATATATATGTGTGTGTGTGTGTGTGTGTGTGTGTGTGTGTATGTAACATGCCTATGCTTTTCTAGTTATGCTCAGGTTGTGTTCATGCATAAAACAATACATAAAAAAATACGTTTGTTTTTAGTTAGGTATAGTTAACATTCCATCATGAGTGTGTTCAATTCATGAGTATCATGATCACATCCATGCATGCATGGTCATGAATATGTTAATTATAAATAAGCTTGATATTATTGATGCAGGGTGAGTGGAATTCCTAACAACATGTTAGAGGTGAAGGGGGTACTGAGTGAGTGAGGGAGTGATGACCTGTCGTTAGGGTAATGCAAAAACTTAATTAACCTAGGTAGCTAGGGTAAGTCAGGTATCGTATTCACGGGGAGCATGTGGTTAGTGTTACATGATTCGGTTGATTATTAAACTAACGTAGTAATTTAGAAAACTGAACTATTGTCTCTTGACTGTAAATGGATGTGGATGAGATTAACTAAAAAGATTACTTTAATAAACAAAACAAAACTTAGACTTGGTTTGGAACTAGTGAGATGAAAGAGATCACAACCAGGTTTTAGGAATGTAATTGAATACACGGTTTATGTTTCATCTAATCTTGAAATCATATAGACATAACTTGTTTATCACATATGTTGAATGGTAATTACCAACTCGATATCCGATTATGTAAATTAATTAGTAAACTAACTAATGCCACAATCTAGAAACTTTATTTGCAATCACCGATTAATGATGATAACCTAATTACTACTCAATGGTTAACAATGTAGAACTGATAACTTGATAAGTAATAATCAAATCAACTAACATGAATATTTAATCAACATATGATTCAAAACACATAAACCAATAAAAGTTTTTAAACAATCAAAGTTCATGTCTTGACTAGGTAAAAGCATAAGCACACACAATCAATAACAAACCATCCACCCGAAGATGATCACAGGTGGTTTAGCCTTGAATCTTCATGAATTCCGCAACAAAAACGGATTGAAACATGATTTGATAGATTGGAATGATTTGGAGAAGTGGAAAAACCCTCAAGAATGGCCAAAGTTCGTCCCTTTCTGCTCCCAATGCGAATTAGGGTTTTTTGAATTGATAATCTCCTTAAATATGGTCAAAACCCGGGAAAATTGGTCAACACTCGCAAGACGACGTAAGCTACGTCTATAGGGACGTAGGGTACGTCGTACCTTCACTCATACGTCCTTGCTTATTGTCTTACGTCCTCACACTTATCATTTCTCAGGCATCGACGTAAGCTACGTCCTTAGGGATGTGGGCTACGTCCTACTTTGAAATTCCATTCTTTTTCTCTGATTTTCATGCTTCGCACCTGCAATCCTAAATCATACAAAGTAACTACATTCGATAGTGATTATATAGTAGAAAAATATATTTAACTACCTAAAACACATGCAAATCATGAATGCATCAAGGAGGGAGGGAGAAGTAAGAGATTAGAGTGGAGAGAGGAGCTCTGAAAATGAGATAACATAACATGATAGCCAATATGCATGAGAGGCACATAAACCAACATATATATAATTTTGTTAGGGTGATATATTGGTTAATTTAAGCAAGTGAAGTCCCTAAAATAATAAATGAGTCATATAGATCAAATTCGTAACTTGCAACATGTACGAACACAAAAAAGAAAGGTAACTATAGATTTTACTTGTAGAGATATAAATGTGCGCTCATGTATGGTAGTTTGATTACAAAAATCTCAACTCATAAAATACCCTCTCTGACCAAGTGTACTTAGTAATTATGCAGGTTATTATTGTTACATAAGGATACTATATCGTAGTATAGTTTTTGTTGATATTAGTAACTTTTTTAGTATTCGTTCTGGTTTGGTTATGTGATACAATTGGTTAAAATATAATTTGTGGTTTGGTAATTTATTAACATATACATCAAGATAACACTTCATTGAAACTAGGAGGAGAGTTAAAGAGGATAATACTCTATTATTGATTGAAGGTATGAATTGCGGCGTGTGTTAACTGTAAATGATAGCTACAAAGTCCATCCAAATCGGTGGGAATCCTTTCAAATGTCTCTTTATTGATCTCATACGATTGTTCTTTTTATTCTCATAGTTTGCATGCATATTGATTCTTGTTTTGGGGTTTTTTGAAGTGTTAGAAAGTGTTGTTTTGTTTTTGTTGCTTACATTATTATAAGACATTTTGAAAGAAAAAATATTAATTAATTTTTTGATGAAGAAAAGTATGGTTGTGTATTTACAAGATAAAACCTTACATTTATATATTTTTATCTATACTAATAAAATAAAATAAATTTTTATCACATGTCTTCTCCCCTCATCCTCCTTGTCACATATCATTTTCTTACATTCTTCTTATCAAATGTCACTAGCATAGAAAAAGTTAGCTATTTAATTATCATAATAAATGCTAAATATATTTTCTATATTCTTTCTAAATTATAAAATATATTTTTATTAAAAAATATAATTTTTTAAATATAAATAAATATGATTTTTTAATACAAAGAACTTTCTAAAATGATGTTTAAAAAACATATTTTTGAAACTTTGAAATGTTTAGAAAACATTTTTTAACAATTTTTTTTTAAAAACGTAAGTTAAAAAATTATTATTTTTATTTTATTACTTAAGGTAGTTGACTATATGTAATTCGAATACAATAATTTCTAAATATTAATTATTAACTATTAATTTAATATTTTAATTCAACTCATGTAAAAAAAAGGTTTCTAAACTAATATCTAATAAATGAAAGTTTTGAGGTGCCAAATGTTGAAATATTAAGCTTCCTCATTTTAAATTTCTCATCTCTGTTACACCCTCAATTTCCACAAACGGTGTATTACCGTTAGACGTGTGACATACCAGGATCTCAGCCACTAGTAACACCAAACGACACATCGATTACAAAATATAATTGCTCGTTAATGTTTGAAATTACCAAAAACAGTGTTAATAATGTAAATGTAAGAATAGTTGCGGAAGCATAATCAATCTTAATTTAAAATGGCGCAACACGCGTAAACCAATTAAATAAAGTTCATAGAAAATGTAAGTGTTTCATTTGACCCATATGATGATAAATGCATGAATGAGATGTTCTAATCGTGCGTATTTTGAGAACCTGAAAGAAACATGCTAAAGTGTCAACACAAGGTTGTTGAGTTTACAGGTTTTGATAAACAAAACATAATAGTAACAGATACAGTACACAAAGTAATATCAGTAGATAACTAGTATACTTAACAAGCTACTAAGTGTATGAAGTTCGCAACCGAAGCTGACAATGTAAATGAAGGCCTCGGCTGTGGATACCAGACCACAACAACAGAAATTAGGTCAATTAAACACCCGTTTGACGTGTAGTCGTGCTAGCTCGACTAGCCCGGGTGGGGTTTGTCAAACCCAGTAGATCTACTCAGAATTACCTCGCTAAAGTACATAAATTAACGGTTTAAAAGTGAGGACTTAAATTGGTATAACACTAGTAAGCAAGCGACATTACAGTAATACTGGTCAAATGAAAATGCATTTTGCACATATGTTTCTTTCCCCCAACGAAAACAGGTAAAGTGGAGCTGAGAACTCACCTTGAATGCACAGCGACAAGTAAACGAAAGCACAAAGATTAGGGTTTCGGTTAACCTGAATTTCATTTAATATATAATTAATATTAAATACCAATAATTCGATCGTTTGGTTTCGTGTTCTCGGTTACGATTTCAGTTATCAATTTCCCATTCATACACAAGCACACTCAAAACTGTATAAAATCCAAATTATTCTCACGTATACCAATTTATGTATAAAGGTACTCATTATAATTTTTTTTAAATAACTTATTATAATAAAACCCATACGATTCATGATACATCACTTACACCTCACAACCGTAATACGACCCAAACAAAACACGTACGTGTAATATATTACCCAAACATAATATATATATATATACATATTCGCACATAATATATATATTATACACATACACACATAATATATATAGCATACACACATAATATATATATATATTATACACATACACACATAATATATAACATACTCACTCACCACACGTATAACACACACAAACACCACATCTATACATAAATGGTGCATCCACAAAACCCATGTCAAACCTACGCACACACACATGCATCCAACCAACACATACATGGCAGAAGAGAACCACCCTCATCATGGCTATGCACACACAAGCAATAACATAGCAAAACCCCCATACATCCGTACATATACATATATATATATATACATATATATATATATATACATATATATATATACATATATATATATACATGTATATATATATATATACATGTATATATATATACATGTATATATATATATACATGTATATATATATATATACATGTATATATATATATACATGTATATATATATATACATGTATATATATATATATATACATGTATATATATATATACATGTATATATATATATATACATGTATATATATATATATATATATATATATATATATATATATATACCCGATGCATACACCACACACTAAAGTAAGCATACATACAATATATATCAGAACCCACACACCAAACCCACGTAGACATGACATTCTCGGTCCCTAAAGCAACCCGATACCACATATACATACCTTGATACATTGCAACACACAACAATCATAGTAACATACCATCACCATATATATATATACATACGCAGAACCACACCCATACACCACATCGCATGAAAGTATACATATACGCATACAACATAGGTACATACAATGAATAAACAGCACACATTCACCCACCCACGAACCCGGTTGTCACAAACCTTGAACCCGAGTAAATGATCTCTCAAAACCGCACGTACAAAACATAAGTAATGGTCAAGAAAGAAACATACAAGTCGTACCGAACAACGGCGATTAGCGGTCAATAGCGGAGGCGTCGCCGGGATGTACAACACACGTTGGTTGTCGGAGATGAGGCGCTATGTAGGGAGGGGGCTGCCGAGCAAGTTGCGGTTGTCGGAAAAGTGATCGTTGCCGGGATTACTTATTGCGGCTGTTCTGCTACGGTTGCTCTAGGGTTTCCATCGATGGGGGACTTCGAAACAGAAAGTGATGAAGAGGGGGGAAGGGTCGGTTGGGGTTGTTGAATTATAGAGTTAACCATAATATGCATAATAGTCCCTCAAATATGCTCAACCTGCACAAAAGACCCTCAAGTTAACTGAACTTGCGCATTAAGTTAATTAAGTTTAGTTATAAAAATAATCACAATTATTTAATAATAATAGAATTGATCTAATTAAATTATCGGACATATTTTGGAAAACGGTAACGGGGTTAACCTGAAAACTCGGGTTGTCACATCATCCCCTTGTTGAAAGAATTTTCGTCCCAAAAATTAGAGCATCAGGTTCAACAAAGAACACGAGACTCGGCGATCTATAACACATATAGAATAGAGTTTCTGCGAATCCAGAATAAAGACAATAAAGAAGAATTGTAAGGTTTCGCGAGGGTTATGACATCATCCCCTTGTTGAAGGGAATTTCGTCTTGAAATTTAAAGGAAAAGATATCTTAAGAATTATACCTTAAGAAATGGGTGCCTGATCTTTGAACAGTTGCGGGTACTTCTTTTTCATCTGATCTTCGCGTTCCCAGGTAAACTCTGGTCCACGCTTTGAATTCCACCTAACGCGCACAATAAGAATCTTGCTACGCTTTAGGGTTTTGACTTCTCGATCCATAATCTCAACTGGTTCTTCAATGAAACATAACTGTTCATCAATCTCCAGTTCCTCCAAGGGTACGATTAGTGATTCATCAGCTAAGCACTTCTTCAGGTTTGAAACATGAAATACATTGTGTATTCTATTGAGTTCTTCAGGTAAATTCAGCTGATAGGCTACTGGACCAACCCTTTTGATGATCTCAAATGGTCCTACGTAGCGCGGATTTAACTTTCCCTGTTTCCCAAACCGGATTACACCTTTCCAAGGCGAGACCTTCAGAAGTACCTTGTCACCAATCTGAAATTCCAATAGTTTACGACGCTTATCTGCATAACTCTTCTGTCTATCACGTGCCGCTGCCATACGATTACGAATTTGCACGATCTTCTCAGTCGTCTCGTGCACAAGCTCAGGACCTGTAAGTTGGCTTTCTCCAACTTCTGCCCAACAAATAGGTTATCGGTACTTACGTCCATACAGTGCCTCAAATGGTGCGGCCTTAATTGAGGTGTGATAACTGTTATTGTAGGAGAACTCAACCAATGGTAAATGAGTTTCCGAACTGCTGCCAAAATCAATCACACAGGCACGCAACATGTCTTCCAGTGTCTGTATCGTACGCTCACTCTGACCATCGGTTTGCGGATGATACGCAGTGCTCATATCCAGCCGCGTTCCTAATGATCGCTGCAAAGGCTGCTAGAAATGGGAAGTGAACCGAGCGTCACAATCAGATATGATAGATACCGGCACACCATGCAGAGAGCCTATCTCCCTTAAGTAGATTTGTGTCAACTTCTCCATTCGATCGGTCTCTCGGATTGCCAGAAAGTGCACGGATTTTGTTAAGCGATCTACTATAACCCAAATGGTATCGCATCCGCTGGGAGTCCTAGGTAACTTTGTGATAAAGTCCATCAAGATCTGCTCCCATTTCCACACCGGAATGTCCGGTTGCTGAAGTAAACCGGATGGTCGTTGGTATTCCACCTTAACCTTAGAACAAGTTAGACATCTGCTTACGTAGGTGGCAATCTCAACTTTCATGTTCGGCCACCGGTAGAGCTCCTTCAGATCTTGGTACATTTTGTTTGTACCCGGATGAATTGAGTAACGTGACTTATGAGCTTCATCCATTACCAGCTCTCGTAATTCCCCATATTTTGGTATCCCGATCCGTTCCATGAAATAACGGATTCCATCGGTCTTTACCTCTAATTGTTTCTCCATGCCTCGCATGGATTCTGCCTTCAGATTCTCCACTTTTAAGGCCTCAGATTGAGCAGCTTTGATTTGTACTGGTAGATCAGAGTGGATGGTCATTTGCAATGCATACACTCGACGTGGTTTTAGTGTTTCCTTTCGACTGAGGGCGTCGACTACCACATTAGCCTTACCCGGGTGGTACTCGATTACACAGTCGTAATCATTGAGAAATTCTAACCACCGTCGGTGCCGCATATTCAACTCTTTCTGATCATATATGTGTCGGAGGCTCTTATGATCTATATAGATCATGCACTTGGTTCCATATAAGTAGTGACTCCAGATCTTCAAGGCAAACACTACAGCTCCTAGTTCCAGATCATGCATTGTGTAGTTCTTCTCATGCACCTTGAGCTTTCTAGATGCATAAGCAATAACATTGTTGTGTTGCATCAGTACACACCCCAAACCCTGGATGGATGCATCACAGTAAACAACAAAATCATCAGTCCCTTCTGGAAAAGCTAGAATCAGCGCACTGTAGAGTTTGTCCTTAAGCGCCTGAAATGCTGATTCCTCTTTGTTGCCCCATTTATAGATAGTTCTCTTGTGAGTCAGGGCAGTCAAAGGTTATGCCAACTTTGAGAATCCTTTGATAAATTGTCTGTAATAGCCCGTTAAACCAAAGAATTACCGCACTTCTATAGGCGTTTTCGGTGTCGGCCAATCCTTGATTGCTTCAATCTTTGAAGGATCTACATGTATACCCCTTTCGTTCACCACATGCCCAAGAAATTGCACCTCTCGCATCCAGAAGTCGCATTTTGAGAACTTTGCATAAAGTTGTTCATTCTTCAACAAATCTAGAATGATTCTCAAGTGTTCCTCATGATCTTCCTTATTCTGAGAGTAGATTAGTATGTCATCAATGAAGACATTGACAAACTTATCCAAATAAGGCTTGCAAACACGGTTCATGAGGTCCATGAAAGCGGCTGAGGCATTGGTCAGTCCAAAAGGCATAACTGCGAACTCAAAATGTCCATAGCGAGTCCGGAATGCCGTCTTCGGGATGTCTTCCTCCTGAACCCGTAACTGATGATAACCTAATCTCAGATCAATCTTGGAATAGTAGCTTGATCCTTGGAGTTGGTCGAATAAGTCTTCGATACGTGGAAGAGGGTATCGATTATTTATTATAACCTTGTTCAGTTCCCGATAATCAATACACATCCTGAAAGTTCCATCTTTCTTTTTCACAAAAAGCACTAGAGCTCCCCAGGGTGAAGAGCTGGGACGTATGAATCCCTTGTCTAGCAATTCCTGCGATTGCTTAGAAAACTCTTGTAATTCGTTTGGTGACAAACGGTACGGCACCCGAGTGATCAGAGCAGCTCCCGGTGTCAGCTCAATCTAAAACTCTACTTGCCTGTGTGGAGGAAGGCCAGGCAAGTCTTCTGGAAATAATTCTGGGAAGTCTCTGATAACTGGAATGTCTTCAGTGCTATTCTCATCCACTGTCTTTTCTATAACTAATGCCAGGAGAGTGAATTATCCCTTCTAAAGACATTTCTGTGCTTTCAAGTATGAGATGATACCGCCCACAGCATCCCTCTTGCCACCTTCCACAATAAGTGTCTCGCCACTAGGAAGAGGTAACTTAATGAGTTTGTCTCCACAACCGATCTCTGCTTGGTTCTTGGGTACCAACCACAACATCAAAGATACTAAATGTAATAGGAAACGAATTCATATCTAATGAATGTCCAGCTAAGCGTAGTTTACATCTGCTATATACCTGGGTAGCCACTATAGTTCTACCATCAGCTATCGCTATGGTAAATTCAGAACTTAAGTCAGTAGGCACTAAACTTATTGGATACGTAGCTTCTGTCGGCACCCGAATCAAAATACTGAGGCGAAACAACCATTCCTGTTGGTTTTCCTTCTTCTTGAGCCTTGGTTAGTTTCTATTGAAATACACAGATTGTCCACACTCATAATATCTCTTTATGCTTCTTGTGGCTGAGGTGATTTGGCTGGGATGTTCACATGATGGTTCTTAGTGGCATTACTGAATTTCCTACAGTGCTCACAGATGTTCTTATTGCATGGCCCATTGCGGTGCTAGATGCACTTGTTGTAAGTGGAAACATAGAGAGGTAATGGATGGGGTCGTCATAACACGTTGCCAATCGATCATACGCCAATTGTATTCAATCAGGAAAATCCAATTTGAATCCCACCATTGGGAAACATAACATACGTTGAAACATGATAAATACCAAATGAAATGAATGCTAGAATGTTCAATCTGCCAAGACTCTAAGTCTTAAGGTCAATCCAATGATTAGAAGATACATGTGCAGAGAGTATCATCACTCCGTTACTACTTTTCGAGGACCACGCACGTTGTAGATAGATAGTATTGCACGATCACTGAAATGCTAGAAAGAGCAATGTCTCATAGAGACTAGGACTAACGCCATAATATGAATCTCATTAAGGTTTGAGGTAGATGAGAACTTTCATACGAGTAGAAATAAAGGATTGTTTCCATATCAATAATAAAGTTTAATGAGAATCGAGACTCCCATGTCTCAAAGTATAGAATGAAAATTTGTACTAACTATGACCGTTATCACCCGACAGAGTTTACCAGACTTCTCATGCATGACAAATTACAATTACGTGTGCACCCGTAATGGTAATTTGCTTTGCATGGTCACCCCTGGTTCCTCCTATCCGAGCTAACATACCTTGTCAAGTACAGAGTGTTATCAACGATAGAAGTAGATATTGTTATTAAACCAAAGGTCAATTAACCAAGGTTATACGAAGGAATCAGTAAGGAAAATATCTACTTGGGCAAGAAACCGTCGATGTACTCAGGTTAGATAGATAAGATAGTATTATCATAAGTAAACCCTGATAAGTTGTCTCCTAATGTCTTTGATAACCGCAAGTGCAGCTATTTCTGGCTCCACAGGGCAGGGAAGAGAAGTGGCAAGGCAGGTAAAGAAAGAATGACATAAATAGCTCTCGTTCGAGAAAGCACCCAACAGGAGACAGAACATGCTCCTAATGAACCATCCAAGTCAGGTACCAATGGTATTGCATCTGATTCCGAAAGGTATGATGTAAAAGGTACGGTAAATCATTAATCGTAATTAACCTTCTCGTGACTCACAGTAACTCGGAGTCACCCGCGCTAAGGAACGGACAGTAACAACGGGGAATCAGGACGAACTAGCCTTTTCCCCTTAGACTAAACATAAGAAGATGAAGACACCGTCCCTGAAGTCGAACGCTCACTGGAATAAGCAAAAGCAAGCAATCCAGCAAAGCAAAGCAAACAAGGCCATCAAGCAAAACTAAACGTGTCTATATGCGTGTAACTAAGGCATGTCCAGTCTCTAATATCACCGACGCGTTTTGGGAGTATTGGTTGTGGATGAGAGGAGAACTCCACAGTTAAACGTGCTCAGGTGGTAGTAATCCAAGGATGGGTGACCTCGCTGGGAAGTTTTCACTTGGGTAACCAAAAGCAAATCCGTGAGCTCCTCGTGGGTAGAGCGGATAATATTGGTAGTGTGAGAGGCCGGGTGTTACAGAATGGTATCAGAGCCACTCCTGTGTCATTCGGGATGGTGGGACAAACCTCACCGGTGATGGTGAATTCTCAGGCTCATCGAGGACGATGAGTCCAAAGAGGGAGGGGGTTGATTGTGACACCCTATATATTCCCACATCGGCCGTGGACAGGAGAGATTCCTGGTTCATAAGGAATGTTCGGTCTCAAATATCACCAATGCGTTTTGGGCATATTGGCTGTGGATGAGAGGAGAACTTCACAGTTAAGCGTGCTCAGGTTGTAGCAATCCAAGAATGGGTGACCTCCCTGGGAAGTTTTCACCTAGGCAACTAAAAGCAAATCCGTGAGCTCCTCGTGGGCAAAGCGGACAATATTGGTGGTGTGAGAGGCCAGGTGTTACATCCTCTCTCCTAATTAATTTTAATAAGAGATATTAATTATATTATTTAAGACATTTCCAGATTAACAATATATGTATAGGGAAAGTTTACGGTACAAAGTGATCAAATCGTGTAAAATGTGCAAAGCAAAAAGAGGACGCTACGTGGCTTCTGTGCGTTTATACACGGAGGGGTATTTTCATCTGTCCGCTTCTTTTCGTTCCTTCTTGCGTGATATTATAACTACTATGTCGGGTGGAAGTTGAAGGTTTTGAAGAACCTTGCGTACTTAATATTCTAACATGCATAATTTAATAAGAACCTTGAATGGCATATTAAGAACCTTGCGTAATTATTTAAGAACCTTGAATGGCTTAGATATATTTTTGAATGGCTTATCACTAGTTGTGAATGGCTTACACCTAGTTTTTGAATGGCTTGCGTAATACATGTAGAACCTTGTGTAAAAAATGTATAACTTGCGTGATTTTCAATCAAACCCTTGTGTAATTATTCAAAAACCTTGAATTGCTTAGATATAGTTTTGAATGGCTTATCACTAGTTGTGAATGGCTTACAACTAGTTTTTGAATGGTCATTTTGAATGGTTTCCGTAATACATGTAGAACCTTACATTAAATATGTATAACTTGCGTGATTTTTAATCTAACCCTTGAATGACTTGGGATACTTTAAAATGACCTAGAACTAGTTTTGAATGGCTTGTGTAATACGTTTCAAACTTTGCGTATATATTATATAACTTGCGGAATAAATGATATAACTTGCATGATTTCATTAATTATTTCGTAAGAGTTTTTGTATATCGCTTCATAATCACGCTTGAGTATTGAAATTACATTATCCTTTTCTACTAAAAAGGGTTGGAATTATCATGCAACGCATATAAAGTGCTGGTATTTTTAAACGGATGGCACAAATTGCTTCGTACGCTTCGGACGTTTTTAACATTTTTTATAGTAATCGGCCCCTATATATACATATATATAAATGAAAGTTTTGAGGTGGCACGTGTCGAAATATTAAGCTTTCTCATTTTACTATCTTGCCTCTCTCTCCTAATAAATTATAATAATAAATACTAATTTTATTATTTAAGACATTTCCAGATTAACAATATATATAGTAAAAATAAAAAAAACCAATTTTTTATTAAAAACCAACAAAAAAGTATAAGATTTGAAAAAAATTTAAACAAAAAACTTTTTTAGAAATACGAACATTTTTTAAAACCTTCTTTTTAAGTTTTATAAGGCTGATTTTAAAAAAATGATTTTTTTAAAAAAACATAATGTTTAAAATAATTTAAAAAAATGAATTCATAAAATAAAAGTTTAAAATGATATTATTATTGTTATACTTGAAGTACTTAATTATCATAACTCAATCATATTTTATTTGAAAATATCATTTTATAATTTTTAAATTTTTATTTCAAACTATTTGATATTTTATATATTCAATCTGTGTATTACATGGGATATAGACTAGTATGTGTATATATGTAGCAAGGTTATACTTTTCTAGTTATGCTCAGACCGTTTTCATGCATGAAAAATATGTTCTTTATTAGGTATAGTCATACTTTCCGTCACGATTATGTTCTATTTATGAGTATCATGGTCGCATTCATGCAGACATGGTCGTGAATATATTAATTTTAAATAAGCTTGATATTATTGATGCATGAGGAGTAGAATTCCTAACGTCTTGTTAGAGGTGAAGAAACGTAAAAAAATAAAAAGTGAGAGATTAGAGTGGAGATGGAAACTCTAACATTAGGATAAAATAAAATGGAGATTAAGAAAAGATGAAATAGCAAATATACATAAGAGGCACATAAACAGACTTATATATAATGTTGTTAGGGCGATATATAGGTTAATTTAAGCAAGTGAAGTCCCTAAAATAATAATTGAATTATATAGATCAAATTCATAACTTGCAATATGTACGAACTCTGGAAAAAAAAAAGTAACTATTGTTTTTAACTTGTAGAAATATAAATGCTTGCTCTTGTATGGTATTTTGTTTGGTAATGTAATACAATTGATTAAAATAAAGTTTGTGGTTTGGTAATTAATTAACATAATCAAGATAACCCTTCATTGTCCCTTTAACAAAGAGAAGGAGAGTTAAAATGATAGTACTCTGTACATTGTTGATTGAAATGTCTCTTTATTAATTCCATATCCTTGTGCTTTTTATTCTCATAGTTTACATGCATATGGGTTCTTGTTTTGCGGGTCTTGGAAGTGTTAGAAAGTATCGTTTCGCTTTTGTTGCTTTCATACAAGACATCTTGAAGAAAAAAACTGATTTGTTCTTTGATCAAGAAAATTATGACTACGCATTTACGAGATAATACTTTACTTTTATATGTGTGCGTGTATAATATACTTTTTAAGGTAAATTAAAACCGTTTTCTTGCATGAAAAATACGTCCGTACTTTATTATTAGGTATATAGTCATACTTTCCATCATGAGTTTGTTCAATTTATGAGTATAAGATTGTATCTATGAATGCATGGTCATGAATATTTCAATTTTAAATAAACTTGATAATTTTTTAATTTTAAATAAGCTTGATATTGTTGATGCGTGATGAGGAGAAATCCTTATGAAATATCGCTGTGAGATAAATGAATCTTGAAAGATCGACCAAAAACAACCAATAAAACGTGAAATGTAGTTTTAACAACAATGCATAGTGTGTCTTGTGTGTATATATTGGAGGTGCATCAAATGAATAGAAAATCATGTTTATTAATAAAAAACCATAAAAACCATCTCAATTAATCACATAATTAATATAATTTTTTAATTGTTTAAAGTGTATTTGAGTATACGTTAATATTATTTTTTAAGGTAATTATATCTTTTTAATTTAACTCCAAAGAACGATGATGACAAAGAAAAAAGTTATGTTTTTTAATTTAAACTCCACGAGACAAGTTATATACATGTAACTTGTATTAGCTACATATACGTAAATCATTGTTGTACACTTGTTAACACGTATTTATACATACGTAAACCTTGGTTTTTATGGTTTTAATTTATAACATGGTTTTCAAGATATCTCTCCTTTATATATATGACATCTTGTCATTATCCCCATGTTTTAATATTGTATTAGCCTTGGTAATAAAGAAAATGATTATGCTATTAGGATTGCCACTGACAACAAAGATGAGAGTTAAATTATCGTCGACTAAACTTGTTGTGAAGTAGTGTTAACATCAAGGTTTAAGTCAATATGTTCTGTTGACTATAGTTCAGGGTTTGTTTTTGTCAACTCTCTTAGTTGAGTGGCTAATGATATAATTAGTTTGTTAGAGGGTGTTTAGGCTCTATATCCGAATGTTCCGCTGGTAGTTTTAGATCATCTTATTTATTGTAACTCATTCTTCATAAATAAAGACATTTGGTGGTTCTAGTGAAAGTGAACTAGGTGAGTGTAGCACCCAGGGTGAATCAAGAAGGGCTAGTAATGGATATAGCATAGCCAGAAACAGAACTAGAAGACAAGTGATACCTCCTTCAAGGTACATGTCTTCTCAGGATATTTCTGCATTTGTGTTTTGTGCTGCTGAACAAGAAAGCATATGTGAGCCCTTGTCTAAGAGGCTATTAACACCCCAGAACATGAAAAATGGCTAGTTGTTATGAATGATGAAATGGATTCTCTACATAAGAACAACACATGGGTTCTTGTTGATAAGCCTAGTGATAAGAAACTATTGGATTATAAGTGGCTGGTTAATATCAAAGAAGATATGCAGGGAGACCCACCCAGATATAAAGCAAGACTTTTAGCCAAGGGGTTTACCTAATTAGCTGGGGTTGATTACAATGAATTTTTTTCCCTAGTTGCGAAGCATACTTCTATAAGGGTGGTGTTATCTCTGATAGCAGTTCATGATTTTGAATTGGATCAATTGGATGTTAAGATAGTATTTTTACATGGGAACTTAGATGCGACCATTTATATGAGGCAGCCTCCAGGTTTTGAGGCGGATAAACATGCCTGCAAGGTGTGCTTGCTTAAGAAATTCTTATATGGCTTGAAGCAGTCCCCTAGGCAATGGTATATGAGGTTTGATGAGTATGTAGTTACTCATAGTTTTAGTAGGAATAGCCATGATGTCTGTATGTACTTCAGAGAGTATGAGAAGGGAAAGTTCATATAGTTACTCTTGTATGTTGATGACATGTTGCTATCTTGTAAAGATAGATCCCAGATTAATAGCACTAAGAAACTTCTGATGTGTGAATTTGATATGAAAGACTTAGGGAAGCCCATAATATTTTACGTGTAGAAATTCACAAAGATAGAAATGCTAGGATTTTGAGGTTGACTCAAGAGGGGTATGCTTATAAGGTACTTTTCAAGTTTTCCATGGATCATAGCAAGAGTGTGGTGACCCCATTAGCTATGCATTTTGAGCTGTCTAATAAAGACACTCCACAGTCAACTGTTGAGATAGTTATGATGCAAAGTGTTCCATATAGTAGTGCAGTTGGTAGCTTAATGTACTTAATGGTATGCACTAGGCCAGATCTTGGGTTTGCTGTTAGTGTTGTAAGTCGGTATTTGAGCAACCCTGGTAAGTTGTATTGGGAAGGTGTTAAATGGATATTGAGGTATCTAAATGGCACTAAGAAGGTTGGTCTTGTGTTTGGCAATTGTGATACTCAAGATCATCTTGTGTATGTGTATTTTGATTTAGATTTTGCTAAAGATCTAGACAGGGGAAGGTCTCTTACTGGTTATGTTTTTAATGTTGGAAATAGTCTGCCCAAAACACATATTAAATTGATGTGGCTAGTACGTTATGATCCAAGTCGGGTCATACCCAATAACAAGCTAGACAAACACCTATAATATTTATTTTATGATAAGATCATATAAATAAATATTAACACTTAGAGTATTTAGAAATTGGGTTTCCGAATATTTGCACTTGTGTTGTAAATAAATTATATGGATAATTTATTTTAGAGAGAGTATTCTATATTGTTATTCAAATGGTTGAACAACAATATAGTCTTTTGTCCGCATTTCTTAATTACTCATCGGCATTTACTAATACGGATGTGCTTTTGAGGAAATGCGGATGAAGATTATTCATCCGCATTTACTAATGCGGATGAAGATTACTCATCCACATTTATTAATGTGAATGAAGATTACTCATCCGCATTTACTTATGAGGAAATGCGGATGTGCATTTTTTAAAATGCTGATGGAAACTGTACATCCGCATTTACTAATACGGATGAGCATTTGAGGAAATGCTAATGAAACTACTCATTCGCATTTACTAATGCGGATGTACATTTGGGAAATGCGAATGGAATTTCTTCATCAGAATTTACTAATACGGGTGAATGTTTGAGAAATGCGGATGGGACAAGGGGCTGGGCCCGCCCTCTTTTCTTGCTCCTCGTCTGAAATTTTAGTTTCCTAGGACATGCAATATATGATTCCAATCAACCACTCTCTTTGAGATATAAAACATAACAGTCAAAGTGCATCTCTCGATCTTCTGGTTTTTATCTCGATCGGTCGAGAACAAAAATAGAGGTTCGTTCAAGTGTAAAAATCCTAGCAACCGGGTGTCTATTGGAGGTTTGAGGGTAGACTAGCTTGAGGCGTCCTTCTTTGGAAGTTGCCATTCAACTATCATCTTCCTTGAATTCCTTACGAGAGGTAGTCTGCTAAACACCCTATGGTTGGTTTTGTAAGCATGTTTTTCATATATCGATCCATAACGGGTTTTAACAGATATATAAAATGGTTTATATATATATTAATTGTAACAAGTTTTGAATCCTTATTCCGCTGCGTTTTTCATTTTATTTGGATAAAATGACTCTGATAAACTTGTTCAAAACCCAACAATGGCATCAAGAGCTGGTTATATGGATACATGCTTCATCTGGACTGAAATCTCGATTTCTTGCTGTTGATTCACCAATAGACCGAGAGTTCTGGTCAAATGTTTCCCCTGATTTTTCAAGATTCTACTTTACATGCATACTGCAATCTTGAAAAATTTAATCATTTGGATGATTTAGTTGTTTGGACAAGAATCATGATATTCGGTTTATATATACTTTAACCAAAAATCAGTGGTTCAAAGGGGATGCTTTCAGGTTTCCGCTTACATATTTGGATATGTATTTTAATGTTCATAACCTAGCCGAGACCTTGTGTTTTGGATGTGTTGTGATTTGTATTTGATTATTCAAAAGGGTTGTAATAATTAAATGTATTTGTTCTTCCTTTTGGGTATGTAATTTATTTATTTTTCATTTGGTATGTAAAATAAATAGGTTAGTTGCATTGTACTTTTACTAGAAAAATGTATTTAGGATATATTTTGTAAAAGAAGATGCAACAAGGTTGTTTTTTGGTTTGGGCCAATTTTGAGCCCAAAAAGCTTTATAGCTCTTAATGGGATTTAAGCCCAATAACCGAAAATATATTTTGAAGGCCCAAAGGAGTTTGGTGCAGAAACTTAAGCCTATTTGGAAGCCCAAATCGAATGGAAGAATCACAACACAAAGTGGACGCTTGAAGCATTTGGATGCGGGATCAAGTGGGAGTTCACCAACACAAGTGTTGTGTCAATTTTACCCTTAGGAAAGACCTAATTAACTCACTTGTTTCGGTCAACAAGTTATGTTAAATTAGTTGGCTATGGTTATGAACTTGTTGTTGTATGTGATGCTTGTGTGGTTGATTTAATTTTATTGTTTATATGATATTTGGATATGCATTGTTAAACAATTTAAAATCAACAACAAGCTTAAAATAGTTCTTTTGGAAACGTTAACATGGGTAATAAAATGGTTTTATTAAAGGTTAATGTTTTCGCAATAAAATTGGGTTTTATTAAAAGAGCCTTGAAAGTTGGTTTTACTAAAGTACCACGCATTTGAATACATGCAAATGCAAGGTACAAAATGTTTTCAAAACTAGAATTAATGAAAACAAAAATCCCTTTTAACAAGTTTAACACCATCCTTTTATACAACACTCAAATCACTTGGGAACTCTTTGTGGGATAAAGGTAACCTAACCATATTTAGGGAACTTGTGTATTTGAGGTGGGGTTAACATATTTGTGGGATAAAGGTCACCTAACCACTTGTATGTGTAAACTCACACTTGTGTGTAAGTAGGACGACTTGAGTTGGAAACCATGTGAATAGGGTCACCGAAGCATGGCGTACAATGGTGTTGATGGGATTAAACATGCCAACTAAACATAAAGATGTTTAACCAATCCCATAAAACTAGAAGTTGCAAAGGGTTGCAATTGTCAAATGTTAACTACCTTGTTAATTTAAATAATGGGATAAAGGTCACCTAACCAATATTTAAATGTAACATTGGATTCTAGATTTTAATTATTAATTATCTATGAGACATGAAAGGGTATTAATAATTAAAATATTATTATCGTAAATACTAAAATTGAACTTTGTTAAGATTGTAGAAATGGCCGTAAACAACAACGCTACCATCCCGACCGTCCATAACCTATCACTAAGAACTATCATGGAAAGGGATCGTCTCAACCACAATAATTTCATGGATTGGTTTCAAAACTTGAGAATTTTTCTCAAGCAAGAAAAGAAATCATATGTGTTGGACGATCCTATTCCCGATGAACCCAACCTTAATGATGTTGATGCCTACAACGATTAGGTTAAGCGTACTGAGGATTCAGTGCAAGTTTCCTGCCTCATGTTGGGAACCATGATTCCCGAGCTTCAAAAGGATTTTGAACATCATGGGGCATACGACATGATTACCCAATTGAAGGAAATATTCCTTCAACAAGCAAGGGTAGAGCGCTTCATGCATGTCGAATGGAAGAAACCCAATCGGTGTCATCTTATGTGCTAAAGATGAAAAGCCACATTGATCGCCTCAAAAGGCTGAACTGTCCCGTCTCAAAAGAGTTGGCCATGGATTTGATCCTCAATGGTCTGACCAAGAAGTTTGAGACGTTTATCATGAATTATAACATAAATGGATGGGGGATGGGACAAGAGCATTGGGGAACTTCATGCAATGCTCAAAACAACCAAAGCGGGGATGGGTAAAAGGGTTTTACCGGTTCTCACGATCAATGAGGGTGGCAACAAGAAAAGGCATCACCCCGAACCCAAGGCAAATGTTGCCAAAGGCAAGGGATACGTCAAAGGGAAGGGTAAGGGAAAGGCTAAAGCGGAACCACCAAAACCGAAGCTTAAGAAGCCAAAGGTTATGGAGAACGATCCATGCTTTGAGTGTGGTGAGATAGGACATTGGAAGATGAATTGTCCAACCTATCTCAGAGAGTTGAGAAACAAGAGGGATGCTGGGCAGACTTCAGGTACAACTTTCATGATCCATATTGAACTTAATGTTATTTCTTCAAACACGTGAGTATTGGATACCGGATATGGAACTCATATTTGCAATTCATTGCAGGGGTTCAAAAGAAATAAACATTTTAAGAAGGGAGATACTTGTCTCTACATGGGCAACGGAGCAAAAGTTGATGTCGAAGCCCAATGAGACTATATCTTGAAGCTTTCAAGTGGTTTGGAAGTTATTTTAAAGAACATTCTGTATGCTCCTAGTTTGACTGAGAGTATTATCTCAGTTTCCCTTCTAAGACAATATGGTTATGTATTAAAGTTTGTAAATGATGGCATTTATGTTTTTATGGATGATATGCCTTATTTTAAGGCTATGCCTTCTAATGGTATTTATGAATTGGTTCATGATGACACATCCTTTAATAACTCGTATACCAATCAAGCACCAAGAAACTTAAAATGGGTTTAAGTAAATCATATCTTTGGCATTATCGTCTTGGTCACATAAACAAGAATTGCATTCAAACACTTCAAAAGAATGGTCTTTTGGAAGCAAATGAAGATGGTTCATTTGATAAGTGTGAATCTTGTTTACAAGGAAAGATGACCAAGGAACCCTTTAGTGGCACTAACGAAAGGGCAAAAGATTTATTAGGAATCATACATTCGGATGTATGTAGTCCTTTTAAAGCAATGACAAGGAATGGTGAAAGATACTTCATTACCTTCATCGACGATTATAGTCGTTATGGTTATGTGTATTAGTTAAGACACAAAGATGAAGCTTTTGAAATGTTCAAAATCTTTAAAAATGAAGTAGAAAATCAACTCAACAAAACAATCAAAGTTCTTCGTTCGGATAGAGGAGGTGAATACCTTAATGATGCCTTTCAAGATCATCTCAGGAGTTGTGGGATTGTCTCATAGCTTGCTCCACCCGGAACACGACAACATAATGGTGTGTTTGAAAGAAGAAACCAAACCCTATTGGATATGGTTCGATCTATGATGGCTAGAAGCACACTACCTCTGTCATTTTGGGGTTTCGTATTGCTCTCCGTGGCCTGTATTCTGAATATGGCCCCAACCAAGAAAGTGGATAAAACACCTTTTGAAATATGGCATGGAAGAGTTCCATCATTATCATATTTAAAATTATGGGGTTGTGAAGCTTATGTTAAGCAGAACACCTAAAACAAGTTAGAAGGCCGATCCACTAAGTGTACCTTTGTAGGATATCCCAAAGACTCCATGGGATATTACTTCTACAATCCAACAGAGCTAAAGGTATTTATTGCTCGAAAGGATGAGTTCTTGGAAACTAAGTTCCTTATGGAAGGAACTACCAATAAAACAGTGGAACTTGATGAGGATCGAGAACCACAAGCCGATACATATTTGGTTGATATTAGCAATCAACAAGAGGTTGTTGATAATGATCAAGTGGTTGATCAATACTCACAAAACGTTCGCAGATCTAGTAGAACTAGCTATCCACCCGAAATATATGGATTTTTCATGAATAGATGCTATGTAGTTGACTAGGATGAACCAATTACATACCATGATACAATGTCCAATTCCGATTGTGACAAGTGGCTTAAAGCCATGAACGTAGAGATGCAATCCATGTATGACAACCAAGTATAGGAATTGGTTGTGCCACCGCTTAACTCCAAATCAGTTGGATGTAAGTGGGTTTTCAAGAAGAAAACCGATATGCATGAAAACTTGGATACTTATAAAGCAAGACTTGTAGCAAAAGGTTTCACTCAAACTTGAGGGGTTGATTATGATGACACCTTCTCGCCTGTGGCAATGCTAAAGTCAATTAGGATATTATTTGCCATAGTCGCATATTATGATGATGAGATTTGGCAAATGGATGTCAAAACTTCTTTCCTTAATGGACATCTCGAAGAGAATGTCTATATGATTCAGCCCGATGGTTTTGTCGATCCATAACATGCTAATAAAGTATGCAAGTTAAAGAAATAAATCTATGGATTGAAACAAGCATCGAGAAGTTGGAATCAATGTTTTGATGAAAAGATCAAGAAATTTAGATTCATCAAGAACACTAATGAAGCTTGTGTGTATAAGAAAGCTAGTGGGAGCATCATCACATTCTTAGTATTGTATATTGATGATATACTACCGTTTGGAAATGACATTCCAACCATGGAAGGTGCTAAAACCTGGCTTGAAAGTTGTTTTTCCATCAAAGATCTTGGTGAAGCCGCTTACATTTTGGGAATAAAGATCTATAGGGATAGATCAAGGCGGTTGATAGGTTTAAACCAAAGTGCATACATTGATAAAATCTTGAAAAGGTTCAAGATGGAGAACTCTAAGAAAGGTTTGGTACCTATTCAAAGAGGGACAATATTAAGTGCATCTCAATGTCCAAGCTCAAAGGATGAGCAAGAAAGGATGAAGGAAATACCATATGCATCTGCTATAGGATCCATCATGTATACAATGATATGCACTAAACTAGACGTGTCATGCACTTTAAGCATGACGAGTAGATATCAGCAGAATCTACGAAATAGCCATTGAATGGCTGTTAATAGTATATTGAAATATCTTAGGATGACTAAGGATATGTTTCTAATATACGAATCTGGTGAAGAGGAACTCGTTGTAAAGGGTTACACGGATGCGAGTTTCCAAACTGATCGAGATGATTCTCGATCACAATATGTCTTCATTATGAATGGAGGGGCAGTGTCCTGGAAGAGCTCAAAGCAGGATGTGGTAGCATTGTCCATTACAGAATCGGAATACATCACCGCTTCATTGGCAGCACAAGAAGCTGCATGGTTAAAGAAATTCATTGCCAATCTAGGGGTAGTCTCTACCATTCAAGATCCCCTAGAGATCTTTTGTGACAACAAGGGTGCGATTGCTCAAATCAAGGAACCCCGTGCACATCAAAAGACAAGGCACATTGAGCGGAGATTCAACTACATAAGGGATGAAGTTGAAAAAGGAAAGATATGTATTCGCAAAGTTCACATCGATCAAAATATTACGTATCCACTCACGAAGCTCCTTGAAAGGCCAAAGCATGAGAGTCATACTTATGCCTTAGGACTTCGATATTCTAGTGATTGGATTTGATCTATTCAGTATTTAAACAACGAAACAATTGTTATTTTGATTCATTTATATAATTACGATACTATGAGTTATGTTCCATTTTAGCATGTTTAGATCCATGAATATCTTTATTATTCTAAATGTCCGTAGTCGATCATATTTGTAGGAACAAATATGAAGGTAAGACTATTATGAACTTGGATTGGTGGATATTCATAAGGTATGAATATAGAGCAAAAGGTTGCTACCAAAGTTCATAGATATTTGTGGGATACAAATATTGGACTGACCCGCTCTCAAATGTTACTGCATGGAATTATATAACTGATCATAAGTAAATTTGAGTAAAGGCGAATATCATAGTATCATCTGACCTGAGATACATATTGGGTTGTGATATTCACCAAATATTATACTTTGACCTAGTTCTTCGCTGTTCTAAAATATGGACAGTACACAAGGCTAGGTTCAGGTGTGATACAAGGTGATTGTAAGAAACGTATGTAGTCAAGATGGGATTTGTTCCTCTTATTCGTTAAGAGTAAGATGTCTAAGGCCTGATAAAGTTAAATCAACAGGGAATGATCATTCTGTGTCTTTGGATTTAACATGACATCTGAAACAAAAGGATAAATGATAGATTCACCTAAATCATTTCAAGTAAGGGACTTGAAGAAGATGATGTTATTGATTGTCACTTCGTCATGTGTATTAGGGGTAGTAAACTGTTGTTAGGCGTTATTTGCTACTTGCATCAATTCTCTATGTATCTTGTGCAAGTGGGAGATTGTTGAAAACGGTCTGCCCAAGACAAATATTGAATTGATGTGGCTAGTACGTTATGATCCAAGTTAGGTCATACCCAATAACAAGCTAGACAAACATCTATAATATTTATTTTATGATATGATCATATAAATAAATATTAATACTTAGAGTATTTAGAAATTGGGTTTCTAAATATTTACACTTGTGTTGTAAATAAATTATATGGATAATTTATTTTAGAGAGAGTATTCTATATTGTTATTCAAATGGTTGAACAACAATATAGTCTTTTGTCCGCATTTCTTAATTACTCATCCGTATATACTAATACGGATGTGCTTCTGAGGAAATGCGGATGAAGATTACTCATCTGCATTTACTAATGCGGATGAAGATTACTCATCCGCATTTACTTATGAGGAAATGCGGATGTGCATTTTTGGAAATGCTGATAGAAACTGTTCATCCGTATTTACTAATGCAGATGAGCATTTGAGGAAATGCCGATGAAACTACTCATCCATATTTACTAATGCGGATGTACATTTGGGAAATACGGATGGAATTTCTTCATCCGCATTTACAAATGCGGAAGGAAACCATTCATCCGCATTTACTAATGCGGGCGAATGTTTGAGAAATGCGGATGGGACAAGGGGCTGAGCCCCGCCCTCTTTTCTCTCTCCTCGTCTGAAATTTCAGTTTCCTAGAACATGTAATATATGATTGCAATCAACCACTCTCTCTGAGATATACAACATAACACTCAAAGTGCATCTCTCGATCTTTTGGTTTTTATCTCGATCGGTCGAGAACAAAACGAAGAATAGAGGTTCGTTCAAGTGTAAAAATCCTAGCAACCGGGTGTCTGTTGGAGGCTTGAGGGTAGACTAGCTTGAGGCGTCCTTCTTTGGAAGCTGCCATTCAACTATCATCTTCCTTGAATTCCTTACGAGAGGTAGCCTGCTAAACACCCTATGGTTGGTTTTGTAAGTATGTTTTTCATATATTGATCCATAACGGTTTTTAGCTGATATATAAAATGGTTTATATATATATTAACTGTAACAAGTTTTGAATCCTTATTCCGCTGCGTTTTTTATTTTATTTGGATAAAATGACTCTGATAAACTTGTTCAAAACCCAATATTTAAAGCATTTGGTGGCACTGTAAGTTGGAAGGCATCCTTGTAGCATATAGTGACCTTGTCCATAACTGAAGCTGAATTCATGGCTTTGACTGAGGTTGTTAAAGAAGCAATATGGCTTAAAGGTTTTGTAACTGAATTAGGCTTCAGTGTTAATGATGATGTGGTGTATTGTGATAATTTTGGAGCCATTCAGCTGTCTAAACATCCGGTTTTTTCATGAGAGGTCCAATCATATCAGTGTGATGCTACATTTTATCAAAGATGTGATACATTCTCAAGAAGTCAAAATGCAATCTGTTGCTTTTGAAAAAAATGTTGCAGACATGCTAACTAAGGCTCTGGTTGGATCTAAGTTCTCTCACTGTTTGAGTTTACTTCATATTTCTTAAAACCATTGATTTACACTAAGATGGAGTTTGTTGTGAAGTAGTGTTAACATCAAGGTTTAAGTTAATATGTTCTGTTGACTATAGTTCAAGGTCTATTTTTGTCAACTATCTTAGTTGAGTGGCTAATGATGTAATTAGTTTGTTAAAGGTTGTTTAGACTCTAAATCTAAATGTTCGAGTGGTAGTTTCAGATCTTCTTCTTCATTGTAACTCATTCTTCATAATAAACTGAATTCGAGTATCACTTGTTAGTTAGTGGTTGTTCTTCTTCGTTTTTGGATCTTTGATTTCTAGTTCGCCTCAACAAAACTGATAGTATAGATTATTAGCATCCAATAAATCATACTTTAAATTATTAAAATCCAATTTGCCTTAAATAAACAGTGACATAACTATAACAAAAATAAAGAAAGCAAATGATGCAATAAATCATGTCATAAGAAAATAAAACCCACCATAAATTACAATTATAAAGCTTTAACATGCTAAACTTGTTTTAACAGGTTATGATCATTGTTTCTAAAATTGTTTAAGATTTACAATTTAAGACCTGTGACTACTATTTGACCAGTTTTGAATTTTCGATCAAATTGTTAACTATGACTTCAAAAAATAACAAACCCAAAACATAAGTAGGTTAGATTGATCCAGCCAAATCGGTTTTGTTTGCTTGAACTGGATTTTCTTTAATCAAAACCATTAATTTATATTATACTTTCAAACACGATAAATGAGTTTTATATAATATGCATATGTGCATCTGTATATTCCAAAAATGATAATAAGAATAAGAATAAAAACAATAACAATAACAATAAAAATAAAGCTAAATGGTAGGTTCCAAATTTCAAACGGTTTTTTCTATATACCTCTGTATTACATACATCCAAGACCAAAATCGCAAAACATGACCAAGTAACATCATGCCATGGATGGATATTGCACATTGAGTTGTTTCTATATCATCTGTATTGCTTTTCTTAACAAAGAAATATACATCTATCAAAACCATATTATCTTCACCTTCATCTCAACCTATTCACTAACTTTCCTTAGCAAGAAATATACATATACCAAAACCATATGATTATCGTCGCCTTCATCTCAACCTATTCACTTGCTCAGTTGTAGATTTTTAATCGTTGCTCATGTTGCTCTTGGTTCTACGAATACCAAAAGTG
Organism: Flaveria sonorensis; assembly: GCA_025506505.1. Taxonomy (NCBI): domain Eukaryota; kingdom Viridiplantae; phylum Streptophyta; class Magnoliopsida; order Asterales; family Asteraceae; genus Flaveria; species Flaveria sonorensis. The sequence continues at coordinate 45,602,672 of CM046430.1, read as the reverse complement.
AGCTTGCAAGGATTTGCATGACTTCATAACTTGTTTCGATCAGAGTAGACATGGCAAGATCAGCAGTTCAATTAAAACAGGTCAAAATGCGTTCGGTTCAAAGCAAGTAATTTTTTGATTTGGGTTGATTGAAACAACTTTTTTTCCTAAAAAACAATTTTCTATGAAAACATTAATTCATGAATTCAATATGATTACAGATTTTTTTAAAACCTGATTTAGAAGTTTTATGCATTATAAATACATGTTGGGCGGATCTTGGCACATTTGACGTGTTTCCTGTTTAGCCATGTTTTTTTTAGAGTTAATTTTAATTTTGCCCTTTAAAATTTGACAGAAGTAACTATTTTACTCCAAAAGTTTAAAAACATCAACTTCAGTACAAAAGTTTCATTATTTGTTTCACTTTTAGTCCAGAATTTTCTTTATTTTGGATTCAAGTTGAAACACCTAATAAAACTTTTGGACTGAAAATGAAACAACTTATAAAACTCTTGAAGGTAAATTGATGTTATTAATCTTTTGAAGGAAAATTGTTATTTTGTTCAAATCTCAGAGAGCAAAAATTAGAGATGAAAATAACTAGAATCAACCAATGAATGGTTCGAAATGTACACATCTAAATAAGAGCATTCACCAGAAAGGTGTACACTTCTACTAAATTCATCCTAAAAAAGAATCCACATTTGACTATTTGTGTCAGATGAGTTCAACTTGAAACCAAAAACACTTTCCTCTACGGCCAAAATTGGTGACCAGGTGCTAAAATAAACAGAACTTGGAAATAAAAATTATAAGAATTTTGTAATTATACACAGATCACTAACATTAAGATGTGTTTATTATGGAATCATTAGACTCATGTACCTGATTTGCAGCATATGATATTTTGGGTATTATATTATAAGAGTACACCAATCCCAAGAACGGTTTCCAAGCACCTAAAACATGTGTCCTCTGAAACCACTAGAAACAAAAAAAGGGTTATATGTTGCATACACCATCCGCTTCTAAATTGTAGTTTATAAATCTATAAACTATCATTTACAGCACTGTAAACTGCAGAGTAAATGATCGTTTACCTTTTTGTAAACTACAATTTATTCTTTTTTTAGATTTTTACATGGTGTATGAATTAAGAACCTCACAAAAAAAAAATTATAATTAAACATATACAAAATACTGTAAACATCTTCATGTGTTATGTCTTGGAAAGATAATGCGAGGAATTTCTTAGACTTGAAAGCAGGTGTAGACAATATCCGAGTTGTCTAGATATGTAGGAATAGGATGGTCGGAAGACAAAAGGGCGAACTTCCACTAAATAAATTAGAAAACACACAATTACTCAATACAATTACAATTACAAGGTTTACTGATGACTATACCTAGATATGTAGGAATAGGATGGTCGGAAGACAAGGGACTGTGATGACTAAGTTACATCTTATTAGACTAGGTTATTATTAGTGAATAGTTTAGGGTTAATTATGTAATATTGTCCTCTATATAAGGACCCTTTATTGTAACCCTAAACACACAGTTACTCAATATAATTACAATTACAAGGTTTAATTTGGGAGGGCTTCACTATCACCGGAACCCTAATCAGGGCGGCCCGCCACCGCCGCCCTATCTAACCATCTATCACCGCTCCTCTTTTTTTTTTCTTTTTGTTAACCAACAAGGTTTAGATCTAGCCTCCAACCCCTCATCTTTACAAGATCATAACAACCCTCTCACGCCACCATAGCAGCACCACTGCTGCTTCTGTTACAATAACCACCACTATAATCTTCACCTTTGACAAGCGAATACAAACCGCCATCGTCTATTTCCTTTCACACAACCACAACCGTCACCGCCAGACCCTAACCCTAGCCGCCGCTAAACCCTAATCTTAGCCGCCACATACCACATACTATCACCGCTGCTCTTTCTTTTCAATCTCAACCCGTCATCGCATACAACGTGATGCTTCACCTTCATTGTCGCTGCTATACAACAGTGGCTCCACCATACAACGGCGGTGCACCTTCGTGCAAAAGTTTTAGGTGTGTAGATACGCGAGAAGATTCATAGGATAAGAACAACCGTAGTTTCAAATTCACATCGCATACAACGCAATAACTGGAGAAGAACAACCGGTTATTCACACATTCGGCTATTGTAACGACAAGCCTGACTGTTAGATTAAATGACAGAGCCAACTGGGTGGGTGCAAAACCCTAATTTTCGAACGGACATGGGGTCGGATGAGAGGTTTTCCCGAGCATGGACCAAATGGTGGTGTTGGGCCTTAGTGACCTGGATTAGACTATGAACAAGACCAAATGGTGGTGTTGGGCCTTAGTGAACTGGATTAGACTTTGAACAAGATTAATATTTTACTTTACTTATTTTTATTTTTATGGTTTTAGTTTTATGTTTTTTAGATTTCAAGCTAAATCTCTCCCGAGCTTAGCTTGCAGGGGAATATTAGACTATGTTATTATTAGTGAATAGTTTAGGGTTAATTATGTAATATTGTCCTCTATATAAAGGACCCTTTATTGTAACCCTAAACACACAGTTACTCAATATAATTACAATTACAAGGTTTAATTTGGGAGGGCTTCACTATCACCGGAACCCTAATCAGGGCGGCCCGCCACCGCCGCCCTATCTAACCATCTATCACCGCTCCTCTTTTTTTTTTCTTTTTGTTAACCAACAAGGTTTAGATCTAGCCTCCAACCCCTCATCTTTACAAGATCATAACAACCCTCTCACGCCACCATAGCAGCACCACTGCTGCTTCTGTTACAATAACCACCACTACAATCTTCACCTTTGACAAGCGAATACAAACCGCCATCGTCTATTTCCTTTCACACAACCACAACCGTCACCGCCAGACCCTAACCCTAGCCGCCGCTAAACCCTAATCTTAGCCGCCACACACCACATACTATCACCGCTGCTCTTTCTTTTCAATCTCAACCCGTCATCGCATACAACGTGATGCTTCACCTTCATTGTCGCTGCTATACAACAGTGGCTCCACCATACAACGGCGGTGCACCTTCGTGCAAAAGTTTTAGGTGTGTAGATACGCGAGAAGATTCATAGGATAAGAACAACCGTAGTTTCAAATTCACATCGCATACAACGCAATAACTGAAGAAGAACAACCGGTTATTCACACATTCGGCTATTGTAACGACAAGCCTGACTGTTAGATTAAATGACAGAGCCAACTGGGTGGGTGCAAAACCCTAATTTTCGAACGGACATGGGGTCGGATGAGAGGTTTTCCCGAGCATGGACCAAATGGTGGTGTTGGGCCTTAGTGACCTGGATTAGACTATGAACAAGACCAAATGGTGGTGTTGGGCCTTAGTGAACTGGATTAGACTTTGAACAAGATTAATATTTTACTTTACTTATTTTTATTTTTATGGTTTTAGTTTTATGTTTTTTAGATTTCAAGCTAAATCTCTCTCGAGCTTAGCTTGCGGGGGAATATTAGACTATGTTATTATTAGTGAATAGTTTAGGGTTAATTATGTAATATTGTCCTCTATATAAAGGACCCTCTATTGTAACCTTAAACACATAATTACTCAATACAATTACAATTACAAGGTTTAATTCATCTCAAGGTTTCGTGTGAAGGAATTGAACAGTCTCAGATTGATAATCAGAAACCAAAGGAATCCTTTGAACCTCCATGCATAACAATAAAGAAAGATAAAGAAAATATTATTCAAACTACATATAGTACACATGGTTAGAGTAACATTTAGCACAAACCTCCTCGGCCCGTAATGTCCAATTTTGATCATTGATAATCAGATTCTCAATTTTTTTCACATCTGGTGAATATCTACATAACATAGATAAAATTAGAAGCAGGCTAGGTATAGTCATCGGTAAACAACAAAGAAAAAAAACTTGAGATATCCAAAACCACATTAAATACCTTGTAAATCTTGTGGCAAAAAACCTGCACCAATTGAAGCTTTGCATCTTTATGAGATAACTCAACCTGTTACACAAAGCATTAACCAATTAACTATCAGATAGGAAAGAACAGGAAATTTTTAATATTAATGTGAAACTAGGGGCGTTTTTATAAACCATTGTAACTGAACGAATATCTGCCAAACCAAAGCAAGCCAGGGTTTAAACAAAAGCCGTAGCTCCAATACGATGTGCAAGTGAATGGGAAATATCTGAATGTTTACTATGGAGGGGAAATCCTCTATATATACACACACATATATATATATATATCACACACACATTTACACAAATGAGAAAACCTAGAAAAGCCTATATCGGAACCACGAACCATAAACTAACCAACTAATAGACAAAACAGCATATGCAAATAACACCACCAAACCAGTTAATTTGGTTTGTCGTTCCAGAAACCATAGTTAGTAGTCTGGTAAAAATTTTCATCCAAACCGGTCGAACTAGATTGTGAACATCCCTAGTTGAAACTAAATATGATAATTGAAAAGTATATAATCTGTATAAATGTTACCTTTGTCACAAGATCATTAATAACATCTCTAATTGTGCTCTTCTTTGGCAATGTAATAAAGTGGATAACTACCTAATAATCAGTTGAAATGAATGCATCAGTAGAAGAAAATTAGGTCAAACTTAAGTCAGAGATGGTTATAAGTCAGCACTTACTTCCTCTTTGGTAGCATGATGGAAAGCAGCTTTTAAAGTTTTCAGGCCTTACTTCTGGCAAAGGAATATCCAATACTTCGTAATACAAAATGTCTGAAGTCTATGCATAACATACAAAGGTATAAACTTTTGAGTGTTTGACAAAGAAAAAAAGAGGTTTTTTTAAAAAAATTAACAATTGAATAACCTGATTGTAGTCGGCTAGCATCATGGATAGACATTCAACACCCCGGTACTCAATCGGTTGGGGTTTAGGTTGCTGGGAGTAGCAATCATGAGAGGTAAGCCTAAGTTTAGACGCGTCATCTAAGTTTAAATGGCGGGCAACTCTTTCAACAACTTCATCATAATTGTTATGTTTCAACCTGTAGCACAAGAGCTTGAAATTTAATAATTTAGAAACAAATTTATTACACTTGTAATTTAGAGACCGGGAACACCTACAGTTCCAGAGAGAACCCTTGCTCCCTTGGTTTCTCTAATGCAAGAAAGCGTACAACATATTCACCATCCAGAAAAAAAAAAGTAAAGAAACCAAAAACTAACAAAGAAACAAAAGGTTAAGTATTTTACTGTTAATTCAGAAAAATCTGTTCCAATATAGTACCTGACGATTATGAACAGATTCCAGAAAAGACAGAACATCAGGATAACGCAATGTTTCAATATTTTCAACATTAACAACTTTCTGAAAGCAAATAATGTCCCCGTCTTCAAACTAGAAAGAGATACAAATACTAGAAAAATTATTACAACAAGATAATTATATAAATAAGGCATTGAAACCACAAAAAAGAAGCAGCATTGTTTAAATAAGAAACATTGTATTTTATTACAACAAGATAATTATATAAATAAGGCATTGAAACCACAAAAAAGAAGCAGCATTGTTTAAATAAGAAACATTGTATTTAATTATAAAATTAAAGGACGTAACCTGTATTTTTATATATTAATAAATGACACAATTTGTAATTTAGTCTTTTGAGTAACATTCTTTGTGTATGTGGATCGTTAAATTCAATTTTTAGTTTAATATTTCTTAAACCTCACTAAAGATTAATAATTCATAGGGCTGTTCACGAGCCGAGCCGAACCGAGCGGACCTTTCCTCGTGCTTGGCTCGTTTCCAAACCGAAACGAGCGTCGAGCGAGCGCAAACGAGCCCCGCACAATTTATACAACCCAACTATCTTGTGTGTCGTATGATTTATACTGCAGTGAGTAAGGTTTAATGACTTAAAAATCAGCCACATTTGTATAATATTTTTATAGATGACAATACGTTGTGGCTGACGATAAGGCTAAGGCTGAAGTCATAAGACGGTGAGTATATTGGAGAGAACGATGACGGTGAGGGTGGGAGATGATCGAAAAAACATCTCTTAACGGATTAGGATTTCACATTTATGTTTAATATAGAATTTTTTATTAGATTGATTGACAAGTATGCATAAATATAATTATATATTTGTATATAATGGATCAAATCTACTAGAGTGTTATGAATAAGCTATATATACATATTAATTCGAGCTGAACCGAACCAAACCTTTACTCGGGTTTGGCTCGTTTACAAACCGATCCGAGCCGATCGGCTCATTTACAACCGAGCAAAAATTCGAACAGAACGTTTTTCAAGCAAATTACGAATGAACTTTGAGCAAGCAAGCGTGGAGCATCGTACGCCTCGTTTGTATTTCCCACTAAAGACATCATTCAACACGATCACTATCCGGCAGCTCCGGCAACCCTATGGCGACGACCGGCGACCGAAGTGCTCCATACGAACACCACCGGAGCCGGAGGCAAGTTCCGGAAGAGGCCTCTCCGGCGTAGTACTCCGGCGACGCCGTATGACCGGCCTCCAATGTCTCTCAAAAACAATAATCATAGCATGTTGAAGAGGCTTGTTGATCCAGCTTCTAGACTCGTATACGCCGGGGCTCATAGGCTCTTCGACGTTTTCCGCACGAGTCTTCCTTCTCTGTCTTTACAACGGCCCTCAGGTTCGACACGTTTGCTCTCAGTTACATTGATTTTATAATTTATCGCTCGTATGACCCTTAGTTAAGGAGTCGTTGATTGTATTCAGAATTCAGATACCTCTGTATGGTTATTTTAGGGTTTATTGGTTGTTGTGGCTTTCCTCATTGGCCTATTGCTATACTACTTGCCTATTGATTAGGTTGTTTCTTTGGTTTTAGAAATTTGTTATTTTGTTGTTCAAGCAAATAGGATGTAGGGTCGGTGTTTGGTTAATATTTGATTGCTGCATTTTTGAATTGCTTAGGGGTTAATTTGGTTGGTTGAGATCTACTTATCTCTGATTATATCATAGGTCTTACCTGTAGATATATTTATTTCTACTTGTTGCATGTTCCAACTTCCAACTGGTTAGTTTTTTTTAATACTATATGTATGGCTGCAGAAATATCTTATTCAGAAGTAATCAGTAGCCTTATTGTTTAGCTGTAGTTTTACATGTTAAGTTGTACTGTTAGAAAGTTTAGCCTTAGAGGATGAGACTTTCAGGGTGATGGAGAAATGCATCATCACCTCATCACTGTGGATTATGGTCCATAGCTATCTTCATGTACAGAATTTGGCATATAGGTTGCTGTTATCTAGGTTCTGTTAGGTTTGTGAAGGCTTTTGAGCTTGGGCTCAAGTTGGCAACAAGGAGAATACAGGCTCGGGCCCATATCTGTTTTCTTGTTCACTAAGTTTATAACCGTAGTTTTAATCTTATGAATACCCTGCTATGTAATTGTAATCTTTGAGAACCTTGAACTAATAATAAAGAAACCCTAATTGCAGCCTTTGGACGTAGGTCACACCAACTGAACCACGTTATATCTTGCGTTTCTTATTTTCTCATTTTATAATTGTTTGTGCACGTATGTTGAGATCCATATTCCACTGCGTTAACCCTAAGAGGTTCAACACTGGATTTTTATTATGACCATGGAATATGACATTTCCTAAGTTCACTTGATAAGAGTTTGGGATTAGTCAAGCTGAAAGGACATAATGAATATGCATGTTTCTAAATCATATGTAAATGTACTAATTACATATATTTTTGATTGATAACTTCTAGAATTTATGGTTTCCTTTGAATATGCAAATTCTACTTCATGAGGTCTCACGATACTTCATTTTACGTGAATTAGATCATAGTGAGAGGTCTTGGGATGGATAGCTAAACTAGGAAGAACCGAAGAAGCCATGGAACCTCTGGTATCATGCATGTTTATGAGTTCTACCTTAACAACAAGTCAAGATGCTTAAGATAAGCATTTCCTATTTGCATGTTGGAGAGTGAGCCCCTGGTTTCGTGCACTTGTACAAGATCAATAGTATATTTGGCAATATGAGGCAAGTCTAAGAATATTGAATTTTATACGTGGGAGAGAACTTCTGATGTTTACATCAACGTATGTTCTTAGAATTTTCTTTTGCAGTGGTTGAGAACTTGAAATAAATTAATTTGATTTCTCTGCCTCCTTAATATAATATATTATTGAAGTGGTTTTCTGCTTAGCCAAGTTACTTGTATTGGAGTTGTGTATATAAATGAAATCATTTACTTGAAAACTTTATTCTTGCTCACTAAATTACAACAGGCAGAAAAGAGAATTGTCGTACATGTGCTAATTTTGATTTATAAACTACAGAGTCATGTGTTAATTTGTAATTTTCAACTTTAGAGTGCGTTACGTTTGAATTTCTTCATTTTATCAATTCTTGTAAACGACTAAATGTTATTAGTTTTGATAGCGCAAGAGCCTCAAAATGGGAGCGGCATGTGCTTTCGAACATGTTGTATTGCTTACTGGTGAGCAGTGAGAAAGTTTTAGATTATGGTACAGAAATGGAGAGTATACATAATTGTTGTATTTCGAACATGTTGTATTTCGAACACTTTTTGAGTTATTAGATGAAAACCAAAAGTTTTTGAGGAATTATTGTAAATAAGAAATGATTTCAATTCTGCAACATAATTATAGTTATTATGTGGTTTAATCATTAGGTTAAAATACACTAACCATTATGTTATAGCATGGATCATTAAATATCATGCTAGGTTACAAACCTAAGAATGACTATTTGTATGATTGTATCAAGCAAGGTATTACAGTCATTGTGTGTCATGAATCTGCATCTTTAGATCATTTTCTTTCCTTGCAATAAATGATGACGGGCAAGTTTGTTGTAAATATTTCTGTGTGTGGAACCTAAGATATACATAATAAACTGCCTTTGTATAATTAGTTATTACATAACTTGAGTTTATGCTTTATGTTTTTTTCATGCCCTTACAATGGCTTATGATCAGGTTTTAATGAAGAACCCCAAAATGTTACTCGGGAGGAAAGACGAAGTGGTCGTTCTTCTAACGTCACTGCTTCCACTGGGATATCAGAGCTTGAACAAATGTTGCAAGAAAATACCTTTTCTAGGTTAGTCTTTCTTTTACTACACTCTTACATTGTTGTTATTTATGCTCATTTGTCTATAAGGTGTCATTCTTTCATCTTACGTCATATAAATGGAAGAGATCCATCCATCCCCACTGACCAGGATTTTGAATTTGAAGTAAAATAACCCTATGGGATGATGCATAAAATTTGCATAAAATACTCCTTTGTTGCATACTTGCATGAGAACATCACTTTCCCCTCTGCATGAAAATTTCGGATATTTCCATTTTGTCCTTCAATGGGATTTGTGAACAGTTCTTTTCAGACCCCACACCAGCCAACTATATCATAGAGCTTGTTTCTAGACATCATTAAGAATTTTGGCTAGTCGTAAACATAAAATAAATGATGTGGTCAGTGGGCCTGTGGTAGTTACTAGTGCAATTCTAACAACTAAGTCTGAGGTCGGTGCAATTTGTAGAATACCAATAAATAACAATTGCTCCCAAATTTGTTGTGCATCTCTTGAAAGTTGTAAATGTAAACACTGTTAGAAATTAATCTTGATTTTCAAGGGTGTATACGGGTGAACCAAGAAAGATGAGGGTGGAATTAGTTAACATGTAGAATATGTTAGTCAAGGTAAATATTAGGATAGCATTTAATATTTTGGCTGTGAATGGGCTGTCATCCAGCTGTGTTTGAGCTGTGATTTCATAGTAATTAAGGTTAGGAGTAGTATAAAAGAGGGTCATTGTATAGAGTTTAAGGTGTGGTCTTTTGTTCTTCATATTAATAAAAAGAGTCGTGGTAGTTCCCACAAAATACCGAGTATTATCTTTGTTTTTCTGGGCCAATATTCTAACAATTGCTATCAGAGCGAGCGGAACGATTACGGGAAGAAGATTGAGTATGTGAATGCCAGGAGAAAGATGATCGAGCTGTGAAGAAGAACGAGGCCACCTGATTGAATCTGTGAGAGATTAATCGTAGCCCGAACCTGTGATAGGTTCAAACAAGTCAATTGAGCAGATCTAAGGGAAGAACGGTTGTGTGATCCAACCGCAGAAGGAAATATCCGAGTGATTCAGATTGCAGAATCTGTGCGAGACAGATTGGGTTCTGTGTGAGGCAGAACGTAAGGTTGTGTGAAGCTGCGATCAGAGTGAAGAAAACCTGAGCGATTCAGGTCACCACTGAGAAGATTTAATCTGTGAGGGATTATTCATATATGGGACAATCTGTGTGACACAGGTCATGAGGAGAAGAACTCAGAAAAGCAAAAAGCAAGAAGAGCTTGTTGCTGTTTGCAGTCAAAGGAAACAATTGGCAAGTGATTTGCTAGGAAGTGAGATTGTTGGGCTGCTGTGATAGCAGATTTGCAAGGCTGCAAGCAAGGAAGAAAACAGAACAGAAGTTGTGTGAGACGGAACAGAAGCTAAGTGAAGTAGATTTGAAGATCAATGATTGATCAAATTTTGAAGAAACATGGTTCCAGTGACTGGAATTCAAGACCAAGGTGGTACATCATCAAGATTAAGGGCGAGAATGTTAGAAATTAATCTTGATGTTCAAGGGTGTATATGGGTGAACCAAGAAAGATGAGGGTGGAATTAGTTAACATATAGAATATGTTAGTCAAGGTAAATATTAGGAAAGTATTGAATATTTTGGTTGTGAATGGGCTGTCATCCAGCTGTGTTTGAGCTGTGATTTCATACTAATTAAGGTTAGGAGTAGTATAAAAGAGGGTCATTGTATAGAGTTTAAGGTGTGGTCTTTTGTTCTTCATATTAATAAAAAGAGTCGTGGTAGTTCCCATAAAATACCGAGTATTATATTTGTTTTTCCGGGCCAATATTCTAACAAACACATCCTCTTCTTTTTGTTCTGTTACTAATAATAAATATATATGATGTACTTGCTTACTGTTCCACATCACTGAAGCTTCATCAAAGAACCTATACATTAACATAAAACCAAAATAAAGTAAGGAGCATCTTCATCATCACACGTCTTTTCTTTTTCTGCATCTGGTTAAAGTAATTCTTGTACTGAAATACAGTGGCTTGTGTTTCTTTGAATAAGAAGTATTTCTTATGATATTGAAAAGTGAGTGCATCAATCAACTAGTAGAACTGGGAATGTTAATTTTGCTAAATTCCTTCAAAAATTATTCTCACAAATGTCATATTTTTCTTTTTTTTTTACTCAACTGTCTTTTTGTTTGTGCAAAATTTACGACTATTACTGATGTTACATACTTCTAACAGGTCTGAAATCCAGCGGTTGACTTAATTGTTGCAGTCAAGAACCACTGAGTCACCTTCTGATGACTCGCTGAAAAAACATGGAGATGTGAGGGGTAATTTCCATGCTGCTATTTCGACTCCTATTGTTACTTCAAAAGTAAGTAATCTGTTTGTGCTTCTCTGCTTTATGTTTGGGATTTTTTTTTTATTCCTTCTATTTGCAAGCAAACAATTACAAATCATATGCTTCACCTTCTATAATACTTGCATACAATATACTATTATACTGTCTTCAGGTTCTCGAGGAGATTGCTTCACCTGCCGAGCTGGCAAAGTCTTACATGGGATCCAGGCCACCAACAAGACAAGATTCAGAGCTGATTCAAAGAACATCAATCCGACCACTGGCTAACAGTTTACAGGGTCTTGAAAAGGGTTTTATGACACCAAGATCTCAAGGCAGATCAACAATGTACACCATGGCTCGCACACCGTATACCAGAAGTCCAGCTTTTAGTCAAAAGGTTTGCTTGATATGCATATCTCTATTGAACTTGCTTAATCTTGCTGAGTAGAATATGTTTATGGTTACATAATTTTCAGGGAATCATGTCAGATTTTGGTCGTGGTGCAGTATCAACATCTTCTCAGTCTGTCCTTGGGCATGACGGGAAAATGGTATGTTTGTAATTCCGTACATTATAAATTAGACAAATTGCATCAAAAGGTAACCAACTTTGGTTTGATTTCTATTTTTGTTTATCACACTTGGTTTCCATCCCCTAAAAGGCACAAAACTTTCAAAATTTCTGATATAGGGTAATGCAACATGGTTACTCGTTTGAAACATATGTGACAGGCTGACACCTGACATGTCTTAACTTTGGCCGTATTGTCTTTTCCTTGAGTTGATGTGGTGCATGAAGCTGGTTGACTTACATTGTTTCCTATATGTGAGCTTTTTGGAATTGAAACCTTTTGTGGATGCAAACAAATTTTGTTAAGACCAAAGTTTATCTCTTTTTGCAATTACCTTATAAAATGTCTTCTATACTTTTTTTTTATCCTAATTGTGTTTCCGTATTCTTCCTCAGGCTCTAAAACGTAGGAGTTCTGTATTAGATGATGTTATCGGGTCGGGTGGCTCATTGCGTAGGACTAAACAGAAAGCTAATGTTTTATCACAAAGAGATAAAAAAGGAATTGGATATACTGTTTTTCAACAAGACAGTTCGAGCCAGAGTTTAGTTTTACGTAATGGAACTGAACCAAAAGTTTCAGGCTATCCTTCTGTTCCTGCAAAGTCCATTCAAACAGCCAACAAAAGACTGCAACACCTTGAAAAACGTATCCCAAAGGAAAATAATGAAAACAATTCAGTATCGATACAAGCTGGAATGAGAGAAAATTCACCCAATAAGCTAACATTAGATATGCTTCATGGCCAGGCTCTTAGAAGCCTGGAAAAAGTAGATTTACCTAAATATCTACCTGACCCTCGTGATATTCAAAAACCAGAGGCTCAATGCTATGCCAGGTTTCATGAGTCAACTTCTCAAAGCAAAGATAAAGCTGAAGAAAATGGTTCAAGGAAGTTTCCCATACCTAGTAACATGTGGACTTCAGTTAATGGTGATATCACAGATACTTTAAAAGATAAAGCACCCATTAATGGACTTACGGGTTTTCCCTTGAAGGTTCAAGAAGGACCTCCTCAGAAGAAGCGTGCTTTTTAGATGAGTGCACCTGATTCTGCCGGGATACATGATGACATTCATGATAAGGGACGTGTGTCCTTTCCTTTTGTAAAAAATAATAAACCGAGACTTCCGTCGCTGACATCACTAAAACTCCGGCACTACCAAAACTTTCCAAAACGTATACATTGAGTGAAAATAACAATCCTTTATTATCTGAAGTTCCTAAAGTTTCAGAACAGGCTAAAGTCAAAGAGGCTGCAAATACTACAGAAGTCAACAAACGAAATTGGAAGATCGGTGTCTTCATTCCCTGCTGTTCCAACAAATGGTAGTTTCTTGTTTGGCACTGCCACCAAGAACTTAAGTGCCCCCAACATGACCCCTTCATCAAACCCTACTACCTTTTCTTCAGTAGCTCCCTTTTCAACTTCAGCCAGTACTTCTGCCATCATATCCGCCACCACTACCGCCACCACTGCCCCCATATCTGCCACGACCACAGCTGCTGCTATTTTCTCTGCTTCTATGCCACCTCCAGTTTTCAGTAGGGGTGAGCACTTAACCGATTTAAGCGAACCATAACCGAATTAACCGCATTAACCGAACCAAATTAACCGAACCGAACAATTAACCGACGGTTCGGTTAAGGCATAACCAATTAACCGCACATTGCGGTTCGGTTTCGGTTTCGGTTTTGGTGTACAAATTAACCGAATTAACCGCACCGAACCGAATGATATTAATGTGCAAAAAATTTAGAATACTTCTCATAATTTTACTAGAATTTCATATGTTTAACATTTTTAATTTACATTTATAAAAATATATTTACATAGTGGGATTCTGTTATGTATAGAATGAACCCCTAAATAAGTAGAAGTTATGAAAGTTGCGTGCAAGTATTGTTATATGCACACTCTGACTTCGGTTTAGGTTTTGGTGGGACCTTAAAAACAAACCTTATCGTAAACATCCTTATAAAGATGGTACAAACCTAGCCTGATAATAATTTATTAGTTAAAATTTTAGTTTAAAAGCACATGTTGAATAGATTGGTTAATTAACCGAAATTAACCAAAGTTAACCACAACCGGCGGTTAACCGAAGTGTGGTTAACCGAAGTATCAATTGCGGTTTCGGTTTTGAAAATGGTATTAACCGCAGTTGCGGTTTCGGTTTCGAAAATGCTCTTAACCGTACCGGACCGCACCGTGCACACCCTTAGTTTTCAATTTCGGATCATCTTCAACAACAGCAACAACTTCAATGGCAGAAACAGGGAACACCAGCAACAAATCACCTTTTGCTATCACATCTACTGCTACAACCACTACCACCATGACCACCGGAAATGGCCTCTTTGGCTTCACTTCTCCAGCAGCCACCTTAACCACCACTGCTCAGTCACAGGGATCTTTCCTCAATATTACCAATGGATCTCAAACAAACACATAGGGATCTTCAAGCAGTACTCATTTTGGTTCTCCCTTTTCGGCTTTTGGTTCCTCCGCTCCTGCTTTAATCACCTTTTTCTATCACATCTATTGCCACAACCACCACCACCATGACCACCGGAAATGGCTTCTTTGGCTTCACTTCTCCAGCAGCCACGTTAACCACCACCTCTCAGTCACAGGGATCTTTTCTCAATATTACCAATGGATCTCAAACAAACACATAGGGATCTTCAAGCAGTACTCTTTTTGGTTCTCCCTCCTGCTTTTGGTTCATCAAGTATCGGTTCTGTTGAAGTAATTCATAATAGTCAAAATTGGGTCATGTGTCTTTATGGTTTTTACTTTACGTATGCATCGGGTTAATTATGTATGATGCATGTTAGTATGTATGGTCACGGGTCACGAAGTTAGGCATCGTGGTGTTATGTAATTGTGGGTTTAGTGGGTCAGTTTTTCCCTATGTTTTAGTATCATGGAGTCTGTAGTTCTTTTTATTCCTTGTTCTTGTATTTCAGTAGTATGTTAATGAAATGATGTGATTGTGACCCACTTATATTCTAAATACGAAAGAGAGAATTATGAGGTAAGAGTGAAACCTCTGTGCTAACATCTGGTATCAGAGCTAGGTTGTGTGTGTGGGTTGAAGAAGAACAATGACAACTACGAATCAACCAGGTATTTCATCAACTCCACTTCAAAGGGGAAGGATATGAGTTCTGGAGTATAAGAATGAAGACGATTCTCTTGTCACATGATCCGTGGGACATCGTGTCTACTGGGTATAACAGAAATGTTGGAGACCGATTACGATTTCGTGAAAACAGAAAGAATGATGCTAAGGCTCTATCCCTGATCCAACAGGCGGTACATGATGAAGTATTCTCTCGAATTGCAGTAGCGACTTCATCAAGGGAAGCCTGGACACTGCTAGAAACAGAATTTCAAGGAGATTCAAAAGTGAAAATAGTTAAGTTACAGGGACTAAGACGGGAGTTTGAGACTCTACAAATGAAAGATGGGGAAGCAATCGGTGATTTCTTGTCAAAGGTTATGAAAATAGTCAATCAGAAGAGGTCATATGGAGAGCTTGTCTCAGACCAGACAATTGTAGAGAAAGTACGGAGAAGCTTGCCTGTGAAATGGGATCATGTAGTTACAGCCATCGAGGAGTCAAAGGATCTCACTCGACTATCCTTTGATCAATTGATGGGGTCTCTGCAAGCCCATGAAACACGTGTAAACCATGGTGCAGGAGCGGTTACCAAGGAACAAGCTCTCCAAGCTGCAACAAGAGAAGAAGACAGATCACAATGGACCAGAGGTCGAGGAAGAGGAGCAGTCCATAGTAGAGGTCGCGGACGAGGAAGAAGTTTTGGAAGTGGTCGGGTACAATGTTACAATTGCAACGAGTATGGTCATGTCAAAGCAAACTGTTGGAGTGAACCACAGGCACAGGCTGCGATCGAAGGTGAAGAGGAGGATGAAGACTATTGGCTATTTATGGCAATTGGAAGCGATGTCAGTAGAGAAAACATTTGGTTCCTGGATAGTGGGTGTTCTAATCACATGACGAGTCAAAAACTACTATTCAAGTATATGGACTCAACAAAGAAAGTTCAAGTGAAGATGGGTAATGGGAAGAACATTCTGGTGGAAGGAAAAGGAAGAATCAAGTTGGGTGCTCTAGGAGGTAAGTCACGTACCTTAGATGATGTTCAATACGTACCAGATCTAGACTATAATTTGTTGAGTGTGGGTCAGTTAATGACCAAAGGATATGCCCTACTGTTTGATGATGGAGTTTGTATCGTCACTCACAAACAATCTGGTGAAGTAGTATGTATTATCAAGAAGACAGAAAATAACATATTCCCTCTAGATGTTACTCAACAAAAAGTGAACCTGACAAGTTTCTTGGCTACAAATGAAGAAGATTCCTTCTTATGGCATTTACGACTTGGTCACCTGCATGAGAAAGGTTTGAAACTGACGAGTGAGATGAACATGGTGCATGGATTACCACCAATTTGATCGTGGCCTATCTATGATGGGTGTATGCTAGGAAAGCAAACTAGAAAGTCTTTTTCTAGTTTAGAATGGAGAGCATCAGAAGCACTTCAACTAATACATGCTGACCTTTGTGGACCCATGTCCATAAAGTCCCTAGGTAGAAGCCTGTATTATCTCTTGCTCATAGATGACTACAGCAGGATGTAGTGGATCTATTGTTTAAGTTCTAAGTCAGAAACATTCGAGAAGTTTAAGCAATTCAAGACTCGAGTTGAAAAGGAAACAGGAATGAGCATCAAGTCATTAAGAACAGACAGAGGAGGTGAATTTCTGTCAAATGAGTTCAATACATTCTGCAGTTTACATGGGATTCATAGGGCTTTGACAGCTCCTTATACCCCAGAGTAGAATGGAGTAGCAGAGCGTAAAAATAGAACAATAGTTGAAATAGTGAAAGTATATTGGAAGGAACAAATTTGAGCAAAGTGTTCTGGGGTGAAGCAGCAACTACTGTAGTTTACATTCTCAATAGATCACCCACCAAGGCTTTGGAGTATCAAACTCCTTATGAAGTGTGGAATGGGAGGAGACCATCTGTTAGACACTTAAAAGTGTTTGGAAGCATTGTTTATGTACTGAAACCAGCTCAATTGCGAAAGAAACTTGACCCAAAGTCCAAAAGATGTGTGTTTGTTGGGTACTGTTTGAACTCAAAAGTCTATCGATTGTTTGATCTTGAAAAGAAGAAAATAGTAATAAGTAGAGATGTAGTTGTGGATGAGAAATCAAAAGGGAAAAGTGAAAGTCAAGATGATGATGGCCTACCAGCTGATGTGATCTATGTTAAAGACATGAATGTTGACAACATGGAAAACAATAGTACAAGTACTATTGAGACAAGCGATAATTCGAGCAGCCCTTCCCAAGCCATACCTACTCCCAATAGTCAAACCAATGTCTCATCTCAATCTGTACAAAGCTCATCAAATAGTACAGAGGGTAATGCAACATCTTCCTCATCAGAAAGCTCTCCTTTAAAAGTAAGAACTCTAGATGATCTGTATGAGAACACAGAGGAAATTGATTCAGTTGACTATGCATGCCAATTTGCTCTGTCATTGATCGAACCAACTACAGCTAGAGAAGCTTTCGCAAGTGAAGCATGGGTCAAAGCAATGAAGGAAGAACTTGCCTCACTCAAAAAACACAAGACATGGTCACTCACCAAGCTACCAACAGGTAAGCAGGCTATAGGTCTAAAATGGTTGTTCAAATTAAAGACTGATGCAAAGGGAAACATCACAAGACATAAGGCAAGGTTAGTGGCCAAAGGGTATGTTCAGAAGTATGGAATTGATTTTGAAGAAACCTTCTCACTAGTTGCTCGGTTTGAAACCATTCGGTTAATTCTTTCATTGGCGGCATAGAAGGGATGGGTTGTTCACCAACTAGATGTAAAAACAGCATTCTTAAATGGATGTATTCAAGAAGAAGTTTATATATCTCAACTACCGGGGTTCGAGATAAAAGGCAGTGAAGATAAAGTATACCGTCTTCATAAAGCTTTGTATGGTCTGAAGCAGGCACCAAGAGCCTGGTACAACAGAATTGATGGTTATCTTAAAGGAAATGGGTATGAAAGAAGTCTCAACAAACCAACGATGTACTTGAAGAAAGGTGACGGAGAAAAGCTCATTGTGGTATGTCTGTATGTAGATGATATAATTTATACTAGTTCCTCTATGGATATGATGCAAGAGTTCAAAGAATGTATGATTAGAGAATTTGAAATGTCCGATACTGGTATGCTTCATTATTTTTTGGGTCTCGAGGTGGTGCAACGGGATGATGGAATATTTGTTTCTCAAAAGAAGTATGCAACAGATTTGCTAAGGAAGTTTGGTATGTTGAAGTGTAAAATAGCCACTACTCCTATGAATGTTGGTGATCGGTTCCAGTTGGGCGATGGAAGTGGGGCAATGGATGGCTATAGGTATCAAAGTTTGATTGGTGGACTTATTTATCTAACTCACACACGCCCTGACATTGCATTCTCGGTTGGAGTTCTCTCTCGCTTCATGCAACTACCAACACAGATTCATTTTGGTGCAGGGAAACGAATTATGAGGTATCTGGCAGGCACAATTGATCTGGGACTAATGTATAAGAAAGGATGTGAAGTGAACCTTTCTGGATACACCGACAGTGACTGGGATGGGTCATCTCCTGATATGAAGAGTGTATCAGCTTATGTATCTTCCCTTGGGTCAGGAGCTGTGTCATGGAGCTCTAAAAACAAGGTGTGGTTGCTCTTTCCACAACAGAAGCCGAATATATAGCATGTCAAACTATGAGGCTTTGCAAAATGTTAACTGAACTACATCAGAATCAAGAGAAAGAAACAATGATCATGTGTGACAATCAATCAGCTATATTCTTATCCAAGAATCAGGCATTCCACAGCAGAACGAAACACATTAGTATTAAGTATCATTACATTAGATGCTTGGTCGAAGAGAAAGAGATTGAACTGCAGCCATGTGATTCAAGTGATCAAGTAGCTGATATTCTCACGAAAGCTTTGGGAGCAGAATAGTTTTGCTATCTAAGGACCAAGCTTGGAGTTCAGACTATTTGAATTAAGAGGAGGTGTTGAAGTAATTCATAATAGTCAAAATTGGGTCATGTGTTTTTATGGTTTTTACTTTATGTATGCATGGGGTTAATTATGTATGATGCATGTTAGTATGTATGGTCATGGGTCACGAAGTTAGGCATCATGGTGTTATGTAATAGTGGGTTTAGTGGGTCAGTTTTTCCCTATGTTTTAGTATCATGGAGTCTGTAGTTCTTTTTATTCCTTGTTCTTGTATTTCAGTAGTATGTCAATGAAATGATATGATTGTGACCCACTTCTGTTCTAAATACGAAAGATAGAATTGTGAGGTAAGAGTGAAACCTCTGTGCCAATAGGTTCCGTGGGCTCCTCGTCAGAGACCAAATATGGTAATTCTACTAGTGGGCCGGCCACTAGCATATTTGGCTCCACCTGGCAACCGCAAAATTTTTCTGGATTCAGTTCTACATTTAATTCATCATCATCTTCAGTGTTCACCTTTGGGGCGTCTTCCACACCCATGCCTTCATTTATGACAGGTGCTGCTACCAACTCATCTTTTTCCAGCCCGTCAAACTCAACTCCTGTTTCTGGAGCTGCCCTAACATCACCAAATAATAATAATAATAACAACAACAATAATGATCAAATGAGTATGGAGGAGACTATGGCTAAGGATTCTATGCAAACTCACAGTCCTGTTTCTCCATTTGGTCAAGCTCCTATGGGTGCCCCCGGGTTCATGTTTGGTTCAGCCACTCCAGCCTCGATCCTAACCCCAACCCCAACTCGGCAGTGGCTTCTTTCCAATTCGGTGGCCAGTCAACCCAAGCACTGCCAGCCCCAAATCCTTTTCAGTCGTCTAGTTTAGAGTTCAATGCTGGTGGCGGGAGTTTCTCGTTAGGCTCGGGTGGTGAAAAATCCGACCAGAGGATATTGTGAAAAGCATAAAAGGAGGAAATGAGAGTTTGAATAAACATTTAGATTTATATTGTGGTGGTATTGTCAAATATTGTTGTAGTTATAATGTTATCATTAGATAACAATTTTGCACCAAGTGTGAAGATTTGGGGCATATGTTAGATACTGTACTACTAGAAAAAAGCGGGTCTTTTTTTTTCTGAACAGCAAAAAAAGAACCCCTATTTTTTATTTATACATGTTTTGGCAATTTTAACTGAAAGTATTCAAATTGAAGTACATGAAGAATCCTATTGAAATAGAATAGTTATAATGTACACAGAACTAAACACAAAGGAGACAAAATAATAGAAAGGAAGGTCGTATGATGAAAATCGGAGAGAAGAGATAGTATTAGGGCTCTTCATTAGTCGAACCGAACTAAGTGAAGATGTGCTAGTTATTAGCCTGCCACTTTAATACACTTTAAAAAGAAGTTACGAACTTCAAACTAACAAAACTGAGTCGACACAACCAATTTGGTTTATTTTATTAAAATTGTAACCGGTTTTAATTAGAAATCCCATCAAAACCAGCGAACTGGACTGTGAACATTTCTAGTGGAAGCTGGGGAATCATTAATGGATGGAAGTAATTTCACTAAAATTTAAAAACATGTTTAAAGATAAATTAAATGGCTAAGGACTAAAAAACTAAAACATTATTAAAGAAACTATTCTTTTTTCAATATCAAATTATATGATTTTATAAAAAAGTCAAGTAGCAGTTATAACATATAAAAAGTTTGTTGGAAGTTAGTATCATAGTAATAGTAATTATTAAAATCTTAAAATTTATCAAACCTGTTATAAAACTCACACTAACGCAAACACCATACCCATATTTAAGAGAATTAAACAACATCAGTTTACTTATTTTAAAAAACTCACACAATATGTATAATGTCAAGTAAATAGACGACGCGATTATGAATATTTGGTCTAGATGAGCGTACTACTCAATCTGGCACCAAACACTTGTTAGATCATAAATACAATTAAGAAATGTGAATAGCAAATCATGTTATCATGGAATTGTGATTGATAATAACTTGTGTGATTATCAAGCAATTTAAATATTTCAAGAAAATAGAACAAAAAATGTCTAGATCTCACCAAAT
The DNA here is from genome assembly GCA_025506505.1 of Flaveria sonorensis. NCBI lineage: Eukaryota > Viridiplantae > Streptophyta > Magnoliopsida > Asterales > Asteraceae > Flaveria > Flaveria sonorensis. Next base: position 45,581,440 of record CM046430.1, on the reverse strand, counting down.
GCAAATAAAAGAAGCATTGTCACATATATATTTTGTCCACATGAAAGGTGTAGAGATAAGATAGAACAATTAATATATGATATTTCCAAAAGTTGAAAAGGGCTTAACATTCATAAATAAAGATTCAACAACTCCACACGCTAAATACGATTGACATCATGTCCAACACAACGTTTTGATATGATCCAAACAATATTCATGGATGATCATTATTAGTTTTAGATAAATATTAGTTCTTTTTTTATTAGATAAGTTAATAGATTTATTTATTAGATTCAATCTTTCATTGATTACTTATCGGTGGAAACTACCCAAAAGAAAGTTATTTTCATGATACTTCAAGCTACAGGTTGGTTTTTATAGTGAGCGAGACATGACCCCCCTCTTCGACTACATTAACTGTTCGAGAAGTAATATAATTGAAAAAATTAAAGCACACGGCTTCTCGTGGTTATGTAATAGAGCAAAGTGAGTTAATTTCGATTAGGGGTTGATGTAATTTTAATAATTATTGTTTCGACTAGACATTTTGTATCCTCCAATACTTTGCTAGAGCCTATATTTTTCTATAAGAATTCAAGTAGCCATAAAAAGTACGTGTTTTTTAGATAAAATCTACAAAACATATTTATCTTAGGATATATACGTGTTGAGGTTCAGATGAAATTTATTAAATCTTACGACCACTTTATAATTCAAATCATTTGAAAACACAGGGATCACCCATGAAAGAATTCCAAAGAGAAACATATAATGTTTTTGCATATTTAAAATAACTGACTGAGATCTGTTTACATACGTAGAGAAATAAAAAAAAAAAGGAAATTATCAACGCTAGCCAACAAACGAGATAAACTAATAAATATATAAAGTTATTGTGAACATACCCCCTTAAGTTACAAATCTGGAGTAATGTGTGCCTTGAAACAAAGTGTAGCAAACATAGTGGCCAAAAAACCCTTAGCGGAAATGTCTAACAATTAGGGCAGCAATCGCAATGAACTATGTATTTTGGTTATGAAATCATGTAATATCTTGGATGTCACACTTGATACTAAACTAGTCATAATCTTGTATTATAACTTTGATAAACTAATTACAGCTTTGATAAATTTGTTATGCTTATTGAACTTGTTTATTGTCTACAATTTGACCCAATAGCAACTTTGGCTAATTGATTACATGAGGTGTAAACATGTTCATAACAATTGTCCCTTTGCCATTACAATCTTCAAAATTAACAATTGTTATTACTAGAATATGGATTGAACAGTCGCTATTACAATACTTCAAAACTGACGCTTGCCATTACAATTCTTTGAAATACATTACTTAAACGTTAAACAACAGATAAAAACATCACACTTAGAAACCTTAATGCTAACAACACAATCTAAGTTCATTCGAATGTGAACTAGAAAATACTTAATTTCAACATCAGGCTTTTTTTGTGTGTTATGATTTCCATTGACCGAGGGCACATGAGAGAATAAATCCATCATGAAACGACATTTGCTTCTTTGTTTCATAACAAAACACATCAAATATCATAAGATTATAACAAAATTAACTAAAATTAACATACTGGTACAGACAAGAGTAAAACCGTTGTCTCGGGTTTTGAAATGTCCAAGATGTTCTAACAATGGCGTATTTCCCTTAAAAGCATACCATTGTTTTAGAGATTTTAAGGAATGATGAAGAAGAAGATGATGATGATGAGAGAGGAGATGAATCAATGATTTAAGTGCAGTTTGTTTTTTTAGAGGTAAAATGTCTGCAGTCTGCGAACAACGTCCGTAGACATCTGTAAAAGAAGAGGTGGACCAAACCACTACAGTCTGCAAAAAGAAAACTGTTTGGTTTTTAACGTCTGTAAACTGTTAAAATAAACTAGTGGTGATGTACGGAGGTGCTGGACGGTGGTGGTGATGGTAGACGGTGAGTGGTGGTGGATAGTGGATGGTGGTGGATGCTGGTGGTGGTGTGTGGTGGTGGACGGTGGTGGTGGTGTGTGGTGTTGGATGGTGGTGGTGATGGTGATGGACGGTGGTGGTGATGTTAGACGGTGGGTGGTGGTGGACGGTGGTGGTGGTGTGTGGTGGTGGATGGTGGTGACGATTATGGTGGTGGGTGGTGGTGGTGGGTGGTGGTGGAGGTGGATGACTGGACGGTGGTGATGGTGGATGGTGGGTGGTGGCGGAGGTGGACGATGGTGGGGGTGGTGGTGGACGGGTGATGGTGGTGATGGTGGATAGTGAGTGGTGATGTTTAACCCTTTACAGATCTTAGAAGATCTTAAAAATGACTGGGCCAAATCTGCATCAAGAAGAGCTCGCGCAGACGTTTTTTAATGAAACGTTTTCGAAAAAACAAACAGTCTGCAAATAGTAACGTCTGCACGTGGTCTGCGCGTCGCAAACAGAAGAGCTTGCGCAGACCTTTTTTAAAAAAACAAACACCACCTTAGTGTCTACTTATTGGATTGAATAAAATTAAGAAGCAACCATGTTACCCTCACGTGGGAAGCACGTGTCGAAACTCGGCGGAATTGTTTTTACAACCATCCAAAATTATGACCTTTTTCCTTACTTGCTAGCATACATTTAAACTTTTGTTATTATTTTCAGTCTTTAAAACCAAAAGCAAAACCCCCTTACCCAAAGAAACTCTCTTCTAAAATGAGAGAAATGTAAAAGCCCGAACAACTATCACTCAACTAATTAACTCATATTATATTATATATTACTTCCAGTTTTCCTAACCTGCAATCGTGACTGTCTAAGCTCATGTAACCAACTTGGGGCGAAATGAAAGTCGTCAGTTAAATAAAATTTTGGAGGTTTTTAAACCTTTTTGCAGTTATCGGAGGGGGTTGAGCGGTTTCAGCAAGCGCTCCCACTAAGTTCACTTCCTTCAAATTGGAATGTTTGTTCATGTTTGTTCATGTTTCTTCTTCATCACCCCTACGTGTGTGTACATCAGATACGTTAACATATCTTTTCTCATTCACATTAACCGGATCATTTAATGTTGAAGGTTGTTGGTTGATATATAAAGCAATGGGTGCCCAGCTCTATGTCTATTTACAGTTTAGCAGCAATGATTAAGGTAAAGCTAAAAAAAGTTAAACAGTACTGATTGTTTAAAAATTGCACATATCCATTTCAATAATTTGATGTTTCTAAGCCAAAAAGTTGTTGACACCAGGTTTGAATGAAACAAAACTAGCAATGTTTGCCAGATTCATTTTAATGTTGAGATGCGCTATGATGGATATGGGGTTAAGTACTAAAGCTATAAATATCTAAAAAACAATGGTGGTTATGTTTAACATCCCCGCCAACAGGCTAGATGACATCGCCTGTTACGCTAACCAGCTATGAATTTAGCCTAATGCTTATAAGAAATGTTTTTAAGCTCACTGTTGATGTTCATTTGATAGTGATTGATAAATGCTATTTATATAGTGTGTCATATTATGCAAACTCTTTGAACAGGGTCAAATTGCAAACTGGACATGTAGTTTTGAGATATAAAAGAGTGCTTAATTAAACATATTGATGGTGTAAAAGTGGACAAAAATAGTTGTGTATTATGTGGCTATAATTATTGATATCAGATTACTCGTATAAAGAGTCCATATTTTTTTAACATAGACGTAGAAGGAAACCATAAGTGTGTTTAAGGAATTGGAAGGTGAATAATTGATACTAACAATTGCACTTAAAATTGTTTCAGTTGTTATGGTTTTCAAGAGTTGGTTGGGCGAAACTCAAGCATTACTAAAGGATCATGACCATGTTCTTAGTAACATAAATATGGATCATGTGCAGTAAAATCATAAGTTGAATTGAATCATTAGTTGGATATACTTGGTGGATATAAGTTCAAGTCATGCATAAGGGAACTAGAAAACATATACATTGCAAGCTTTGATGGAGAAGGAAGATAATAAATACCAAGTGTTCAGCTAAGCTACTTAAGACATACATTGAGGAACATGGAGATAAGTTGACAATAATTTTTGTGTAAAGGCAAATTTAATTTTAATAATCCAAACTATCATCTATCGGTGATAATAATCCATACTATTAAATTGACCAATAATATTCCCAACTTTTATTTTTTATTACCAACAAGATATAATTTTCAAATTTTTACATTTGATTTGGACTCGGTTCCGTTCGCAATAATGATTATGAACCAAATAAAGAAACATACAAGTTAAATTGAGACTGAAATAAATACAAATCGAACGTAAAGTTTGAAAATTATGTCACAAATGCTGTTGTTGGTAATAAAAGTAAAACTTTGGAATGTTAACGAGCAAATTAATAGTATGGATAATTATCGGTCAATCGGTAATAGTTTATATTATTATATCCAATTTGTATTACATAACGATCAAGATAATTCCATACAATTTAGATTCAATTCTTAGGTTTATTGGTTTCATGGTTTCATTGTCTTATTGTAGTTGATCATTTATTCACTATTTATGTTATCGAGTTCTATATTAGTGTTAAACAACATGGTTTTTTTTTTAAGAATGTAATTTAATACAGTAATGACATTAAAACATTAAAATATCCGGCCACCGGACGGTAGGGCTGACAATTCCCGACCTGTTTATGACACGATTAAACCTGTTTAATAAAAAAAAATCTAGATTTTATTTTTTCATATTTTTGGTTCATAAAAATAGCATAATTATTGCATGTTATGCATTATACGTGAGTTCTGCGCGTCATCTTTAACCTGTTAAACACGATAATACCTGTTTTGTCAACCCTATCGAACGGGTATAAAACTAATTATACTAATTCTAATTTTAAACTAATAACCCATTTAATTTTACTACATGTTGAACACAATCCATATACCAAAAAAGTCATATACACCAACCCAAAATCCGTTGCCTTTTGGTTATTTCAGGAACCGTGTGTTGTTTTCATCCAAACCGTTAAATTAACAAATTATGATGTTACACCCTCCCCCACACACACACCCAAAATATACTCTCAAATTATATCCCCTTCCCCACACCATCATCATCTTCTTCTTCAACCTTCCATTTCTTCATCCATTCATATCACCATCACCATCATCATCACCATCACCATCACCATCACCATCACCATCATCTTCCCCATTTTCCCGCCAAAATCCTCACAAACTCCATTAACACACACACACACACACTGCAGATTTCAATTTCAGCAATGTTCAACACTCCATTCGTACTCCTGTTTGCCTTGCTACTCACGTTACCTCTCGTCATCCTCTTTGCTCCTCGAGTTCTACCTCCTAGACGCCTTACGATCTCCATCCCCGACGAGCTTGATGACGTCACGCTTTTCCGGCGAGCTGGAAAGTTCACCGGTCAACGGACGGGATCCGTCTCCCGCCTTGGCGCCACCAACGCTAAACCTAAAATCGCCTTCATGTTTCTCACGAACACCGATCTCCACTTTGCTCCGATTTGGGAGAAGTTCTTCAATCCTCCGAAATCGAACCACCGGAAGCTGAATGATATCGGTAGTTTGTACAACATCTACATCCACGCCGATCCGGATTCCGATGTGAAATCTCCTGGAGGCGTGTTCGATAACCGCTTCATTCCGGCGAAGAAAACGCAGCGGTCTTCTCCGACGCTCATCTCCGCCGCGCGGCGCCTCATCGCCACCGCCTTACTCGACGATCCGTTGAACGCTTACTTTGCTCTCATCTCACAGTCCTGCATTCCTTTGCATTCCTTCAGGTACGTTTACAAAACGCTGTTTTCACCACACACTGAGTCGACTCAGTAGACTCGGATCACTCACAGCACTGAATTTCTTTACATTCTTATACAAAACGCTGTTTTCACCACACACCGAGTCGACTCAGCTGACTCGGATTCGTATACAAAAAGCTGTTTTCACCACAAACTGAGTCGACTCGGATTACTCACAGCACTACATTCCTTTACATTCGTATACAAAACGCTGTTTTCAGCACAAACTGAGTCGACTCGGATTACTCACAGCATTGCATTCCTTTTTCATTCCTTCAGGTACGTATACAAAATGCTGTTTCCCCCACAAACTGAGTCGACTCAGTTGTCTCGGAATTCAAAACAACCGAGTCGACTCAGTTTCATCGAAGTGTTATCGGACGAACCTCAGCTATACGATCGGTACATCGCTAGAGGCGTTAACGCGATGTTACCTGAGGTTCCGTTCGAGAAGTTTCGGATCGGATCACAGTTCTACATACTAACCCGATCTCATGCGTTAACGGTGGTTAACGATCGGAAGCTATGGCGGAAGTTCCGGCTACCGTGTTTGAACGTCGATTCGTGTTATCCGGAGGAGCACTACTTTCCGACGCTGTTGTCGATGGAGGATCCGAGGGGATTGAGTGCGTACACGTTGACGAATGTGAATTGGACGGGGAGTGTTGGTGGTCATCCGTACGTGTACGGTCCGGCGGAGGTGTCGCCGGAGTTGATTCGGAGGTTGAGAGTGTCGAATTCGAGTCATTCGTATCTGTTTGGCCGGAAGTTCTCGCCGGAGTGCTTGATGCCGTTGATGGAGATGACGGAGAAGATGATTTTCCGGGGGTCATGATGATGATGATGATGATGATGGTGGTTGCCGACAAAAAGGTATGGCTTCTTTGGTGTGGGATCGTCCTAATCCAAAACGGAAAAAAAAATAATATAATGCGTATATTTAGGTTAATATTATTTATTTTTAGAATTAGTGACAATTTTGACTCTTTAAAATTTGAAAAAAAGTAACTATTTTGTTTTAAAAGATTATACTAATTAATTTACTTACAAAAAATTTACAAGTTGTGCCAATTTTAATTCAAAAGTTTTGTTATTTTGAATTTAAATTGAAACAACTAATGATAATTTTGGATTGAAATTGAAACAAGTTATGAAATTTTTAGAGGTAAATTGATGTTTTTATATTTTTGTCAAACCTAAGAGCATTCATAGCCTATGTCTTGAAAATATGTGAGTGGAAGTTCATATGCTATATGAAATAATTTTAAGTGGCTATTAATAGAGGAGAGAGAAAATATTAATGTTTATCTGTACATTTAAAGATTCATTATTCAACTCTTATAAATTTTTTAATATTTTTTAAAGTAATTGTGAGTGAAAAAGAGAAAAAATGTAATAAAAAAGATATAAAAATATATTATTTAATTGAAATGAGAGAGAATAAATGGTGATTTTTAATGTAATTATAAGGATAAAAATAAAAAATAGATGTGAATGCTCTAAGAAAACAAAACCGAACTTAACTCTTCTTATTTTTATTTACAAGGATGTTTAGAAAAGAAAAGCAATAAAAGGAAATTAACGAAAGAAGCATTTTCATATGTCATGATCGAGTATTTATTTGTTGTATTAATGTATCTTTAAAAGTATCATTTAGTATCTGTATAATAAATGATACATGAAAGAAATTCAAATATATGTATTATATTTAGCTATCATTTATTATTGGCACCCAAAATTTTACTTTTGAATACACGAAAGAAGTTCAAATATCTATTAGGTTAAAGCCAGATAAAGATGAGTTCTCGTGACATGTAAATATAAAAAGGTCATTAGTTCAAGTATTATTTAAGTTTTTTTAGTAATAAGTTTTTCTCTTGAAAGAATTGGGGGGGGGGTGTTCCCAGTTGGGAAACAGATTGGTGGACCCGATTAATATACCACATATCCTCATATTTTCTGTTCAAAAAAAATCTATTAAGCTATAATTATGTATGTTTTTTAATTTAAAAATTAAAATAATAATACGCTAATGACTAATCATATTCGAATATCTACTTTTGGTAAGAGATACGTACTCGAGTATGATTATATGTTTTTTAGAACAATAAAAATGTTTTCTTTCATGAGTGGAGGGAAACATAAAAGTAAAAAAGAAACGGTTGTTGGTAGTGATGTAAGGGTATCCAATCCAAAGTCAAAATTGTTGGTCCATAGTCAAACTTTTACCAAAAAAGAACAAATTAACATCAACATCAAGAAGGTACTACTAATATCTTTATAACCTTTTACTCTTTTAGATAAATACATCTACCACCATCATCGTCATATTTTGTTGTTTTGTTTTGTGATATTATATTTATGATTGCTTTAACCTGATTTAATGTTTTAAAATATAATAATCTTTTCAGGTGATTGTGGGGCTTACAGTGGAGTTTATTGGTGGAAGAAAAGCATATTAAAAGCCTAAAGAGGTGTGTGATGCCTTTCTTGTTTCATACTTCTCCCGTTTGCTCGATTTGTAAATATTCTTTTCACTAGGGTCTTTGGTTTTTATTTTATTAAAGCGTAATGATGTGATATGATGCGATAAAAAATTGCATCTTCTATGTTTTTGAATGATATTGACTTCAATAATAGAAGTGTTGGTTACTTGTAGATTCAAGGTTCTAAACTATGCAATAAGGGCTAAGGGTTTAAATCATGTAGAAGAGTTGATTAGGAGGCGTTTTAAAGAAAAGCAAAGTTTTAATGTATAAACCCGACTTTCGTTGATTTTTAAACATACTAATATCTATACTTTATTCATTAAAATAAAATATTTATCTTGATGGGTTTATATGTTGGTTCTATAATTTTATTTGACGCAGAAGTAATGCAACGCTTTTAAAACATCTTTCAAAATCTCTTGCTCGGGACCTAGTTGCAAGTTAAAAAAAAACAACATACAAGGTTCAATAATAAACTTTTAACGATATTGTAGCTTATTGATGTAATGAATGGAGAAACGTAATGCATCCTTCTAAAAGTATCTACGTAAAAGCCTAGAAGCTTAAAAAGGTTCTAGCAACGAATCATCCAGACAATATTGTTTTGTGGTAATAAGTTCTTGTTTTGTCACCGGATCATGATGTTAATTGTCCAAGCGCATGGAATGCCTTTCAATCTTTTAATTTCTTCATGTGTACTAGAACTTTGAGATTTTCAAAGCAGGGGGCAAGTCAAGAAATTACACTTGTAATCTTGAATTGAAAAATGATGAACAACCTTATCAATATATTGTAATCTTGAATTGAAAAATGATGAATAACCTTATCAATATATTCATTTTGACTTAAACCCATAACTTGCTTTAACCTATTTCAGTTGATTTTTATGACTTTATTCCTTATATACGGTTTTGCCAGGATCTTTCGTTGTGAAACACTTTCCCATCCAAGACTTAACAAATTTCAATACTAAAATGTTGTTTCCATTAAGTCGTATGTTGTCAGCATATAAGATTGAAAAAATAACCATGCTTCTAATATTCTCCTTATAAACACACGACTAATCTTCATAATAATAAAACCAAGTTCCTTAATTGTCTCTGTGATTCAAACCAACAGTGATTTTCTATATGATTCAAACTAAGAACGAATATGTCATTAACTCTATTGCTTATTGTCATACTTAATACACTAAGAATACATTAACTCATAATGTACATGTACTTTCTTACATAATCCATCAAAATCTTAAGCTACTAACGATATTCACACATAATGTTATACTTGTGTTTAGTCTACTCGTAGAACATACAAACACTATAGATTATGACATGCATACTCAATCAGACTACCACAGTACTTACTCTTGACGCCTTCAATCTAATTATCGCAGTCGTAAGTGTATATTGATACCATGTGACTACTATTCAATGGCTAGTTGCAGGACTCCTTACATTATACCTGGGTATTCTCATCACTACCCTATTATATCTCAAGCTAACAAATTTTCATTCAATTTAACATATAGTCACATATACGAGGAACTTGCATTTATTCAAATTTTCTTATGTAAAGTCATTCAGATGCATAAACTAACCTCATAATTCTCATGTAATGATCATGTCTTGGATCGAATGCCTTTTCCTCATATCTAGAGCTCAAAGGTTTGAGTTCAAGTATTATTTTTTCATATATGAATCCCTCAACCTATGGCTTTGTTACCAAATCTGTCACGCTCATTCTATAAAACGACACTATAATTATAACTTTCAACATGTGGTCTAAGTGAAATTTAGTAAAACAACGTAAAAATTTGTAACCCCCATATGATTACACAAAGCCCTAAGACTTGAGTTTACAAGTTAGTCATCATCAATGGAGTTTATGAACCTAATAACAACATACAAACATAACAGTTTACTTTTAACCAGGTTAAACTATAAAATCACAAAATTGTACTCATATCTCACCTCTAAATCAAAAACAAATCAAAATTCTAGGTTTAAGGTTATAATTTCAATTACCAAGTTTCTTTCTCACTAGGGGGTGTTAGTTACAACTCATATTGTTAAAATTTCATCATCAATTTCACTGGATTTTGCAAGTCTATATTTGACCCTTCTCCTTGCTATCGTCGTTCTCCCCTACTAAACACTCAAGTTCTTAAGTTTGACCAACATCAAGTTTCCAGCGTATAATTTGTTAAATTTCTTTAACACTTAATTAAATCATGGAATTATATCATCCCTCAAACTTTAGGTTATAAATACTTCCCTTGAATTTAAAATATATTATAATTTAGGAAAGGCGACACACATATTGCGGACCAAGTTGACATACGGATTATCCAGTTATCCATACGGACCGTATCTGATCTTTTTCAACTCTAAAATCTTCAACAGTTGACCTTCAATCCTGATCCACTCTGCGTTTATCTTCAATCTTCTAAGTTTGCTTCCAATCTTCATTCAAATATGCAAAATACATTTATGAAGCAATTAAGTATCATATCCAATTAAAATTAATAAAAAAACCATTTAAAACGTAGGGACAAGCTTACATTATTTATATATTAAGTAAGGTATATCATTCTTAAAATACAATTAAGCAGTTAGATTTACAAATTTCGATAAAACTTTACCATAATACGTATATGCAGGTCTTAACACCTAAGAGCTTTCCTTCAACTCACATGGAGCCTAAGTATGATGAAGAAAGAGACTTTCAAATATAATTTAACACGTGTGATTCTAAGTTTTAGAAAAACACAAGGCATATAATCAACACACAAACATGACAAAGACATAATTGGTATTGTTACTTGTGATAAAAGAGATGAAAGAATCAATATATCAATTTCTATTAGAACTTTGAATCGAACACTATAGTTCTAATACCATGTGATGAGAATGTAGTAATGATAATGGAACACTTCGAACAAACACAAACACAAAAACAATAACAAACTTTCAAGATTGTGGTGAAAATTAATCGCTTTAAAATTGAAAACCTAGTGTTCATGTTCATCCCATGACACACATTAACTAACATAGACACTTTATTTAACCACCTAATTTATTTCACAACACTAATTTACACCCTTCTATCACACACACACACACACACACATATATATATATATATAAAGGACTTAATTGAAATGTGAGTGGAGCTAACTTTAAGAAAGTAGTGGTAAATAAACAAAAATGCAAACGTGGGATGAACTACTAAATCCTAAATGCATGCATGAAAAATAATGGAATAGTGGCTTGCGTAAGACTTGGTCTTCCATTGGACTGGGTCTTCTGCTTGGGTTTGAATTGGGTTGTGGGTCAATGTGGATCCAATGGATAGTTCATATCAATGCCTGCCCCTTTAAAATGGGTGGTGTCCTCACAACTCACAGTCGTTGGAAGCACATCGGGCCATGGTGGATCGTTTGGGGGCTCAAAAAGCAAGAATTGTGGTGTTTTACATCGGTGGAACTTGTCATCAGAGTGAAAGCAAATACCCGTGGCTTTCTTAGCTTGCATTTCAGCTTGAGTGAGACGCTTCAAGGGAGGCGAAACAGGCTGCGATTGAGACGGAGCAAGGGTAGTCGATTCAGCTGTAGGCGGTAGGAGCCCGGCGTTAAGCTTGTCTTCAATTAAAGAAGCGAGACCGTATGCTTGGGGAAGGGTGGTAGGCTTAAGAATGGCCATCTCGGTTTGAATATCGTGTTTAAGACCCGAAAGAAAGCAATTTTTAAGGCCTCTTGAGATAGCCCGTTAACACGATTGCTAATCCTCTCAAACTCAGTTTTGTATGCTTTGACGGTGGACGTTTGGACGAGCTTAAAAAGGGTGGCTTCGTGGTTCTCGTACGTCGATGGCCCAAAACGGAGTTCTAAAGCTCGTCAAGTACCTAACAAGTTGTTGTTGGACAGATGCTTGTACCATGAAAGAGCGTCACCAGTGAAGTAGAAGACGGCTAAAGCGAGTCGTTGTGCAAGGGGAATATGATAGTAAGTAAAGTAATTTTCTGCTTGGAATATCCGATCGAGAGGGTTTGACCCGTCAAAAGGTGGAAGTAAAATATTTGGTGGTCTAGGGGTATGTGGCGGGGGCAGTGGTGGGGGCGGAGGCGGTGGATTTCCGGTACGATTAGGATCGGAAGTTTTGGGTTCGGTTCGATTGAGGAGTGAAATTAGGAGATTGGTTTGCTCATATTGAGCGGAAAGCCGCTTCACGATCACATCAAGGTGTGATTTGTGATCGAGAGCAAGTTGTGGTTGGCTAGAAATTATGCGATCGGTAGTGGCGGTGATAGAAGCAACAAGCTGCTTCATGTTCTCGGTTAAGGTGACAAGGAGGTCATCGGTTGTAGGCAGGTCACTTGGTGGTTCGCGACGGGGCGGCATGGTTGAAGGATAAGGTCGAGAATGAAAGCACCAAATGATAGAGCCGGATTCGAGATCGACGGTCTCCAAAAGATTAAGATCACAAACGAAATTGTAAACGAAAGTAAGAACTATTTGCTGCCAATTTTCTTCTCTATTTCCCAAATGCCAATTACAATATATATATATATATATATATATATATATATATATATATATATATATATATATATATATATATATATATATGGGAATGTGAATACTCGTGTAACCTTACACGTGAATACGTGGCTGTCACGCGTATTCACATTTTATCTTGTCCGAGCGACGAAAGTTAACAATTCTCCAATATATTTTATCAATATCCAATTGTCCAACCTTATATATGATTTCTTCTGAATTCTTGCTCATTGTCTCATGACTTAAATTGAAGGTAGTTTCGGTCCATTTTTTTTTGAATACATCAAAGAGATTTTTAGTATAACGTGAACTTGTCTTTGCCTCTATCAAATTAATAGAAGAAAGAATTGGCTTGGTGTTCATGGTCTTAAAGTCTTCATCTTCTTCGGCAGCCCTTCGACCCTCAACAGCTTTATCATACTGTATTACAAACTCATTCAACATGGTCTTAGAATTCACATATCCATCAAAAAAAGAATGGATGCTCTCACTTCTTCCGCTTGATGTCATGCCAGCAAAAAAACAATCTTTCAAGAAAGCTTTAGCCCAATATTTATGTTGATTATACATTTCAATTATCCAACTACCACTTTTAAAATTAAATTTAGAACATAAAGTTTCCCAACGAGCTTCAATTCTTCAACTGTATCACTCTTTACCCATTGTTTATGCAACTCTTGAAAGTCACTATAACGAACCTTAAAAGACCGGAGGTGTTCAATCTCATGTTTCTTAATATGCCATGAACAATAACGATGTCGTGTTTTTGGAAAAACACTTTTGATAGCATTGTCAATAGCTTTATCTTGATCTATAAGTATTGCTAATGGACACTTATCAAACATGCATTTTAAGAATGTTTGAAATAACCATTCAAAAGTATCTTGTTTTTCATTCTCCAATAATGCACCCGCAAAAAGTATGGATTCCATGATGATTTACCCCAACAAATGGAGAAAATGGCATCATAAATTTGTTGGTCATGTATGTGACATCAAACACAACAACGTCCCCAAATTTTATATACGAGTCTCTTGATCTCTCGTCTGCCCAAAATATATTTCTTGGAGACCCATCGTCAAATAAATCCACAAGAAAATAGAAGTTACTATATTCATTAAATTTATCTTGAAAATGTTTAATAAGCCCATAAAACTTCTTACCTTTGTATTGTTTTCGTTGATCTGCCAAAATATCTGCACATTATTTTGATGTAACATCATTCTCATATGGACCTTTCATGGTGTTTACGACCTTTTTAATCTGACAAGGTTTCAACCCAGATTGTCCAAGTTCCGACATTAGAGATTTGCATGCGATTGAGCGGTGAAACTTTGCATGAGACCGATGTTTCATTGCTTCCATCGGAGTAAGAGTTACCTCATGAATGTGTGAATCATTAAATTCATCCACTAACCATTTCCCATCTTTATCTTTTGAAATCCTAAGATATGCTTCACAACCGGTCCTTAAATCCCTACGACGCTTATTAATATCTCTACAATTATCACGCTTAAGATCTTTAATGCCCTCTTTGTTACATACATATTTCTTTCGATAAGGCTCATTTGTTGTCTTATTCTTAAAAGTCGAATAAATACGTATCCCAAATCCATGTAAAAAAGCATAGTGATTGTAGAAATTATATGCATCATTAGGAGTATCGAAAACCTTTCCGATTACATTGTTCGCTTCTTCGTCAGCAAACCCAAAATCCATGTCAACGTCGTTAACATTTGTTTCAGCATCAAAATCGTCATTGTTGACCAAATATTCTTTTTCATCAATATCTTCAATTAGATTTGTTTCAACATCTTCACCTGATTGAAATCCGAAATTCATTTTGTTATAGACGTGCTGTATAAACAAAAAGATTAATATTAATTATTGTATGTCATATTACTATTAGGATAAATGCAAACTTCCTTCAACCATTTTTAAAGTGAACCGAATGTTACCTGGTATGCTAAACCTTATTCTTTTAATATGAGATTTAAGTTTTTTACATACTAATTTGGAAGATGGACAATTCTATTATATGCTATGTAATTATATTTCGAAAATGCAAACCATCACATATAATTGCAAACGTGATACATGTTATAGCAAATTCGTATATGCAGGGAACAATTGATTCCGAACTAGGTTTAGATAATCGAAGCAAAATCAATTTTCTTAACAATTCTACTCGATTTTGATGAAAGAATGCAAAATTAAGATGTACTTAATTTTGATAAATGATTGAGGAATAATACTTCCCTTGATAATTCTTTTGATGAAGAAGTTGTAACTAGGTTGCAGATCTTGGAAGAAGACAATATAATGGTGGCTAGAAGGGTTCAACAAAACTCACGAATTAATTGAGGATATATATATATATATATATATATATATATATATATATATATATATATGTATGTATATATATGTAAACAAAATATAATTATATTTTAAATGATTTTAACAAAATAACGTCGTTTTAGGAGGTTTTGCGTGTAAGGTTACACGCAGCTCCGTAATCACATTCCCCATTATATATATATATATATATATATATATATATATATATATATATATATATATATATATATATATATATATATATATATATATATATATATATATAAAGGAGTTAATTGAAATGTGAGTGGAGCTAACTTTAAGGAAGTAGTGGTAAATAAACTAAAATGCAAGCGTGGGATGAACTACTAAATCCTAAATGCATGCATGAACTCACATACATTAAATGTATGTTCTACGTACCACGGTTACAATTACCAACATATTTGTTGTTGTTTGTATTTGCTTAATAAAAGCAAATCATTATTATCATATTTTAAATACAAAATTACAGAAAACGTCCTCTACCTTTATAGAAAATTACAGGTATCATCATTTATCTTCAAAAAGTAATCTAATCATCCTTTATGTATATCTTTTATATCAGATTTCGTCCGTTAAACTAACTGCTGTTAAGTTATTCTGTTAAGTCAATGGTAATTTGGTCTTTTTACCTTTAAAGGACTATTTATGTAATTAAGCATAAAGGACGTTTTCTGCAACTCTTTTATCTTTTAATTAATTTATGCATTTTTACAATTATACATATACATATGATTTTTATATATAACATAACATATATTATTTAATTATTTTCATCAATATTTTACATATAAATATAAATTATGAAAATAGTATTATTATTTTTTATACTTACGCTCGCCCTATATACTTTACCTTAATATTTTTACAAGATATTTTTATATAATTATAGATAATTACCTTAAACTTATTTTTTTAATCTTAGATATAATAGTGATTAACAGAGAGGGTCACATATGATTAGCTTTTTTAATTAAGTTTAACTAAATTTCATGAACCGTTCCTCCAGTGTTTTCTTAACTAAAAATATATTCTAGCTTTAAGTAAAAATGAAAAAATAAAACCAAATGGAAAATAGAAGTAGAAACATTGAACTACGCACGTGAAACGTAAAACAATAAAAACAATAACTAAGTCGATCTAGGACCTGCGCGTTTTGACGTGGCTGATAAACTGGAAAAAAAAGGCATAAAATCATGTAATCACACATGCACGTTGCGGCTTGTTAACTCCGAAGTGTAAAACGAAAAGTTTATAAAAGATGAAAAGTATAAAGGACACTTTACCTTAATATTTTTACAAGATATTTTTATATAATTATAGATAATTACCTTAAACTTATTTTTTTAATCTTAGATATAATAGTGATTAACAGAGATGGTCACATATGGTTAGCTTTTTTAATTAAGTTTAACTAAATTTCATGAACCGTTCCTCCGGTGTTTTCTTAACTAAAAATATATTCTAGCTTTAAGTAAAAATGAAAAAATAAAACCAAACGGAAAATAGAAGTAGAAACATTGAACTACGCACGTGAAACGTAAAACATTAAAAACAATAACTAAGTCGATCTAGGACCTGCGCGTTTTGACGTGGCTGATAAACTGAAAAAAAGGCATAAAATCATGTAATCACACGTGCACGTTGCGGCTTGTTAACTCCGAAGTGTAAAACGAAAAGTTTATAAAAGATGAAAAGTATAAGGGACCAAAGTTAAAAGTAAAAAATTATAAGGGTACAATTGTAAATGATGTAAAAGTATTAGGGTTGAAAGTAAAAAATTATAGATAAAAAAACAAAAAATGAATACAATCACTAAAGGTAAGATACAAATCATGATGCACAATGTATTTAATGATTAGTAATATATATATATATAATGCTTTTTAAATTAATAAAAAGTTGTTTTGTGTCTAAATTTTATATTTGACATAATAATATTAATACAAATTTAAAAATATAAATTCAAATTAACTAATAAATAATTATTAACTAATTATAATTTATATTATTAAAAGTTATGATAAAATTTGTTAATTTGTATAATATATGTTACTTTGTATATCTTTATTAAAATAAAATAATTTAAAAAATTATACGCATAACAAATTTTGAAATAAAAGGTAATTACGAAAAACGTCCTTTAAATTAGGTTTAAAGTTTCAAAAACAAACCTTTAAGGGGTAGAAAGACTAAAATGCCCCTGACGTAATCTGTTATGAAAAGTATACATAAAATATTATTAGAGTACTTTTTAAAAATAAAGAATGATACCTGCAATTTTTTATAAACCTTAAGTAATTTTGTCTATTTTATATGATATTGTGATTTCTTGTATGAACTTGAAACGATGAGGAACTGTGCATATATGGTATTTCTTGCTTTAACCCTTATACTTCCTTAGTTCCTTATTGTCTTGCTTTTGCCACATATGTGCTCTTTTATAAGCTATTTAAAGATGACGCATTTGTATTTCATAGGCTTCGAGGCTATGATGATGGTACAAAAATAGGTGATATACTTTGTGATGTTGATGTCAAAAAACTTACATTCGTTTCTTTGGCGTGTCAACCATCGCAATCATATTTGGGTTGCAGCCGCATTAGATTATGTGCTCTGAGCCTCAAATATTGTTGATTTGTACATCCCATTAAACAACTAAATTGCTTCATATGTTATCATTACGTTGCAACGACTTTGCGTGTAAAATAATATCCTAAACATAATACCGGACGCACCCCGCCGCATCGGGCGAGAGGTTAACCTACTTTTCACTAATAACCAAGACACCTTTATCTTGATATAACACACTTCTAGTTTGATGAACATGTTCACGAACTGTTCACGAACACTTACCGAACGCAAACGAACACAAACAAAATCAAACGAAAACAAACAAAATGTTCATGAACACGACGAACACAAAGAAGTCCATGAACACAAACGAATACAAATGATCACATATTTATTTTAGATTAAAATCAACATTTTCGTCAAAAAATTTACCAAAAATAAATAAACACGTAACATAAATATCCAAAAACACTTGACATAATTGTCATATAAATAACTAACACAAAAATTAAGAACATAATCGAACATATTAACGAACATAAACGAACACATTATCGAATGTTCAAGAACAGATATTAACGAACATAAACGAACACATTATTGAACGTTCACGAACATAAATGAACGAACATGACTTGTGTTCATGTTCGTTCGTTTAACTAAACAAACAAAATTTTTTTGTTCGTGTTCGATCCTTTAGTAAACGAACTAACGAGCATAAACGAACTTTCGGGCATGGCCATAAACACCGATTTATACGTATAAAATTCGTATGTTCACTCATACACACACCCACACCCTGTCAAACCAAGAATCAATCAATAATTGTCAACTAACCTTCACACCTTCAACGATTCCTTCTGAAACTCCACAAATTTCTCTTACACCTTCATAGATATTGATATGGGGGTTCAAGTTCGAACTACAGGGGCGATGGGTGCGGATAATCTGAGCGAAAAAGCAGCGAAGATGAGAGAATCACTGCAGCAGAGTCAATCAATCACAGAAAACATGGTTTCCATTTTGGGTTCTTTTGACCACCGTCTCTCCGCCCTTGAAACCGCCATGCGACCCACTCAGGTTCTCTGATCTATTCTTCAATCTGGGTCGTTGTCAGATTTGTTAATTGTTTCAGTTATGATAAATTAGGGGGAATATGAAGGTGTTTGTGTTGGGGTTTGGAAGTTAGGGCTTTTAATTAGTGCAACGATCTGGTTCAATGTGTAAGACGGTAAGACTAGTTTGTTGATATGATTGTTTGATCTGCTTTTTGTTGAGTTGTTTTGAATACCATCTGTTGATTTTTGAAGAATGATATGATAATTGGAAGTGTGATGTGGTTACATGATTTACTTTAGAGTTCTAATAGCTTGTTAATTTCAATCAATGTGTATTTTTGGTAATTTAGGGTTTGTAACATACCCTTTTTTGATGTTTTTTTGGGTAAATTATGCACCCTATATGCACTGCAATTGGAGCAATTTCTATCAATGGATATCTTATCTCTGAAAATTGATATTTGGTCGTTGGTACAAATCTTTTGTGACTTACAATTGACATCATTGTCAATCAGTAGCACTATTGCTTGGGGCCTCAAGGTTCCCTACATTGTTATAGTGAAGGGCGATTTAGGACTGATGGTTGCATGCTTCAAATATAGAAGTTTTGGGCCAAATATTGCAGTTATAATTTGAAGGAGGGTGTAGTTAGTTATGCATTTGCGATATTGCTCTAACTTATGTTGCTCGTGTGTATTTATTTTTTAGATTAGGACACATGCCATACGCAGAGCTCATGAGAACATCGATAGGACTTTGAAGGCTGCTGATGTCATATTGGACAGATTTGATCTTTCTCGTGAGGTTGGTTCTTATTTCTCTTTATTCTTTATGGTTTGTATATTATTTTTTGAGTGTATCGTTGTGTAGATTAGTGAAATTAAATTTATGGTCTTTAGTACCTCTGTAAGGAGTAACGTGAATATCTTATTGGAGCTACCCATAAAGTTACTTGTAATAGATGGATGGTACTTCGTTTGTCAATTATTTTTTATATCTTTTTTTAATTAATCGAATATTTATGTTTTAAATATGTAGGCTGAGGCTAAAATTCTTAGAGGGCCACATGAGGACCTTGAGAGCTATCTGGAAGCTATTGAGCAGCTAAGAAGCAATATTGTCTTTTTTACCAACAATAAAAGTTTTAGAAGTAGTGATGGAGTTATTAGCCATGCAAGTAACTTACTTTCTAAGGCTATATCGAAGCTCGAACAAGAATTTAAACAACTCTTAGCGTCATACAGGTTCTTTCTATCATTTTAACTTTTTCTTATCTTCTATTTATATTTAGTAGAAGTGGAAATTTTGACCCATTTACTTATGAAATGGGGTCATTCGAGGTATTGTTATCTCAAGGAGTTAAGCTGAAAATCTGCTAAAAATGGAACACATGCATAAAGCCTCCCAAATCATTTTATATAGAAATTAGATGATTATCAAAATACAGATTTTGTAATCATATTGAAATTTAATTAGTAATTAAAAAATTCGGACAATAAATGATTCACTAATTTGGGACAAACCAACCCAAACCTGCCCATTTTTGCCACCTGCCCACCTCGGATCTTTTACACTTTCATGATTTGTCTTGATTATCTCACACATACGGTTTTGGCAGAAGGTTTCCTAATCTCAGGCATCAAGGTGTTCAAGCGCACACACACACACACTAATATGTTACAGGTGTCAGAATTATCTCAATATAAACTTTACCTTTCAGCAAACCGGTGGAGCCTGATCGGCTATATGAATGCCTACCTAGTTCACTAAGACCATCCTCTGGATCACCTGATTCAAAGAATCCTTCTAATAGTCATACTAGTCATATCACTGCTGAGAATGCTGTTTTCACCCCCTTAATCCTCATACCACCACGGGTCCTACCGTTGCTTCATGATTTAGCACAACACATGGTCCAAGCTGGTCACATGCAGCAGTGCCTCGTAATTTACAGGTAAAAAACTACTTTTTTTTCAGCTTAGTAGCTTACTCTGTCAAAAATTACTCCCTGACATTATTGTACTTTCTTCCCATTTACTTATAAATGGCCATTTGTGTTGTGTTTTTCTTTCAAATGGGTCAAATAGTTTCTTTAGCTAAAAGATGACATCCCAAATGGGTCGAATAGGGATAGCAAACAAACAAGAATTGGACAAAAAAAATCCAAAACCTGAACGCTTGGTGGGGGTTGATGTGACACACGTATTCAGGTATAAGATTAGTTTTATAAATTTTCACGGGTTGGTATAGGTATGGTATCGAGTGATACATGTCTGATTACCAGAAGCCGATTACCCTTATTGAAGCCAAATATAGTAATATATTTTATAATTTCAAAAATATACTAAATAGTATGTTGTTAGAAACTTGAAATCAATTAAATTATAGTATTGTTAGAAGTGTGGTCGAATATTTATATTTTAAGTCAGCTTTTGAGGAGGGGGGGGGGGGGGGGGGGGGAGTTTAAGATTGGGTTTTTGGGTAATGGGCATCCTAACGATTACTTTTAACTCTATAAGACCATAAACTGGTATTCCCGATACTGCAGCTTTACTTTCATGATTTGATGGGTAATTAGTAACGGGTACCTGACGGAATGGGACCGGGTATGGGACACCGTTTTATAATCAGGTGTGGGAGGGATTACCGAAACCTGGCTCGTTGCCATCCCTAGGGTTGAAGTGATGAAATGAGCTGACTACAACCTCATTAATCATTTTATAGGGACTTAGATTGTTGTTGTGATGTAGTGTACTACTTGATCATAGAAAACAAAGATGGGCAAATTATTTTGTGGGTCAACCCAACCCGCTTTGATTTTTAACGAAACATGACTGTTTCAACTTTCAATCTAGACGCATTTTAATCTATTATCCAACAACTCACCGTCTCACCCATCTTGGCGTCTCCAATTACAAGGGAAATAGAGAAACATATGGTTTAAATATTAAAATAGTAATAGATTGTTTCAAACTGCAAAGCGTGCAAGGGTACACACATATTATCAAGTAAAAATAATTGATTTATATAAATGAGCATCTGTATAAACAAATGAAGCATCATTGATTCTTTTTGTTGATTAGGGATACCCGTTCTATAGTCTTGGAAGAAACCCTTCAGAAATTGGGAGTTGAAAAGCTTAGCAAAGATGATGTCCAAAAGATGCAGTGGGAGGTTTTGGAACTCAAGATCGGGACTTGGATTCATTTCATGCGTATTGCAGTAAGTTTAATCAAGTAAAAAGTTAACCAAAACCTACAGAGACATGCTCGTGGTTATATCTAATCTTATATTTAAAACAGGTGAAATTAATATTTACCGCAGAGAGAAAAGTTTGCGATCAATTGTTTGAAGGCATTGAATCGCTTAAAGATCAGTGTTTTGCTGAAGTTACAGCTGGCAGTGTTTCCATGTTACTTAGTTTTGGAGATGCAATTGCCAAAAGCAAGAGATCACCAGAAAAACTATTTGTGCTTTTGGACATGTATGAGATAATGCGTGAGCTTCACACTGAGGTATGATTATACTTTTACCTTCTTAGTTATTACCTAACTATATAATTCAACGGTTCTATTAGCGCTTACACGTTGAATATTTGCAGATTGAATCACTTTTCAGAGGCAAAGCTTGCAAAGACATTAGAGAATCTGCTCTAGGTCTGACCAAAAGACTTGCCCAAACAGCTCAAGAAACATTTGGTGATTTTGAGGAAGCAGTTGAAAAAGATGCAACAAAAACAGCCGTCTCAGATGGAACGGTTCATCCTCTCACAAGCTATGTGATCAACTATGTGAAGTTTTTGTTTGAGTACGTTTTGAAACTATGTATTAATGTGTTATATTCTTCGTATAGATACTTATCTACCTACTACCCTATTGTTCAGACTATATAGCGTTTTGACATATTCTCTTTGTTGACTCAGCTACCAGACAACTCTAAAACAACTATTTCAAGAGTTTGAAAATGGGGAGGATTCGAATTCACAGCTAGCATCCGTAACAATGCGAATTATGCAGGCCCTTCAAATCAATTTAGAAGGAAAATCCAAACAGTATAAAGATCCTGCTTTGACCAACTTGTTTCTTATGAATAATATTCACTACATGGTCAGATCCGTACGCAGGTTTGATATTTAGAACATTCATAACTTGTGTATGAGCTATTACACATGTAACTTTATAGTGATGTTATTTTCCCTTTTTGGCGTAGGTCGGAAGCAAAGGATTTGTTGGGTGACGACTGGGTGCAAAGACACAGAAGGGTTGTACAACAACATGCTAATCAGTACAAGAGGATAGCGTGGGCAAAGGTAACTCATTTCAAACGATAAAACAATTTTTTAAACATTTATCATAAAAATATAATAAAAATTTGTGCTGTCTTCTTCAACAGATCCTGCAATGTCTCTCAATTCAAGGTTTGACCTCATCTGGAGGCGGTTCAGTTGGGGGCGGTGATGGAGGAAACAGCAGCGGTGCCTCACGAGCACTTGTGAAAGATAGGTGTGTTCTTTTAAATCAAATTTCCTTTTTTAAATATACAAATGCATTTGATAAATTTGTTGATAATAAAATAAATTGAAATGTGACGGTATTAGGTTGAAGATCTTCAACGCTCAGTTTGAGGAGCTTCACCAAAGACAATCTCAGTGGACTGTTCCCGACACAGAGCTTAGAGAATCTTTAAGGCTCGCAGTTGCTGAAGTCTTGTTGCCTGCATACAGATCCTTTATCAAACGTTTTGGGTACCGTTCCCGTGTCATATTTTTATAACTAATTAACTATATATCAACACTTGTCAATTATACAAAAATTATTTTTATTTTTTTACTATTGCAGGGCACTTGTTGAGAATGGGAAGAATCCTCATAAATACATCAGGTATACAGCGGAAGATCTTGACCGGATGCTTGGTGAATTTTTTGAAGGCAAGACTTCGAGTGAAGCCAGACGGTAGAGTTGAATTACTCTTTTGCCATTGAGGGTAAAAACTAAAACAGATATGAGTACGGATTCATTTTTCTTAGTTGATGTTGTTACTGTTGTGAACCATTCTTTTGTAATTGTGTATAGTTTTAGTGGAACAAGTTACATAACTAGTGTTTGATCTCTTTCATCATAATATTTAGATCTGTTTGTTTTAACCTTCTTCCTTAGTTATTTTTTTATTTTTATTTATTTATTTATTATTATTTTTTTTTTTTGCTTGTAGCGCAGTCTTCTTGATGATTGAGCTTCAGTAGCTTAAAAGTTTTTTAACCATCACTTTGTGTGTGGATGTTGGTGACAGCTCCGTTAAGTTTTTTTTTTTTTTGAATGACGACCTACACACCCACTAATTTACTTCTGCTAGTTGCAGCCTACTCAAGAACGCCGGTCAGTACGTGGTCTTCAGTTTGTGTATAGTACAGACAAACAAATGTGTTAGTAATAACAGGGAATTGAAAAGCTGCAAGAAATATGTTTAGTTGAATTCATATATTGGTTTCTAGGTTACTTAGCACATAAGGTCACCACTTAAGTGAGCATTAGTTGTCTTTAATTCACCGAGTGACAATTTTTTCACATAGGAGTCATTTCATGTGTGATGATGAAGATTTAGTATAGGTTGGACTCATCATAGTTGTTAGGATTATTTTGTTTAGTATGTAATAGGTTGAATGTTAGTTTGTTTCCATGCATTTTGTATTTTATAGTTTCTCTGACCCAGCGAAACTACGAGCGAAACTACAGTTTCGCTCATAGTCAGCTGTCCTAGGTCACCCGGCGAAACTGTATTTCGCTTCCGGGTGAATCAAGTTGATGGTCAGGATAGTTTCGCTATCCAACGAAGCTGTCAGCGAAACTAACTTTGCTTATATATTGTCATGTTCTATCATTGTAAGCAAGTTTTGCAAAACCCTAATACTGAAATATTATTGTTGCAACTCTGTGTTTTCGGCTGGAAGCCTATTGTCATTACTTTTGAGCCTTTGTTTATTGATTATTGAGTAGATTTGAAACTTATCCATTATGTTATTGTGAGTATTGTGTTGATTCAGTGGGATTTCTAAGTTTATTCATCAATTGCACTGTTATATCGATCACAAGGACCAACAATATGGTATCAGAGCTATTGCGCTCTTGATTGGTTGAGTTTTGTGTATTTTCGAGCTTAAAGTCACTGTTCCATTCAACACTGTTCTGATATGCTTGTTCTGGATATGGAAATTGATTGAGGCTTGTTCGTATTTGATGTGGGAAGCTATAGAAATCATCAGATCTCAAATTCATTGAGATTTGGATGAGTTTGAGCTGATTTAGTGCTGAAAAAGTTTTTCAGATACGTTGGGGGAAACTAGAGTTCTTCCAGCGAAACTGCCACTTGATTCAGCGAAACTACATAATTTGTGGTTTTTGGATCTGGTTTCTTTGCCTCAGTGAAAGTACATCATTTTGAACGAAAGTTCACCTTCTTTGATTGCCAAAGCAAGCGAAAGCGCTGCCGAAATTGTCCTCAGAACGAAAGTTCTACTAGTTTCAGCGAAACTGTCGTCGAAACTAGAGTTTCTAAGCACTCATTCGAGCGAAACTGCTGTTCATCTTCCGAGCGAATCTACTAGCGAATTTATCAGTGAATTTATCAATGAATTTAGAGATTCTTCAGCGAAATTAATACTGTTTAAAAAATGACATCCACCAATATCACCATATATGACTTGGAGAGTGTTACACCCAATAGGCCATCGAAGCTATAAATGGTGTTAACTTTGAGGACTGGAAACGATGTTTAAAAGCCTTCTTTTATTATACTGATCATAATCAATGGGAGTCAATAGTAAATGGTCCACACACTCCAACTGTCACATTTGGTCAACTTACTTCACCAAACACTGATCCATCAACCTTTACCGAAAGAGACCTCAAGCTAATCGATCGTGATTAGAAAGCTTTCGGGGCTTTAACCTTATGTTTATCACAAGACATCTACAATCATTTTGCTGAACACAAGAATGCAAAATCATTGTATGATTCTCTATGTGAATTTTATGATGCAAATGAAGATTTGAAGAAGGACA
Source organism: Flaveria sonorensis (assembly GCA_025506505.1). Lineage (NCBI taxonomy): Eukaryota > Viridiplantae > Streptophyta > Magnoliopsida > Asterales > Asteraceae > Flaveria > Flaveria sonorensis. The sequence goes on along the minus strand of CM046430.1, from coordinate 45,555,543 downwards.
AGAAAGCCCAAGCTGAAAAGGAGTTCAATTTATTCGTAGGAAACAAGAATGAAAGCTTACAGATATTACCAATTGATTTTTGTCTATATCAAGCACTCTAAAGAAATATGATGAACAGTTGGGTAACCATGAACAAGTTACTAAGCTCTTGGACTCTCTTCCACCGCAGTGGAGCTTGCAAGTCAGGATGTTGAAGCAGGAAAGAAACTTTGCTGATTATAAACTCATGGATGTCATCAACAAACTGAAATCTTTTGATTTGGATGGATGTCATCAACAAACTCATGATCTCATCCGCTGCAAACTCGTCTATGTATGGTTCAGCTTATGGTGGTTCTACGGGATATGGCGTATCAAACAAGTTTGGTGGTGGATCTACAAGTGTTGGTTCAAGATCAAAGACATCCGTCACTACTTAAATTCCATATGACACAATGGCATTATTTGGAATGTTTGTACACAGCTATGAAGCTTTGGTTGAGGGGGAGCTGAAGCAAAAAGGAATGACTGTTGAAGACATGCATCAGGTGGATCCTGATGACTTAGAGGAAACTGATATCCAATGGCAGATGGTCATGCTCATATTGCGTGCAAGAAGATTCATGGAATGAACTGGAAGGAGGAACTTTGGCAATCAAAATCAAAACTCTAAACTTGGTTTTGATAAGTCAAAATTGAGATGCTTTAATTGCAAACAGCTGGGGCACTTTAAAAGAGAATGTCCATCTCCTATCATCACTTAACTAGAAACTTCTGGAACTTCCAAAGTTATCCCGATCACCGAAAAGGAAGAAGCCAAGCCAAAGAAGGAAATGACACTCATTTCAAACTTTGATTGGAGTGCTAAGAATAAGGAAACTGAAGAAGAAATCAATCATGCTCTAGTGGCTGAGGTGGTGAACAGTGATGTAGATTCTGTTGAAAACTTTGATCCTTTCAGGGAGTTCAAGAGTGAGATTCAAGAAGAAGCTATTGGTGAAAGTGGTAAGCAACAGGTTCAAGTTGAAGAGGTGAAGATTGGGAAAGTCAAGGAAGAAAAAGGTGATTATGAGTATGCTGAAGAGAAAGTGACAGTTTGTGAAGCTGATGAGTTCGGGAAACAACAACAAGTTGAAGTAAGTGGAGTAAAGCTGGATGTCTGTAATCAAGAAAAGAAAGAGGAAAGTGAAGCTGAGGAGACCAGGAAGAAAGCATTAGAGGAGGAAGAATGCAAGAAGAACACTCTGATCTGTCAATACGAAAAGGCCCTAGCTGCTGAAGAAGTAGTTATGGGTCTCCCTTATGAGGTAATTCAAGACATGTGTTCTCCTCCATGCAAGATCCGTTTATTTGGGGTTTATAAAGCTAACAGATTATTGTTAGAAAATGAAAAAGAATTAAAACAAATAAATAAGGAACTTAAAACAAATGAGTCTAAATATTTTATCAAGTTAAATGAAGTTTTAAAGAAAAATGAGCATTTAAAAAGAAATCTTTTGGAAAGAAATGTTAAAATAAATGCTTTAACTGAACGTGTAACACTTACTGAATTTGAAACAAGCAAATTAAAAACCAAACTTGAAAAGTGGACAATTTCTGGGATAAAACATGAGGAGCTTTGCAAGAAACAACGGGGGGCTAGAATTAAGACTGGTTTGGGAAGCGAAGAACCCACTCATGTTTATCCTCCTCCAAGTACTTATTGTTATTCTCCTATGGCTATACCTCATCCAACTAATGAATTAATTCAAAAAGATACTAACAGTTTGTTTGAAGGTTTAGAAGGAGTGAATCATAAGGAGATTCGAGAGGAATATGATTATGGTGCAAGTAGTGGTCTGGGCAGCTCTAGTCTTAGCATTTCAGATTCCAAAAAGTCTTCAATAGATAATAGTTTAAGTAGATTTGTTTTCTAAAAGTCTATTACAGATAATGGTATGTGTAGTTCTAGCTCTAGTCCAGCTTGTTTATCTTCAGATGTCTATGAATCAAATCGTGATGTTTTAAATGTTTGTGTTAATAGAAATGATGGTTGTTCAAGTAAAGCTTTAGACAGACATACTGACTCAAATTATTTTGAAAAGTTCCTCTCTCATCCTATCCCATCTTTTATACCAATTTGAATCTCTAAACCTAAAGAAACGGAGACAACTTCCTCAAAAGTTAGAAACATTATTGTAAATGAATCAGAATCTGCTGAAATTAAGGTCACAAAAGAAAATTTAAAAGAATCATATAACTCTTGTAGCAATTCTGAATGTGAGGAAGAGATATTAATAGATTAAGCTCCTGTTTCAAAATGTAAGAAGAAAGGTTTAAAGTCTCGGTGTTTTAGATGTGGGAAGGATGATCACGTAATTAAAGTTTGTCCTGAGGTTGTTAGTAGAAATGTAAATAATAGTTCATTAGGAAGTAGATTAAATCATTTTGTAAATAATTTTTTTTGTAAAAAATCCTTTATTCCGAGACCTAAGTTAGTCACGACTTGGGTCCCAATTACCAAATCTTAACAATTTTTTGTTTATATGCCAGGATCATTCCAGAAAAGCTATTAATAGCTTCTAGCATGTTGATAGTGGATGTTCAAGGCATATGATCGGGTTGAAGGACCTACTTACAAATTACCGCATAATAAATGGAGGATATGTTGCTTTTGCTGGAGACAAGAAGGGTGGAAAGATGATTGGTCAGGGAGAAGTCTCAAATGGTTCCTTGACTCAAGAGAAAGTGAACTATGTCCCAGAATTGGCATTCAATCTGTTCAGTGTTCATAAATCTATGATAAAGACATTCCAGTGCTGTTTATGTCAAATGAATGCTTGTTTCTCAAACCAGAGTTTATTATTCTAGAAGATTTAGTGACCATACGTGCTCCAAGAAAGAATGATACTTATCTTCTGGATATGGGATCACAAGAATCTACCTCTACTGTGACATGTCTCCTGTCCAAAGCTTCATCTTCTGAATTCTTTCTGTGGCATAGACGATTAGGCCATGTTAATTTTAAAAATATAAATAAATTGGTTAAGAAAAATCTTGTGAGGGGGCTACCACTTAAAGATTTTTCAGTGGTAGAAAAGTGCATGGCATGTGCTTAAGGAAAACAGCACAAAAGGCCACACAAGCTTAAGCTTGAAAATACAATTTCAAAACCCCTTGAATTGTTACATACTGATTTATTTGGTCCTATTAGTGTTAAATCTATTGCTAAGAAATCTTATTGTTTGGTTGTTACAGATGATTATTCAAGATACTCTTGAGTAATATTTCTAGCAAACAAGGGAGACACTGCAGAAGAGCTTCAGAAGCTGATCCTCTCACTTGAAACCATCAACAAAAAGAACGTAATGGCCATCCGAAGTGATAATGGAACTGAATTCAGAAAGCATATCTTTGACTCTTTCTGTGCGAGCAAAAGGATTCTCAGACAGTTCAGTGCTGCCAGGACACCTCATCAAAATGGTGTTACTGAAAGGAAGAATCAGACCCTTATCAAAGCAGCAAGAACTGTGCTGATTGAGTCAAAGCTTCCAATTATTTTATGGGCAGAAGCTATCAATTATGCTTCCTATGTACTAAACAGGGTTTTTATTGTCAAAGACAAAATGAAGACTCCTTATGAGCTTCTTCATAAACAGAAACCCTTGATTGACTTCTTTCGTCCATTTGGTTGCTCATGTACTTTGCTAAACACTCAAGCTCAGAAGTCAAAGTTTGGGGCAGTCTTTGATGAATGTTTCTTCGTTGCTATTCTTCCTCACAAAAGACGTATAGAGTGTACAACAAAAGAACGCGTATTGTGCAGGGATCATTCTATGTTGATTGGCAGGAGTCTAATTCACCAAACATGGGGTCAGACCCAGCATGGTTTTATGACTCCAATACTGTCTTCAAATCTTTCAACCTTCCAGTATTTGACGATGATGTTGTTCATCAAACCAATGTGCAAATCATTCCTCCAACCGAACCTCTTCCACCTGAACCTCATCCATAACAACCAATTGACCCTCCACCTCAACCTCAACTTGATGTTCCACCCACACCTCCACCACAACCGATTCCTCTATCCCAACCAACTTCCCCTTCACAATCATCACAAACCACATCTTCATCTCATTCCAATCCATTAACCCTTAACACCAACTTCAAAACCTTAAAAGACCATCCACATGATTACATCATTGGTTCCATTACAGATGGTGTGAGGACACGAAGTCAATCTGGATTGATAAATGAATGTCTCTATGCATGTTTCTTATCTCAAATCATTCCCAAAAATATCTTAGCAGCACTTCAAGACCCAAGTTGGGTTGAATCTATGCAGATGAAGCTTCAGCAGTTTAGAAACTGAAAATTTGGCAATTAGTTGATCTTCCTCCAAACAAGTTTCCCATTGGTACCAAATGGGTATACCAGAACAAACCAGATGATCGAGGGGTTGTAATAAGGAAAAAATCAAGGTTAGTTGTTTAGGGTTTTGCTCAGGATGAGAGAATTAACTATACTGAAGTATTTGATCCAGTTGCTCATATTGAAGCTATCAGAATCTTTCTTGCTCACGCTGCTCATCAAAACTTTAAAGTCTTTCAAATGGACGTGAAGTATGCATTTCTCTACGGGAACATTGATGAGGAGATTTATGTTTGTCAACCACCAGGTTTCGAGGATCCAAATTTCCCAGACAAAGTATATAAACTTGATAAATCCTTATATGGATTACATCAAGCACCTCGTATCTGGTATGAAACTTTGATACAATATCTGCTCAATAAGGGTTTCTCTCGTGGATCTATAGACATGACTCTATTCAAGAAAGAAGTTGATGGTGAAATGCTGATTGTTCAAGTGTATGTTGATGACATCATTTTCGGGTCAACAAATGAGAAATTGTGTAGACAGTTTGAAGAAGTAATGAAGGATCGCTTCGAAATGAGCATGATAGGAGAGCTATGCTTTTTCTTAGGGTTGCAGGTTGAACAAAAGCCTGATGGTATTCTGATTCACCAAGAAAAGTATGTTCTGAAGATTCTCAAAAAGTTCAATATGGATGATGCTTCTCCAGAACTCATTCCATTCACCGCTCAAACCTGTTTAACTCCAGATGATAATGGGAAATCCGTGGATGCTTATCGCTATCGTTCTATGATCGGATCTCTCATGTATCTCACGGCTAGCCATCCTGATATTACATTCACCGTGTGCTACTGTGCCCGTTTTCAAGCCAACCCAAAAGAATCACATGAAAAAGCTGTTAAACGCATATTTCATTACTTAAAGGGTTCTTCTCATTTGGGTCTTTGGTACCCAAAAGGAGGGAACTTTGATTTACATGCTTATTCTGACAGTGATCATGATGGTTGCAGGACAACAGGATATCCGTCACTGGAGGATGTCAATATCTCGGGGATTGTCTTGTTTCATGGCAAAGAAAGAAGCAAACAATAGTATCTCTATCTACAGAAGAGGCTGAATATGTTATTGCATCCAGTTGCTGCTGCCAAGTGCTTTGGATACAACACCAGATGATGGATTACGGAATCAATTTTCTTCATACACCACTTTTCTGTGATCATGAAGCTGCTATCGGCATTGCCAAAAATCCAATTCATCATACTCGCACCAAGCACATTGAAACAAGGATTCATGCAATCCGGGACGCTTAGGAAAAGGGTTTTATAGATTTTATTCCAATTGACATAAAAAATCAAAGATCAGATCTTTTCACAAAAACATTTGATAAACCTTGTTTTTATGAATTGATCTCTATGTTGGGTTTAATATCTTTTTGAAACCTCTTTTCTTAACAAAGTGTGTAAATAGTTGTAAATAACTTTTTTGTTTATTTTTTTATATAAACTTTTTTCTGATAAACTTTTGAGTCCCATATTCCTTCACATCTTTGATCTTTAACAAAATTTGAAAAACAGAAATTTCTATTACATGGCAATTAAAAAGAAATTTCAGGGGAGAATAAAGATTAAACTCTTAAGTTTTTCAATTTTATCTTTTCAGAAACCCCGAGAAAAAAGAAGTTTGAAGGAGGTCAACAGCCTTGTGTTGGGATATGCATAGTAGGCTCATCCTGAAAACGAAGTAAACAATGATCGTGTAGCTAAATTAAAGTTTAAGAACTCGGTGATAAGGATTATCCTCCTGATATTTTGGCCTGCACAAAGTTACAAATCTTGGTCAAAAATGGGTTGAGATGCTTTGATATTCCTAAAATCTCCCTATCACCTAGTCTCTGAATTGAAGCTTCTTGTTAGCTATTCAGAGATATATCTCGTACTTATCTCCTCTGCTATGTGTGAACATTGACCTGGAGTGATGATCTCCTTTGTTATACGTAAGTATAGACTTGGAGCTTTCATCAGCACATTCTGATGATTTTCTCTGTTATACGTAAGTATAGACCTGAAGCTCTCATCAGCAAGTTTGGATGGTCATCTCCTCTGTTATACGTAAGTATAGACCTGGAGCTCTCATAATCGGTTCCCCAAATAAAGGCATAGTGATTCTTAAATTAAGATCATTGTTGAAAACTCTAAAGAAAATTCAAGCTGAGTTAATCATATTGCTCAATAAACCATGAGTACAAGATAAGTACTTTGCCAAATGTCTGTGGGGACCAAGTCATCTGAGTTTCTAAAATTAAACCAAAACATGATAAAGACAGCTGCAGATTACACGTTGAAAAGAATAAGGCATGGGCTTAAAAGGACAAACATATCAGCAATCCCGCCAATCTTTGACTCTCTGGAACAATTTCTTGAAAAAGAAGTGTCTATATCCTTTTATTTTTAACTTTTCTCTTATTTCTTATTTTAATATTATTTTATTTTATTTTAATATTTTGTTATTCTTATTTTGTTTGTGTTGGTATTATGGGGTGAAAAAGTTTTTCATGAAAGTTTTTGTAAATATAAGATTTTTTTTGTATTTTTAAAATATATAAAATTTTCAAAAAAAAATTTCAAAAATTTACTAAGTGTTAGGTTCCAGCGAAACTAAGTTTCGCTGGTTGTTTCGCTAAGCGAATCTATAGATTCACCGGCAAACTCGCTCTACACTGGGATACATGATTTCATATGTGATGCCGAGCGAAACTATAGTTTCGCTGCCGGCGAAACTAGTGTCTATATATTGCATAGTGTGAAACCAGTTTCACACATTTGTTTGGCGAAAGTAAACCCTAGTTTCTCTATGCATTCACACCCATATTCTTCTTAATCGATTTTCGTTGCGATTAATTGTTTCTAAGTGCTTAGGTGGGTGTTTCGAACCTGTTCTTATGCATTTATTGAGGTTTTAAACATTGGACCTTAGTTTTAGGTTGATTCGCTTGGTCGGTAGTTTCGCAGATTCGTTCAGCGAAACTATGAAACTAACCAGCGAATCTGAACGAAAGTTCAAGTGTTCCGAGCGAAACTGTCCAGTCATGCTGTTCAAGCGTACTTGACAGTTTCGCTTGGATAGTTACAGCAAAACTATAGATTCGCTCAGGCACATGATTCTGTGTCAGGGTCTCAACGAACTTTCAATTTCTCTGCTGTAAAAAAACTATAATTTCGTCCTCAACGAAACTATAAAATCGCTCAGACACATGAGTTTGTGCCTGTGTCACAGTGAATCTATACTTTTGTTTGAATGAAACTACAGTTTAAATAGCAGCGAAACTGTTAATCTGTGCCTCTAGCGAAACTGTTAAACTGAAAATGTTAATCTATGATTTTGAAGGAGTATGATTTAAAGAAAAGAAAAAGATATGCAAAGGAGAAGGAGTATGATTTTGAAGCAGAAATTGATGAAGTGGAGGAGGAATTAAGGACTCAAAGGGATAGGAGAACAAAAAAGAAAGCTGATCAAGATGAACCTGCAAATGTTGCTGAACGAAGAATCAAGCACAAACAACAAATTTTTTCTAAAGCCCTTGAAAGAAAGGATGCAAGGTCAGAGCTAGATCAAGATGTTAATTGAAATTTGAATACATCGTTGGCAAATGAATTGGGGATGATTAAGACAAAGTTGGTGAATCAAGAATTGAGAGAGAATGAGAAAGATAAGAAAATGGAGAGCATGAAGAAAATGTTGGTAGATCAACAAGACTTAATCAAAAGACTACTCAAGGAGGTGAATGAGCTAAAAGCCAATGTTGGTCTACCCAACTAGTTAACTGAAGCTGAGATAGATCTTACTGATACGTTTAAGTATTCCTTTTTGAAAGTGGGGAGTTCAACTGGGATCGGAGAAGACACAAGTGGAGCTAGAGTTGATGTAAGTGATGCTGGTGTTGATAGAGTGGGTGCTAATGGCAGTGGTGATGGTTGTCCTGATGTTGGAGTTGATGATATTGTTGGATCTGGAGTTGAAAAAGGAAGTGATACAGGAGGTGTTGTAGGAGATGAGGCTAGGGTTGTAGAAACAGGGTTTATAGATTTAGGGCTTGATATACATACTGATTTAACTGGTGATGAGGTATTTAGAGAAGAAGCAGATGGAGCAGGCAAGAAAGGAGCTGAGCTGAATCTGATAGATGAAGAAGAGGAGTATGAGGAACAGTTGGTTGATTACGACTCTGAACCTGAATCCTATGAACTAGATGAGAGTCCAATGACTTATGTGGCTCAAAGAAGTTCTATCGAAGGAGATGGTTTGAGTTGAACAAGGAGGATTGGTTCGCTAAGGAGAAAGAACCAGAACAGCTGACTCCGTTATTTCAAAACATAAGTGAACCAAGTAGGAAGAAATCCGACAAGAAGATGGTTAGTTGGAAATATAATCATGAATTAAAAATGTTTATGATTAAAAGAAGAGGAGGGGAAATCTCATATCTACATAAAAGAAATGCATTCAAGACCTTGCCGAGATGGGATTTGAGAAGGTTAGCTGAGATTCCCTTGATAGACTCAAGCCTAAGCGAGAGGGCAATTGTACTAGAGAATGAGATACGAAAGGGGCTTAAGGACAACTTTGAGGCATTCGGATATATGAAAACTGAAAGGAGAAGATCAAAGAAAGATTTGGATTGGGCTACAGGCAAGGGCAAGATTGTTTTGAAGCTCAAGCCAGCCAAAACTGTTAATAGAGTGAGGGTACCCAATCTACTTCCCCCAAGATTACAAAAATTTAAGAAGTGGTTCTATGATAATAATACGGGGGAAGCAATGATCAGACTAAAGGGTGGAGAAGAAATTAAATTATTTGATCCTATGGAAGTATTCTCTTTCTGTGATGAAGATTTGGTGGTTTTGTGTGAAAATCACATCAAAGCCAGAGCCGGAGCTGAAACGAGAAATGAAGCTAGCCTATTCATGAGGGTTACTAACAAGGCTCACGGTGTCAGGGCTGAAGTCAGGGAGCTTACAGAGAAAGTACTTCAAGCTGATGAGTTGAGGATGGATATGCAGGAGCTAACAAGAAAATTTGAAAAGGCCAGTGAAAGGTGAGTGGAAGAGACTACAGCTAGAGCTGATCAGGAAACTTCAAATAAAGTTGCTGAGGGTGGAAGATGAAGGAGAAGATCAAGGGTGAGATCCAACCTAGAGGGAGTATTGATGATTTAGTATAGGTTGGACTCACCATAGTTGTTAGGATTATTTTGTCTTTTATGTAATAGGTTGAATGTTAGTTTGTTTCCATGTATTTTGTATTTGTATAGTTTCTCTGACCCAGTGAAACTACGAGCGAAACTACAGTTTCGCTCGTAGTCAGCTGTCCTGGGTCACCCGGCGAAACTGTATTTCGCTGCCGGGTGAATCTAGTTGATGGTCAAGACAGTTTCACTATCCAGCGAAATTGTCATCGAAACTAACTTTGCTTATATATTGTCATGTTTATCATTGTAAGCAAGTTTTGCAAAACCCTAATACTGAAATATTATTGTTGCAACTCTGTGTTTTCGGCTGGAAGCCTATTGTTATTACTTTTGAGCCTTTGTTAATTGATTATTGAGTAGATTCGAAACTTATCCATTATGTTATTGTAAGTATTGTGTTGATTCAATGGGATTTCTAAGTTTATTCATCAATTGTACTGTTATATCGATCACAAGGACCAACAGATGACGACCCGTTAGAAGGGGTCATGAGGCCATAGCCTCGAGAAGGGCCACTCTCTAAAGATCAACACACTACAATAAAACTAAATAGTTCCCGACAAAAATAATCGTAGGAACTTTGTTGGTAACGCCACTTAGCGACAACATACCCACAAAATACTTTTGCTAGAAAAAACCTCTTAGGAAATACAGTACCAACTAACTTGTGATGAAATTTCCCACAAAATAGTGATTAAAGTTGCTTGTCATTGATTTTACGACTATTTTCCAACAACCATTTCAAAATGTTCCGACAATTTTGACAAATTTGTTAGCATACGTGTTTTTTAAATATATATTTTTATTAACAATAATAATAACATTTATGATAATAATCATTAATTTTATTTTCCTAAAAACTTTCCGACAAACAGGTTTGTATAGACGGACAATTTTGGACAAATTCTCTATTTTTTTGGTTGTTTTGATTTAATTTACCGAAGAATTCCCTAGAAAACATCAGATTTATTTATTTTCATTTTATTCGTTACCAATAAGCTTCCAACAAGTTATAACTCAAATTTAATTTATATATTTTTTTCAAACAAACATAATATTACATATATTGTGTATATAGATGTATATAAATATATGTGTGTGACCAATGATCCTCAGTCCAACTGGTAAATGTGAGGTATTCATGACATGTAAATATATGGGATGTCATGAGTTCAAGTCTCACTTTGAGCAATATGCTCAGAGTTGAGCCAGTGAGTTTTCTTAACAATGGGTTTACTCCTGAGGGGGTTGGTGAGTGCGGTCCTGGCTGGGACACGGATAGGTGGGTTCGATTAAGATAACACTTATCCTCTGTAACAGGGTCGCACATTTGCCGTTAAAAATAAATAAATATATGTGTGCTTGTGAAATGAAGATAGATACGTGAGAGGAGAGCAAGGAAAACCAGACATACGTGGTCCGTCTATGCTTGCATGACAGAGAGATAAGAGTTTTTTTTTTTTAGGAGTTGGTTCAAAACCCATGGACATGAAGAATAGAAAAAACTGTAATTTATATGTCCTAACTAAATCAATAATATTATTACTTTAATATAGCTACATAACTCTTCGTAGTAATCTGTCATAACTCATAAGTATTTTTTATATCTCTAAATCCCATAGCATATGATCTTAATTGATCCTAAAATAGCATTAATGATTCGTATTGATCACCATAGAAATAACTCTAAGCCAAAAACTAATTTAAACAAATAAACTAAATAAGTAAAATACACAATTTATATTATAATATAAAATCTTATAGATGAATTACATTACAACATCATCTGATCTTTATATGTGTGCTCATGAGTATCCTAATCGTTAGTAATAACACCTGGCCGGTTTGGTACACAAGTACAAATATGAGTTTATCTACATGCATGTGCGCGTATGCTGGGGCCATGTCGAGACGGGAGGCATCTGGGCAATGCTTTCCCATCATCCCCATGTTTGTGCCCACAAATTCCGATGGGTTAAGTTGACATTTCGAGATCATCATTTTCCAGCCCAGTATGATATCCCTTCAATAGATTTTGCTCGCGTGTAAAAGTATTTTAATTTCAAGACCATCGATTCCAACTAATTCGTTCACAATGATCTTTAATATTAACTCAACTCATTGACGTGTTCTTGGAAGATAATGTACATACGACGTCTAAACAACAGTCTTCCATACTTTGAAATGCCAAGACATGAAGGTTTAAAAGGCCAAATGGGTACAATGTAGGGTATATATTTTAATTTTTCATCAATTTGTGTTTGTTGTTCTTAGAAACACTATAGTGTTGGCATATATAGGAACATCTCCAACAGATTTGTAAAGGATACTCCAACGAAATTTTGTTGGAGATTTTTAGCAAACAAGTTAGAGAGTTATTCAAAAGTTTGTCTATAGGGAACCGGTCTTCTTTTTTTTTTTGGAAGGTCCATAGTTTCCGACAGACTTCGTTAGAATCCACAATCGTACAACTTACCACGAATCAAACCTGGAAATCAAATTCATCAATTACCAATGGATTACACATAAATTTTTAGTCATTGATATTGTGACGGATTACCAACAAACTTCTTATAAAATTAATAAAAGTTGTTTTGCGACGATTTCCATCAAAACTCTCTGAAACAATCATCCGTTGGAAAATATGGCGTCTTGATTTTTTAGAGGTAAATTTTACAGTTAGTCCTTATGGTTTTATCTAAATCTTGAATTTGATATTTATTTTTTAGAACTTGCAGATACGATCTCCGATCTCTATTTCTGTTTTTTTGTGCAAGTCTCTAACTTTTGTTAAATCCAAAAATTACAAAAAAAGTATTTATGTCTTTTTAATTAGGTGGGATGAATATTGATCATTATCATTGTAACAATAACTAATAATTCAAAATTTTAGTTACATTATGATTAAAAAAATCACATCTCATTTATTCTAATATATTTTGAGATTCACCGTTACATAAAGTTAAAATCCATGTAATTATTTAATTTACTTTAGAATTTGAAAACCCATCTTCATCTTCTTCCTTCCTGCATTACACTTCTTCAAGCTTCATTATTGCAGAAAACCATAAAATGTGTTTTATTTTTCTCATACCTCTTTCATGTCTTCTGCTTTCTCTATTCAGTAAGTTTTTTGAACTATAAATCCCACAAAATTAGTTCACGAATCATGTAGATTTATAGTTATATAAAATTACTTCACCAAATCATGTAGTTTTATAATTTTGAACAATGATTTGAGTGGTGAAATTGACACCAAACCAAAGGTGTGCTAGTGAAAATACTTCGAAGTCAATTGAGTTAAGATCTACGATCCGAATCCTGAAAATTTGTGAAAGCACTCGGTAACACCAACATTTAGGTGTAGGTAATGGTACCAAACGATATCATCTTTGTTAACATGTGAATTTAACAAAAGTTATGGTATGGGATTAAAGAAGAAAGAGAAATTAAAGAATATTCTTCATGCTTTTTAACTAGGTTATTGACGTTTAATATTATTTTCATAATCTAAAATACAATAATATTATTACAAAAACTATAATTGTGATATGACTAAAAAGTAATAAATGTAGTACAAACAATAATAATTGATAATAAAGGCCAAGCAGTAACTGATTAGTTTTTATGTATTAAAAAAAATAAAAGATTGAAATGTTATATTTTGATTTTTTTAATTATAAAATAAAAGGGTATATTTGATAATTTGATTTTGGTATCGGTATATATGCTAAGATTCTTAGCGGTGTTTATGTGTGTGTGTGAGTATATCAAATTTGGCTAAGGCATATATGATATTTTGAAAGTTTTCTAGTTTGTGTATATCATATATACCCCTAGTAAACTTTCAAAATATCATATATGTCTTAACCAAATTATATTATATATATATATATATATATATTATATATATTATATATATAGACACATACCGTAAGAATCTTAGCATATATCCCGATACTAAAATCAAAATATCAAATATACCCTTTTATTTATTACTTAAAAAATAAAGTATAACATTTCGATCTTTTATTTTTTTAGTACATAAAATTTTAGTTACTGCTTTTGCTTATTATCAATTATTATTATTGTTTGTACTACATTTATTATTTTTTATTCATATCACTATAGATTTTGTAATAATATTATAGTTCTTTAGATTATGAAAAATAATATTACGCATCACTAACCTAGTTAAAAAGCATGATGAATATATTTACTTAAAAACACATATTTTATATTAAACTCACATGTTTTATGTTGAAATTTTATTAGATTACCGTAATTTATTAAAATGAAAACTAAATTTGAGAAATTTAAGAATTTTGAAATGTTAAAACCTTACATAACTATTTGAAAGTATAATTCAAAAAATTATTAAGATTTTTAAAAAAACTTTGGTTCCATTCCGACCTAATTAATATACAAGTATTTAAGAAAAAATATAAAAAAAGTTTAAAAATGAAATATTAAAGTTTTAACAAAATTTATAAGTAGAACGAACATATTCTAATTCTTTTTAACAATACAAGTTAATGTGATGAGATATATGTATTAACTAGGTTAGAAACTCATGTATTACATGGGTAAAAGAAATTCAACATATTAGGCTTTATTATATATTTTGTATGTTATATGTCATTAGTCATTAATGAAATAATAACTAAAAAAAAATTAAGTAATCATAAATAACAAATAATAAAAATCAAGAATTATAAAATTATATTTTAAGATAAAATATAATTAAAATATTATAATTTATAATGTTTTAATAATTTATTAGACTAAGAAGATTTATATGTTGGTTAATTAGTTATTTAGTTTATTTATTTAAAATCATTTTCATTTAATAGAAGATAGAGGCGGGATACAAAAGTTTAGGTTTCACCAGAAGTTAACATAAGCCCGTAAAAGTTATTCTTTTATAATACATATAGATTATAAGGAAAAGTATATATGATATTTTATAAATTGATTTGAAAATATTGGATAATTATAAAGATTTATTATGTATATATATATATATATATATATATATTATATATATATATATATATATTATATATGATATTTAGAAAGTTTTTATAAGCATATATGATATTTTCAATTGATTTGGTATATATGATAATAGCTTTAATAACACATGTATTACACGTGTTAAAGATATAAAATATTAAATAGAGTAATAAAATATTAATGATAAAACGATATTCTAAGACAATATATGATTGAAATTACGTATGAGTCTAGACTATAAATAATAAAACAGTGATATCAACTTTAATTTTTCTTATTTTTTCAAAAAAAAAATAAATAAATATTTTTTTTCAAAATAATCTATTTTAAAAAAATGTTATTTAAAGTTTTTTCTATTATAACTCTCAATTTAATTTATTTGGTTTATAAGCATTTTACTTTTTAAAAATATAAATTTTAAAGTATTTCGTATTTTTAAAAAACTTTGATGTTTTAGAATATTTCGTATAATATAAAAAATTATTTCTTTAGAAATAACATTGATAAATAGATATTTTTTTAATTATTAAAAAAACTAATTGTAATATAAAAAAATTAAATAATATTATTAGTAATTAATTTAATTATTTATTAGGAAAGAGAAGCTAAAAAATTTTAATAAGAAAAAATATGGTGCTGTCACGTATCCACTTAGTTGCTATTTTATTAAAATAAGAAAATTCGAAAATTTTTCTAAGGGTATATATGGTATTCATAAAGTTTTGTAGGGGTATACATAATATCTTAAGTTTTGTTGAGTATATATGATATTTTAAAATTTCGTAGATGTATATATATATGAAGTTCTCCCTATTTACAAAAAAAAATTATAACAAAAC
This sequence comes from Flaveria sonorensis, assembly GCA_025506505.1. Taxonomy (NCBI): domain Eukaryota; kingdom Viridiplantae; phylum Streptophyta; class Magnoliopsida; order Asterales; family Asteraceae; genus Flaveria; species Flaveria sonorensis. Next base: position 45,540,114 of record CM046430.1, on the reverse strand, counting down.
TTTCTTACATATAACATGTAATTCATAAAAAAAAGGTTATAAAAGTTGGTGTTAATGTTGGTCCAATTCAGTTAATTCAATAATTTATTAATATAAAATCATATCTAAACCATAAAATTTTGTAATCAAAAAGTTCATCACTGAACCATCGGTTTTCAATTTGTTGGGTTATTTTGAATTTTGATGGTGGATGGGACATTCTCACCACTCTACACCACACTACACCGTAAACTCACATATTGAATTTTGTCATACACATTACATTACATCACATCACACAATCAAATTTGATGACGTTCTGCCTACCCTTAGAAATATTTCATTTTTCTACCGACGCCATGACTTGCCATGGAAAGGTGCAATTTTATCATTTCTATTTCAATTAATGTGTAAAGAATAAAGATAAAAAATCGAAAAGAAATCAAAATTCATGTTTACCTGGTTACCCGCAAGCACTTATTGCAGTAATGCAAGATATATTGTTAGATTGATTGCATCGACAACATTTCTATTATATAGTACAACTATATTTTAGGTAAATGATTATAATTAAAATCATCACAAATTAAAAACGCATATGTAGTTATATGAAGAGAAGCATTTAATTTATTTATTTTTATATTTTAGAAAAAAGGAAAACTTGTAATTGTAATATATACTCATTAATTTTTATATTAATTAGGGGTTGTTTGATAATTTATGAATGATTAAATGCTGAACAAATAACAGATCTGAACCATTAATAGGTCTAAACCATTAAGATCTAGTATATCGCTTAACTATTCAAAGACAAATGTCTGACCAATTCAGATAAGATGTATTAATCATTCAACATTAGTATAATGTTTAACCATTCAGAGGCAAATGTCTGAACCATTCAGACATTTGCTCGCGAAACAAACAGTCCGAATCATTAAGTGCTAAACTATTCAAACATCTGAATCATTGAAATGCTGAACAAACAACCCCTAAGTTGTGCATATGGGGTACACAAATAGTAAACAAAACAATAAAAAATATGTGTTATATAGTATATTAATTTAATACACCGTCTATTACACGAATTAATTATAAAATATTAAATTATTACTAATGAAAAGTTATTAGTTATAAAAAGATGTTTTTAAGAAAAAATACGATTGAAATTACGTATGAGTAATAACTATAAGTAATAAAACAATGATAATATTTTTTAAAAACTTTTGTTATTAATTTTTTTTGTTTTTTATAAAAAAATAATAATTTTGTTTCAAAACAAATCGTTTTAAAATAATGACATTTTGTATGATTTTTCATTATAACTCCAAATTTTAATTATTTTGCTTTATAAAAATTATATATTTCAAAACACTCGTTTTAAAAGATTTTGAAATTTTAAAAAAAGTTGATCCTTTAAAAAAAGTTATTTTACAAAAATTTATTTTTTTAGAAATTACATTTATAAAAAGACCCATTTCTTAATTTATTAATAAACTATTTCTAATCTGAAAAAATTAAATCATATTATAACATAGTAAAAGAAACGTAAAAGTTAGAATTAAAAGGATTCGAATTGTGAAAAATGTACACTTAAAACCTTTTATTATTATAATTGATAGATTATATTTGTTTTTACTCGCTTATTATATATTTGGAGGTCAAATGACAATTAATAATCATATAAAAAAACCTTGAATCCCGTCACCAATCGTACCGGGTGTGTGTTCCATGGAATTCCTAGTTTCCTTAGTCTAAATATTTGTAAACATGAGGTTGATTTGAATTTGTTTCGCATAATCTATTTTTTTTTCAATTTTTTGAATATTTAATATTAATATACGCATTAAATAGATATCATCTAACATTTTTACAATGATATTAACATTGAATAATATTAATTGAATAATAATAATATTTTCGTTATTTTTATTTATATTTATGTATAAGCATTTATGCACTTCGTAAAATAATATTTTTTTATCAATAAAGCAATATAAAATGCATAATTATTCTCGAAGAGTAAACACTAACCGACAACATAAATTAATCGTTTCTTGTAAATAATCGGTTAAATGCATATATCCGACTATAAATACGAAGAAAGTGACCACCCATAGGTATACATTTACAAGCATACAAGCATCAACACAAAACCATCCGCAAGGTAAGTTTTCGAATCATTTCTATACTACCATGTATGTCGTCTTTTGACGCAATATAATTTTTTAATGTTCTTCAAAGTAACTAAGATCCTTTTGACTTCAAGAAATGTTTTTCGTGTTAGAAAATTCAATTGAAATCCATGTTCGTATTAAAAATTTGTAAAGAGAAACTGATTTTAATTTGTTTTCGCAAATGGCATTTATTTTTATTTTTATTCAAACGTAAATCAGTTTACATCATTTATTCATTTATGAAATATTCAACCTAAGATATATATTATTTGTAACAAAATATATATCATCACAAGGATTGCGTGAGACACCTTTAATTAATATTCAATTTAAATCTGTAACTACTAAGTGCATTTACAATCCATCTCTATTTTTATTCTTATAATTACACTAAATATCATTATTTTTTCTTTCTCCTTTTTAATTAAATAATATTTTTTCATACATTTATCATTATATTTTCTCTTTCATTCACTTTAAAAAATATTAAAAAAATTATGAGGGTTGTATCGTGTTATTTTGGAAAACACGGTACAATCTTCATAAATTTTCTAACTCTTTCACTCACAATCATTTACAACCATCCCCATAATATATGGCATCACTCACATATATATGGGGAACTGGTTGTGAATACTCTAAGAGCATTCACAGTAGGTTCCTCATTTTCGATGTGAGTGTGTGTCCTATATTTTGGAAAATGGTTATTAGTGGTTGTAAGTGAAGTGGGGGAAGATATTTATGGGGATTGTACCGTGATTTCTTATATTTGAGAAAACACGCTACAACCCTCATTAATTTTTTAATATTATTAAAAGTGGTTGTGAGTGAAGAACAGTAAAAATGTAATGATAAAAATATTAAAAATTATTATTTAATTGAAAAAGATTAAAAAAATTATTTTTAATGTAAATATGAAAATGTAAAAAACAGTGTGTGAATGCTGTAAGTTATTATTGTTTTCATTTTAACAAATATTAATATCCATCTATGTAAAAGTACATGTATGAAAAAAATAGATTCTCTGAATCAATTAATGCGTAATATATACACGTCAATACGTCATCTATGTAAGTACTTAAAAACAACTGATATATTATTAATAAATGTATCACATTTTATATAGAACGTCATATATGTAAGTGCTATATTAATCAATAATATATGTACCACATTTATTTTTATTTCAAGGCATAAAAACCTTAATATAATCAATTTAACCAAAAATGAATTTCATATAATAATATTACTACATAATAAATAAACCTTTTAGAAATCTGAATTGTTATGCTTTTGTTTTATTTTATGCTACCTTTTATATAGTTAAACAAATTTAAGTAACCAATTTCTTTATTCTTTTTAGAAAAAGTTAGATTTTTAATAATTCAAACTATTATCTATTAGCCGATAATAATCCATACTATCATTTGACAAATAATAATTCTAACTTTTATTTTTGTTGTCAAGTACAATACTAGTATCATAATTATCAGTAATTTACACTTGATTTCCATTCATTTCTCACTCCATTTCATTGTATGTTTTCAAATTTCATTTACAATCATCATCATGAGTAAAATCGAGTCAAAATCAAGTGTAAATCGATAAATGATTATGTTAGCAAGATTGCCCTCGGCAACAAAAATAAAAATTAGAATTATTATTGGCCAAATTAATTAATAGTACAAACTATTATTGGCCAATAAATCATAGTTTGAATTATTATAATCCAACTTACCTTTTTTTTCATCTTGCTATATTTGTTTAATACATTTGCTGTTTGAAAACTACATCTAGAGAAATGGGAAAACCTGAAAGCCAGCTTCTAAAAGATGTAACCATCAAACAATCATGTGGAAGCTTCATCAATGGCCTGAGTTCAAAACCTGCAGCTTCCAATGGAGGCGTTGCGTGTCGTTTAGATTTGAACCGTGTCGAGGATACACTAGAGGTTCATGACAAGAAAGGTTCAACAAAGAAGGGCAAGTTCAAAGCGGTATGTACATATGAGTTAAGTTATTGCTAATAATTCTGTTTTTTTAACCGAGGCTATTATTATTAAATCCCGTAGGTTGAAACAGTCTCAGCTAACGCGATAAAACCAACATTCAAGAGACAGTCTTCGAGTCATGAGCCAACTCCAAAACTATCTCTGGGTGGTAGAAACAAAAAGAACAAAACATGCACACAAGAAGATTCATTGTTACAATCTCAACAAGGACCAAACCATGGTTCTACTAGTGCTCTTGAATGTGAAAGTGGTAAGGGGTTGGAGTTGATTCTAATGAGTTGTTTGAACTGCTACTTGCATGTCATGGTGTGTGATGCTTTCCCTAAATGTCCAAAATGTGGTAAGGGGGATTGTTTGCTCGATATGTATCGAGCATGAGAGTCATGTGAAGAAAGCAAAAATTATGTAGTTTGAGTGATAACATCCTTAAACTAACTAACTAATTAGTTTTCTCCTTTTCGTGTCATCTTTTCATGTTGTCGTAAGTTGTTTCCTTAGGAATATCCTTCTGAAAATCTTCAATGGATTGAATTGTTGTTTCTTGATAGAATTTACGTTGTTTTCTTTTATGATGGTGTTGAATGTCGTCTTTTCATGTTGTCTTAAGTTGTTTCCTTAGGAATATCATTATGAAAATCTTCAATGGATTGAAGTGTTGTTTCTTGATAGAATTTATGTTGTTTTTAGATTATGATGGCGTTGAATGAGATCTATTTCACATGCAAAAAGAAATATTATTGAGTAAAATTATTATGAGAATATAAACTAGAAAGAAATGAACAAACAAAACGGAAAAGAACCATTTTATCAGACATCATCAACTGCAACACAAAATTAACAAATCAAAAGGGACTGGCTTCACTTTGTAGGTTTAGTACATTCGAATTCCTTGGATACTTTTTTGAATCATGGAAAATTTCACTTTCAGATTAAAATAATTTATGTATATACGAAATCAATAATCAGATAAAACTAAAAGAGTTCTACAAGAATGAGAATGAATTTTCAGTGAAATTTGCATGTAAGAAAGACTAAACGAAATCACGAATATAAAAAATAAACCATTACAAAGTTTCAATTGATGGTTAACAGTTAAAAGTTGCAACTAGTTATCAGTGGTAACTAACTCATCCAAGTTGACACTACTTGGTTGGTAGCAATTGCTACTTTAGTGGTTGCTATTGATCACATTTGCTGCACAATTCCCATTAAAGATTAGGTGGTGATAGTTGGTTAGTTGCCATTAACCTTGAGGATTTTGATTGCTAATGATTTATCACTGATTTGACCCTAATGATAGTTTCAACTAATCATCATTATCAAGTGATTTTATGTTGATAATTTTAGCGTTATCAATAATTTTAGTGTTATTGGATTAACTTGTTGATCTGATAAATTGTATTAGTGATTAAACAAGTTAGGTGACGCGGGAGTGCGGACTCGTTTTACACTGATACAATTAATTGTATATATGTATAAATATATTAGGCTTGATGGAATTATTATTAATGTTGACATGGCTTATATATCCAATTAAAACCTAAGCTCAATTTTAAGCCCAATCTTGAAATATATATCTAAACACATATATACAGAAGTGCAGATATAGATCAGATAAAAAGAAAACAAAAGAAAGAAAGCAGTCGGGCGGTTCTTCTTGGTCGGAAAAGAAAAGCAATCGGACGGTTCTTCTTGGTCGGAAAAGAAAAGCCGTTGGACGGTTTCTTCTTGGACACACAATAAAGGCAGTCGCTCGATTTTCTTTGGGTCCGACAGGTTTTCATCTTCTTCGCACGGTTCTCTCGCAAAACAAAATTTTCGATTCTCAAGATCTCAGTCTGAATCCGATTAAACATTTGATAGTTGCGATCAATTGGTTTAATCTGATAGTGTTCATCACGTTTCTGAGATCTATCCAAGATATTATCTTTGTCAATTTACGTTTCGTTCGTTGGTTCAAGCATCGTGTTCGTAAGGATTTGCAGGTGTGGAGAAGGTAGGCATCTAATTGGTTCAAGGATTGTGTTTGCAAGGATTATGTTCAACAATTTCTGCAATTTTTGGTTTATCAGATTTCTACAAAGATTAAACCAATTTTATGTAATCTGAAATTTGGGGACTGTTTGCAATCTGAAATCAAGATTATTTGTAATCTGAGAATCGGGACTCAAAATATTCGATTGTGTTTAATTTGTTTGACAATCGATTGAGTCGGTTTTGTGTTCATCAAGAACATCTAATTGGAAACACTGTTTGTGTTGAGAAAAGGAAAAGGCAATCTGATTTAACCATGGGAAGTGGAGAATCTGTTCGTGACATGTCTAGTAAATTTGCAAAACTGGAAAAGTTTGAGGGCCAAGATTTTAGGAGATGAAAAAAGAAGATGCATTTCCTGTTGACAACGTTGAAGGTTGCGTATATACTTTCTAAGCCAATGCCAGACATAGCGGAAGATGAAACTTTGGATCAACAACGAAGAAGACTGAAGTGGGAAAATGATGACTACATCTGCAGAGGCCACATACTCAATGGAATGACGGATTCACTATTCGATGTATATCAAAATGCAGAATCTGCAAAGGACCTCTGGGATTCTCTCGAAGCAAAATACATGGCCGAGGATGCGTCAAGCAAGAAATTCCTAGTAAGTAATTTCAATAATTACAAAATGACAGATTCTAGGCCAGTAATGGAACAATATAATAAACTGCTTCATATCTTGGGTCAATATGCACAACATGATATGCATATGGATGAGTCAATCTCTGTGTGGAGTATAATCGATAAATTTCCACCTTTGTGGAAGGATTTTAAACATACTCTTAAACATCAAAAGGAAGATTTGACTCTGGTTCAATTGGGTAGTCATATCCGTATTGAGGAATCTCTTCGGGCTCAAGAGTTGGATAAAACCAAGGGTAAAAACCCGGCATCGTCTTCGGTTAATAATGTTGAAGATGATGGGAAATTCAAGAGGTTCAACAAGCCAATGGGTAATAAACGCATGTTTAGTGCTGATAACAAACATCCCAATAAGAAGGCAAAACCTGCTTGTTGGAGATGTGGCAAACCAGGGCATTTCAAAAAGGACTGTCGTGTGAAAATATCAGGTGGAAGTAAGGCTAATGTTGCTGGTCCAAGCGGGTCAAAAGACCCAAGTGGGAAACCAGGTTTGTGTCCTATCTCAGTTTTTAATTCTACTAAGAATTGTGTTTTCTTGATTTCTGAATCATTCTATGTCCAGGATGATGAAACTGCATGGTGGGTAGACTCAGGTGCTACAAGTCACGTGTGTAAGGATCTAAGGTGGATCGAGGATCTTAAAACAGTTGAAGATGGATCTGTTTTGAGAATGGGAAACGTGGCAACTGAGCCTATCAAAGGAATTGGAAATGTCAAACTTGTATTTACTTCTGGAAAACAATTAATACTGTATAATGTATTGTATGTATCGGGGATTCGAAAGAATCTATCGTCTGGGATTATGTTGAATAATTATGGTTATAAACAGGTCATCGAGTCAGATAAGTTTATCTTATCTAAAAATGGAACCTTTGTTGGATTTGGGTATTTATCCAATGGCATGTTTAAACTTAATATTCAGGCTCCATTTGCTAATGAATCTGCATGTGTTGTTTCCTCATCATCTAGTAAAGTAGATTATGTATCTAAATTATGGCATGCTAGACTAGGTCATGTTAATTTCTTTAGAATGAAAGATATGTCAAAAATGAGTTTGATACCTGCTTTTGACATGCATGATAATAATTGCCACACTTGTAAATTAACCAAGATTACTAGAAAACCATTTAAGGATGTTAAGAGAGAATCTAAGGTATTAGAACTTATTCATTCTGATTTATGTGATTTTCATAACACACCTTCTCTTGGTAATAAAAAGTATGTAGTCACCTACATAGACGATGCAACACGATACTGTTATGTATATCTGGTTAATACTAAAGATGAAGCTCTTGACAAATTTAAGGTCTATAAACAAGAAGTTGAATTGTTTCATGGCAATCTAATTAAAACTCTTCGAACTGATCGGGGAGGGGAGTATTATAATCCAGTATTCTTTCAGTCCACTAGAATAATACATCAAACAACGGCCCCTTATACACCACAACAGAATGGTGTTGCTGAAAGGAAAAATAGAACCTTAAAGGAAATGGTTAGTTCCTTGTTATCATACTCTGGTCTGAGTGATGGATTTTGGGGAGAAGCAATGCTAACAGCTTGCTATTTATTGAATAGAACTCCCAATAAACGAAACAAGACAACTCCTTATGAATTATGGAAAAGGAAGCCTCCTAATTTAAACTATTTAAAAGTCTGGGGCTGTAGAGCAGTAGTTCGCCTTACTGAACCTAAACGAAAGAACTTAGGTGAGAAAGGAATAGACTGTATATTTATTGGATATGCTGAAAACTCAAAGGCCTATAGGTTCTATGTTATAGAACCCAATGACTTTGTGTCTGTAAACACCGTTATTGAATAAAGGGATGCTATCTTTGATGAAGATAGATTCACTTCTATGCCTAAGTCTAAGGACAACATCTATAATTCTCAAACAAGGATTCTTGATCCTGTTGAGAATAGAGCAGTTGATTCAGTTAAAGCATTATCTAATGCTGACAGTGCATCTAGTCCTTCAGAACCAAGAAAAAGTACAAGAACTAGAAAGGCTAAATCCTTTGGTTCTGATTTTCACCTTTATTTGGTTGAAGGATCCAGGAGTGACATCAGCTATCAATATCAATATTGTTTTACTATCGAAGAGGATCCAAAAACATACAGTGAAGCAATGGCATCTCGAGATGTTGCTTTCTGGAAAGAAGCAATTCAAGATGAGATGGATTCTATTATATGTGGAAACTGGCTGACTTACCACCTGGATGTAAACCTCTAGGTTGTAAGTCGATATTTAAAAGGAAAATGAAAGTTGATGGTATCATAGACAAGTTTAAGGCCAGATTGGTTATCCAAGGCTTTAGACAAAAGGAAGGAATTGATTTCTTTGATACATATGCTCCAGTTGCTAGAATTTCCACCATAAGATTATTACTTGCTTTAGCTTTAATTCATAAGATGATAATTCATCAGATGGATGTGAAAACAGCCTTTCTGAATGGTGAACTGGATGAAGAGGTATACATGAAACAACCTGAAGGTTTTGTATTACCAGGATAAGAACATAAAGTATGTAAACTAATTAAATCATTGTATGGTCTAAAACAAGCTCCCAAACAATGGCATCAAAAATTTGATGAGGTTATCTTATCTAATGGTTTTATCTTAAACCAAGCAGATAAGTGTGTATACAGTAAATTCAATTCCTCTGGAAAAGGGGTAATTATTTGTCTGTATGTTGATGATATGTTGATCTTTGGTACTGACCAAGATCAGGTAGATAAGACTAAGAAGTTATTGTCTTCTAGTTTTGATATGAAATATCTGGGGAAGGCAGAAGTTATCCTAGGTATAAGGATAAAACGAAACAATAATGAAATTTTAATAACTCAATCTCATTACATTACAAAAGTATTGAAGAAATTCAATTACTTTGATTGTTCGCCGGTTAGTACTCCTATAGATCCTAATATCAAGCTTATGCCTAATAAAGGTGATTCTATTTCACAGTTGGAATATTCCAAAGAAATTGGATGTTTGATGTATGCTATGATAAGCACAAGGCCTGATATAGCATATGCCGTTGGAAAACTGAGTAGATTTACCAGTAATCCTAGCACGCATCATTGGCAAGCTGTGAATAGATTGTTTAGATACCTGAAAGGAACCATAAATCATGGTTTGTGTTATTCAGGTTTTCCTTCAGTTTTAGAAGGGTACTCCGATGCAAGTTGGATAACAAATGTGGAAGATCATTCTTCGACAAGTGGGTGGGTATTCCTACTTGGTGGTGGTGCTATTTCCTGGGCATCAAAGAAACAAACTTGCATAACTAATTCTACTATGGAATCTGAATTTGTTGCTTTAGCTGCGGCTGGTAAGGAAGCTGAATGGCTAAGAAATTTGATCTTTGAGATACCTTTATGGTCAAAACCGATATCATCTATCTCTATCAGGTGTAATAGTGCAGCTACTTTGGCTAAAGCATATAGTCAAGTGTACAATGGGAAGTCTAGACACTTAGGTGTTAGACATAGCATGATTAGGGAATTAATCATGAATGGTTTGATATCTGTTGAATTTGTAAAATCTGAATTTAATTTGGCTGATCACCTAACAAAAGGGTTAGGGAGAGATCTTGTGAAAAGATCAGCCATAGGGATGGGTTTAAAATCCATTTAAATTTCTTGTGTCAAGACACCCAATTCCCATCTAATACAATGTTAGATGCTGAATTTAATGTGAAAAGCTTGTCATGAAGAAATTGGAACACATCAATACATCATCCCAAGGTTTGTGTTCTGACTGCAAGATAAAGTAGGTTGAAGTTAATCTTCTTAATAGTTCTTTGACAAATTGCATTTGCAGGTGCAAGATTAAAAGAAACTACCTATAAGAATATGAAGTTTAGCCGCTTCAAGAAGCTTGGACTTGGCTTCGATGTATTCTTTGAAGGATTAGGACACAGGCTAGTAAAATATTGTGTCAAGTGAGAATTTGAATTTGTAAACTTGTGTGTATATTTAATTCAGTTATTTATGTGGATAGCAAGGGTTCAATCCATAGTGACACCCTGATATTCTAATATTTGAATGTAATATACTAAGATGAAAATTCAATCCGCATGATATTTTCATTTATGCATAAGTTTGTGTTATGCGAGAGATACTAAGTTAGTCATGGATATCACTAAAATGGGGGAGGAATGTTGATAATTTTAGCGTTATCAATAATTTTAGTGTTATTGGATTAACTTGTTGATCTGATAAATTGTATTAGTGATTAAACAAGTTAGGTGACGCGGGAGTGCGGACTCGTTTTACACTGATACAATTAATTGTATATATGTATAAATATATTGGGCTTGATAGAATTATTATTAATGTTGACATGGGCTTATATATCCAATTAAAACATAAGCCCAATTTTAAGCCCAATCTTGAAATATATATCTAAACACATATATACAGAAGTGCAGATATAGATCAGATAAAAAGAAAACAAAAGAAAGAAAGCAGTCGGGCGGTTCTTCTTGGTCGGAAAAGAAAAGCAATCGGACGGTTCTTCTTGGTCGGAAAAGAAAAGCCGTTGGACGGTTTCTTCTTGGACACACAATAAAGGGTGTCGCTCGATTTTCTTTGGGTCCGACAGGTTTTCATCTTCTTCGCACGGTTCTCTCGCAAAACAAAATTTTCGATTCTCAAGATCTCAGTCTGAATCCGATTAAACATTTGATAGTTGCGATCAATTGGTTTAATCTGATAGTGTTCATCACGTTTCTGAGATCTATCCAAGATATTATCTTTGTCAATTTACGTTTCGTTTGTTGGTTCAAGAATCGTGTTCGTAAGGATTTGCAGGTGTGGAGAAGGTAGGCATCTAATTGGTTCAAGGATTGTGTTTGCAAGGATTATGTTCAACAATTTCTGCAATTTTTGGTTTATCAGATTTCTACATTTTACACCCATATAAGGTGACCACTGCTAGGTGTGTTGCTCCTTAAACCTCATCAGGTGTCACTCATTTGGTTTAAACAAATGCAATTATACCAAAATGACACTATCATTAAGCACAAAGTCTTGTTTATGATGTTGCGCCATCAACTACTTTATATTTTTATATTATAAAACATGTTAAAAGGAACGGTATGCAATCATTAATAAATTAATTAGAATGACAAAACTGAACTAAAACGATTGGGATAACGTTTGATTTATACTTAGGATAATACGAGTGTTTATGAAAGTTGACCGTTTGTTGGCCAACATAAGCGTGAGTCGATACAAACTACATTGTGATGTCGATCCCTAAAAAATAGCATTTCTAAGCTCTAAACCTAAATAACTGTTTAACGAACCGTTAACCCATTAGAAATTAAATTAAGAGCCCGCTTTTATTCTAAATAATAAGCTCAAAATCTAAACATAATTAGATTAAATTTGTATTAAATCTACTAAACTCATTATATTCAATGAAAAGCTAACTCCTATTTACATTACCCCATTACCACTCACTAATTACCTATTAAAAGTTCACCCAAAACTTACCCCCAATTTGCTTCTATAATTATTGTACTAGTGGGTACCCGCGCGCGTTGCGGCGCATGCGTCATGTGAAATGAATGAAGGGTACGTTGTAGTAATGAACGGGCCTGGAGACTTTTAAATGATTATGGTATAGGTGCAGGGTTAAGAATTATGATGCGGTCATACATAGGTTATTGGAACTTTACTAAACCGGGGGTGGTGAACCGGTATACGTAAATTATGGGATAAATGTTGCATGAAGTTTGAATCAAGTTTATCTCCTGGTTTTCCTATTCCCATGCCTACGTAATGCATGGTCTTATCAATTTCTTTTTATTTTGTTTTGTTTGTTAGCCACTTGTTTTCCTTTTTTTTTTTTTTGTTTCCGATTGTACTCCTATAAAAGGTTTGGTTTTGCATCTTGAATAAAAAAAAGTAACAGAAAACACAAAATCAACTTGTTCGATTCTCTCTGTACCAATTTCTACATGGTATCAGAGCAGGACGATCAAAATTAAGATCCTCAAGAACACCGATTATATGGCGGGCGATAAGAACGACGCCGGGAGTTCCGACGGTGGGTCGATTGATCCAGCTTCACCCTTCTACCTACACCCGTCTGACTACCCCAAGCAGCTTCAGGTCAACGAAGCCCTGACAGAGAACAACTTCAACGACTGGGTCCAAGAGATGACGAATTTTTTGTTCGCCAAGAACAAAATCGGATTCGTCGACGGAACCATCGCGAAACCGGAAAAGACTGACGAGAAGTACATGCCATGGATGCGGTGCGACGCCATGATCAAAGGCTGGCTCACCACAGCCATGGAGAAAAACATTCGTGGGAGCATAAAGTACGCGAACACGGCCAAAGAAATATGGGACGATCTCAATGAGCGCTTCGGGAAAGAGAGTGCTCCAAGGACATATGAATTGAAACAGACAATCACCATGACGCTCCAAAATGGATCGTCTGTTTTGGCGTATTACACTCTCCTATGAGGGTTATGGGACGAGATTGACTCCCTTCTCCCAGATCCACGTTGTAAGTGTGATGGGTGCAAGTGCGACATAGGCAAGAAGCTCTTCGAGTTGAAAGACAAGACAAGACTCTACGAGTTCCTTATGGGACTCAACCCGGTTTTTTCGGTAATGCGAACCCAGCTCCTGGCAATGAGGCCTACGCCTTCAATGGGTGCTGCCTATCACCTAATCGCTGAAGATGAACAGCAACGTAACATCACTGGCGGGAAAAGGACAACTTCGACTACGGAAGCCGCCGCTTTCCAAACGGCTAGACCGGCGCCATCACAGCGCAAAGCCACTGTTTTGCGGACCGATAAGGGGGCAGGGGGAGAAAAGGTTGGTCATTGCTCTTTCTGTGGAAAAGATGGTCATGTGGTGGACGGGTGCTTCAAGAAAATCGGGTACCCGGATTGGTGGCCAGGTGCGAAAGGAAAGAAAGAAGGTTCTAAGCCAAGAGCAGCAATGGTTGAGGGAACTAATCAGATTCCTGGGTTGACCAAAGAACAATGTGAGATGGTGATGAAACTTCTCGGCAAGAGGAACGATCAACAAAAGGATACCGGGGAACATTTTGCAAACATGGCAGGTATGTTTAACGACAATGACGAATAGGTCATGGACACGGGTGCTACCGAGTACATGACCCACGTCGAAAAGGTGTTCGAAAATTTGTCCCGCAATAACCGCGAGCGCCCCATCACCATACCTAATGGTGACCGTGTGCCCGTCGAAGGAAAAGGGGACGTCCTCTTTAAGGGAGGCGTGAGAATCAAGGGAGTTTTGTTCATTCCAAATTTTAAATGCAACCTTCTTTCGGTAAGTCGACTAGCGAAAGATTTGAATTGTGCTGTCACGTTTTTCCTGGATTTTTTTGTGATACAGGGCTTGAGTTCGGGGAGCTTGATTGGAACGGGTAAATGTGTTGGTGGACTATACAAGATGAGGATTGATCAAAGGAATAGAACAGCGATGGTGGTAGTTTCGGCTACTCAGTGGCATAAAAGACTTGGTCACCCCTCAAAGGCGAAGTTGTCTCATGTTAGTTCATTAGAATTTTCTTCTAATTTCAAAAACAGTTTTTGTGGTTCTTGCCTTAAAGCAAAAATGTCTAGACTCCTTTTTCAATTAAGTTCAATAAGAACCGCAGGATGTTTTGATATGTTCCATTGTGATATTTGGGGTGGTTACCGCACTTTCTCGCTCACAAACGGGAGTTACTTCCTCACCATTATGGATGATTTTAGTAGGGCGGTTTGGGTGTACATTATTAAACAAAAGACCCAAGCAAGTGATTACTTGATCAATTTCCTCAACATGGTAAAAACTCAATATAAAAAGGAAGTAAAACGGGTGCGTTGTGATAATGGGGGGGAGTTTACATCAAACCGTATGAAGGGGTTTTACAACGAACATGGAATCATGCTAGAGACCACGTGCCCGCACACCCCCCAACAAAACGGGGTGGTGGAGCGGAAACATAGGTATCTATTGGAAGTAGCACGAGCTATTCGTTTCGAAGCTTGCTTACCTATACGTTTTTGGGGAAAGTGTGTATTAACGGCCGCATACATTATAAACCGCTTGCCGTCCAAAGTAATCAACTACAAGACACCATATGAAATAGTTTGTGGGCGGTCGTCGTCTTATGACCACATGCGGGTTTTTGGTTGCTTGGCGTATTTTTTGAACATCGACACAAAGGGAGATAAATTTGCGCCAAGAGGTAAACCTGGGGTTTTTTTGGGTTACCCTTATGGAACAAAATGGTACAAGATATACGACGTTGAAAGTACAAAGATGGTAATTAGCAGGGATGTTCGTTTTGTGGAAAACGTTTTCCCTTTCTCAAATGAGGGAAATAACGAATTCCAAGGTGACGAAGAAATAGTCGAAACCTACAGAACTGGTTTTGATTCAAATCAAAAGGATAGTAACAGTGGACCATCAAGTATTGAAGAACATACATAACGGGATGCTTCTGTTGAACAAAGGGAGTGCGTGGAACAGGCCCATCAAGGCCCAAGTCAACATCAAATTAATACTAGTGAAGAAGGCCCAATTATTCAAGACGAACCAGTTTCTCCTACTGGTCCGATTTTTCCCGAGCCCACGGAAGTAATTGATGAAGTTCCCAGCGTAACAGATCCCACGGTTTCGGATCAACGTTTACAACGTACAAGAACTCAACCCCCTCGGTTGAGAGATTTCGACGTCCAATTACCGCCATCAATTGACAACGCACACTCATCTCCCAATCAAGCTTCCACCAGCTTGACTCAAGTCAACTCTACAACACATTCCCTTGCTCATTACATTACATATGAAAATTTTTCTAATGGTCATAAAGCGTTTCTTGCGGCCATCTCTTCCCAAGATGAGCCCAAAAATTTTCATCAAGCATCACAGGACGAACGTTGGAGAGATGCTATGAAGAAAGAAATACAAGCCCTTGAACAGAATGGAACTTGGTCATTAGAACAATTACCAAAGGGCAAGAAAGCTATTGATTCCAAATGGGTGTACAAGATCAAGTATAAGCCAAATGGGGAGGTCGAACGTTACAAAGCACGACTTGTGGCAAAGGGTTATACACAAATGGAGGGGGTAGACTATCACGACACGTTTGCCCCGTCACAAAGTTAGTGACCATGAGAACGCTTCTAGCTCTGGCGGTCAAACGGGATTGGTTGATTCACCAACTTGATGTGAACAACGCTTTCCTACATGGGGAGTTGGAGGAGGAGGTTTATATGAAGTGGCCACAAGGTTTCTCCACAACAAACAAAACTAGAGTATGTCGCCTCAAGAAATCCTTATACGGGCTTAAGCAAGCTTCCCGTAATTGGTACCACAAGTTTACAAGTGCTTTGTCACAGTTGGATTTTCTACAATCTAAGGCGGACCATTCTCTCTTCATCTACAAAAGGAATGAAATTTTCGTAGCTGCCTTGATATATGTTGATGATGTCATAATAATGGGAAACGACCCACCAACGATCGACCGCACCAAAGCACATCTTCACAAACTTTTTACCATCAAAGACCTTGGACCGCTAAAGTATTTCTTGGGAATCAAAGTTGCAAGAACAAAGGATGGGCTTGTTTTAAGCCAATGCAAATATACACTTGACATTCTAAAGGAAAGTGGTTTGGAAGGTTGCCGCCCCAGTTCATTCCCTATGGAACAAAATTTAAAACTCGGGCCTGATTTAGAAGAAGCTAAAGTCGATGCAAGTTCGTATCGACGACTGGTTGGAAAGTTACTCTATCTCCAAGCCACACTCCCCAATATGGCTTACGCGGTCAATGTTCTTAGCCAATTTGTAGGAGATCCGCGACAAACGCACATGAACGCAGCTATACGGGTCTTGCGGTACTTAAAGACAACACCGAGGCAGGGTATTTTATTACCCAAAGTTGGAGGAACGCAGCTCGTTTCTTATTACGATGCTGATTGGCTTGGTTGTCCATCAACGAGACGTTCTCGTACAGGATATTTGCTACTGCTAGGAGGGGCACCTATTTCATGGAAATCAAAGAAGCAGTCCCTCGTGTCACGCTCCTCGGCGGAGGCTAA
Organism: Flaveria sonorensis; assembly: GCA_025506505.1. Lineage (NCBI taxonomy): Eukaryota > Viridiplantae > Streptophyta > Magnoliopsida > Asterales > Asteraceae > Flaveria > Flaveria sonorensis. Next base: position 45,523,188 of record CM046430.1, on the reverse strand, counting down.
ATACCGTGCTATGGCATCAACGGTTAGCGAGATACTTTGGGTTCGGTTTTTGGTGAGTGAACTTGGAGAGCCAATGCAAAGTAGTACTACCCTATTCTGCGACGACCAAGCTGTCCGTCACATAGCTAACAATCCCTTTTTCCATGAACGCACTAAACACGTGGAAATGGACTGTTATTTTGTTCGAGAGAGAGTCGAATTGAAAGAAGTTTAGCCCATTCACATTGATTCGAAGTTGCAAATCGCGGACCTACTCACCAAAGCGTTGGGAGCTCGGCACTTGAAGGACTTACTCGTCAAGTTGGGCATGAAAGATTTACACGCACCAACTTGAGGGGGAGTATTGGAACTTTACTAAACCGGGGGTGGTGAACCGGTATACGTGAATTATGGGATAATTGTTGCATGAAGTTTGAATCAAGTTTATCTCCTGGTTTTCCTATTCCCATGCCTACGTAATGCATGGTCTTATCAATTCCTTTTCTTTTTGTTTTGTTTGTTAGCCACTTGTTTTCCTTTTTTTTTTTGTTTCTGATTGTACCCCTAAAAAAGGTTTAGTTTTGCATCTTGAATAAAAAAAGTAACAGAAAACACAAAATCAACTTGTTCGATTCTCTCTGTACCAATTTCTACATAGGTAGGCTATCACAGTGTTTTTAGTAAACATAAAAGGAACTTTTTATCCCATAAACGAAAGGGGGATGTCGTTTGGGTAGAGATAAGGATATGGTTTAAGTTTTTAAAGGGATGTATATAAATATTCTGAAACATAACATAGTAATACGATAGACTTCAAGTAATCATGCGGAAAGAGCTCATTGTATGTCATAAGTCTTGCACAACTAGATTATCTTGTTCATATGGGTTTTCCACCATTCGTCGTCCCAAGCATTTGTAGTAGGTTCCTCGTGTACATCATTTGTTACATTTTTGGATGTGGAAGGGGTCTCGTGTTTTTATCCTCCTTTAGCGGGTGTAAAATATGAGCAACTTATTCTTGGTATTAGTAATTTACAACGTTACACTTTCACTAAAACCAGTATAATTGAGTTGTGGTTTTGTTATCAAATTATGGTTGATAATAAAGGAAAAGTAATTTCATCCGGATTGTGTTTTAAAGAAAAGCTTGAAAATACATTATATAAATCAAGATTCTTTAACATCACTTAAATTTTTTTCTGAAAATCAAGCACCATTCTCCAATTTAGTCATGTGAGTGCAAGTTCATAACATATCATATACACATGAAAAAGTAGGAAAACAAGAAGTATTTATAGACTTCCATTCCTTACCACCTTCCTGTGCAACCTAAATAAATAATGAATATTACAGGTACATCAAACCATATAGGTCTAACTTATTCAAACTTCAAACTGAATTTCACAAACGAAAACAATATAACCAGACTTTTGGTGTCAAATATGCATACTTCAATCCAAAAGTTACCTTTTATTTGATTATAAGACTCAATTTCTTGATATTTTAAAGAATCCAAATCAATTTAGAGACGTGAAAATGGTCTAATTGCCACAAAAGCAAACAGGTTTCAAAAGCTAACATAAATATCCAATCTTTTATTTGTGTCTTTAGCTTGTTTATGAATCCACTCCCCATAAAGTTTCATTGAACTATTTTACTATCAATTGTTTATTTCACCACGACTTATAAAGTTCACCTTTTCTAAAGTCAAAATATTTTGTTTGAAATTAAAATAAAACCTGGAAATTGTTGTGTTCCAAGAGTAAAATCATGCAGACAATAATCCAACACCAAGAAGTAAGAAGAAAATACTACGAGATGATACAAATGAAAAAATAAAGGTAGGAATTAGTAGTGGCGAAGATGAAGTTTAAGGGAAACTAATTTCACATACAACATCTCCACAGACAATCATAAATATATATGTAATCACATAAACATACATAGTAAGTACTTGAGTAAAGTCTTAACTTGAGATGATAATTTGTGTAGTTTGTTCCTCTTATTCTTCTCCACTGTGAAGTGCTTTTTTGTGCTAATCCTATGGAATATTGGACTGCATGTCTAACAAAGGCCCATGTTCAAACCCTATTGTTCCTTTTATTTTGTTCCTTTCATTCGCTTATGTATATTTAACAGTTAGTCGATCATATATGGTTTGACCTTTTCATTTAACTTCTAAACAAGAAAATATTAGTAATGTAATGTGATACAAGATTATGATCCTCTACAAAAATTAGTATAATTTGAAAAATGTTTCATAGTTTTTCCATTGAAATAATCAAATATTTCTCTAATTCCTTTTCGTTGTTTACTTCAAAACACAGATATCAATGGCAAGATTAAAAAAAAGGCCATTCCCATAACCATTTTGCAGCCTAATTTTCGAACCAAATGCGAACAAGTTAGATACAATTTCTATCTAATCCACATGGGTTCGATTCATTATTATCATTCTTCAATCATCTATGTGTTTATCATAAATAATAAGCAAAGTGTAATCTTGTTTTAATTATGGTATTTAATTCTAATCTTTAATTTCAAGACACGATTTTTATCCAAGAAATTTCACAATTACAGTATCATTTATCAAATATCTATATAGTACCTAAATGATTTTAAGATAAATCATATAAGTTGCAAGATCTGAAGGCTTATACGTAGCTTTGCTGTTTGAACAAAGAATTTTAGATACGACCTTCAAGGATCACATTAGAGTTACATTTGAAAATAACAATAATACTCTTCAAATGAGAACCTTAAAAATCAAACTAACCTTTGCTTCCTAGTGTTACCTCTGGTCTCTATTCATTTGGAAACGATTTCGTCTCCTTGTAAAGTAATACTGAATGACAAACACCTGCTCTAAAGTATTAAATATTGGTTAAAGAGTTCAAATATTAAAATATGGATATGAAATAAAAGAGTTTTTACTTTTTTAAACAACTGATGTACCATAGCTGCAGTGTGATACCAAGATTCATAATATCATCTGAGTTTAGACTATTTTTTAGTATCATTTTATTATTTTTATTGAGTGATCCAACAAGTATGTAACAAAAATTTCTAAGATTCATAATGTCATCTGAGTTTGGACTATTTTGTAGTCCCATTTCATCATTATTATTGAACCCTATAAACTTTGATTACATGCTAGTACACTATTACAACAAGAATGTAAACTGACTTGGCATAATATTTGGCAATGGAGACCCGGTCCCTGCAGAATTGAAAAACAATAAGAAAAGAATATTGGTTAAAAAGTTTAAATGTAAAAATAGCTTCTTTGTGAACACAATATTAAAACTTGAAAGAGGATATTGAATTTCAAAGATAGAGTTCAGATTCTTGAGACTTTATAATTTGATTGAATAGATAATGTAAAAATGGGTTCCTTATGTATATAATTGTAAGGATAGGTTATTTGTCAACAAACTCAAGAGAGGGCTATCAAGAAATCTACAGACAACACAAATAATCGCTTACATTATCTGTCAGAAATGAACTCCAAATAACAAAAATTCAGACAAAACTTATAATCTTCACATAATCGCAAATTCATAGTATTTCTATGTTGTATGATTATATTTTAAAGATTCATCTATTTCATAAGCAAAAATTGGTGATGTAGGTTACAAATCTGCAAACATAATAATATGACTATCCAATAAAGAGCAAATAAAGAGCAGGCAACATAAGTCCAATTTCTATTGTGACAAAATCATGAGTGGATGTTGAAGTCACTCTACCAGTATAATACTTCTACTGTTCGCAAACCATAAGTTAAAAAAATAAGAATAGAATCAAAATACTTCCTTTTTGTAGTAAATTCATTCTGGAAACACCGTTTCACCAACCTGTTTGTCATGATAATAGCCTTTATGATTAACATCCAAGTACAAAATAATAACGCTTGGCTTCTTTTAAACTTGAAATTGTAAGTCTGCCCACCTTGTAATTGCATCTCCTGCCCTTACTGCAAGCTCACATTCACCCAAAAAATGATCTACAATCTGTAACTTTTCAACATAAAATGAAAGGGATGCCAATACCTTTACTGCCATGTGACCATGTTTAGTAGACTTGAATATTTAGAATAAATATGATTACTTAAGAGTCATACAGCCAAAAAACAAAATAAATTTCTTGAAATCATAGTAATAATAGAACAAGAAAGTAATATGCAACTACAATTCTAGAAACTAATTTACCTCTTCATTGCAGATTCACACGCTCGTCGGAGCTCTTATCATCGGCGCTGGAATTTCTTACTCACCCCCCGTCGATTTGTAATCCAAAAATCCTAAACCTAAAACAGTGGAAATTAAACACATTTAGGGCACCAAATCATCAATCATAAAGTAATCATATATTAAAATTCACAATCAATTCCAAACCACAATCAGCATATGACAAGAAGAGTCAAAATCAAGAAATTTAACCAAGACAAAGAAATGAAAGACTGAAATCAAAACAATGTAAGACCTAAATCAAAAATCAACTTGAAATTGTGGCCGGCCATGCATTTGTGTTGCACTGGGATATGGCTGATCGTCTTCTACATCAATGGTTGTAGATATACACGTGGGTATTGGGAAAGCCTAATTACTGCTTTGCAATAAAGACTAAAGAGTGAATGACATTGAAATCGGGAGAAGGGAGAAGGAAAGGCAGAGGTTTCCCCACAGGTTCCTCAATCGATTCAATGAAGGAAGGTATATGTACACACGGATGTCCGACAGGCGAGGCTTGTGAGGATCGGAAACCGAATGAGTGGGGTACAATATTAAAAACTCCTCATTCTCTTATCTTTCTCTTTAACATAAAAAAATCATACAATTAATTCCACAAAACCAAAATTAAACAGAATATATCAACCAATCACATAATCTAAACCCTAAAACAGTCAAGGAATTGAAGAATCAACATAATTCACAAAACCCACAACATATAACAATCAACAAACACTAAATCACAGTAAAATCAATTAATCAAGTGAAAGAATGTGTACATACCAGGTAATTCATCTGAGTTCAACTTATAAACACCAACTTCAGTGATAATATCGAGCTTGATCGATCAAGGGTAGATCTTCCTCTTCAGATAATAAAGAACCAATTCTTCATCAGTGTGATGAAATCTAAAGCCCGGTGGGGACAATTTTCTGGCAGAGGAAGCCGATTTCGACTTTGAAACTGTTACAGCTTCGATAAACTCAGAAGCCATCAAATTGGGGGTGAAAAAACCCGATTTTTTAATGATTGAAACAGGATTTGAGATGGGTTTTAGCTCGATTTCGATCGGTTGACTTTGAATTTAAGCAACTCACCTGCGATCGGAAGAGGATTGAAACCGATGGAATCGAGTGGTCCCTACGATTGAATTAAAAGAGAAGAAGGGGTTTGAAACTGTTCGTGGGATTCAATTGCATAGGATTGAATTCAGTGGGGGATTCAATTGCATTTAAGGGCATTATTAGAATAAAGTAGCTGATGAGAAGGAAGTTAGACATGGATTTTTCATATGCACGTCTTATTTTTTTTGGTTGAAATGACCCTTTGGCCCAAAGTTTTGTTTTATATTGGTGTAAAGATTATGCAACCGACCCAAAAGTTCTAACATCAAGGTGAGATACATTCCACAACTGAGAAAAAATGACCTTACAAAGGCAACTTATGGAACATGTTGGTCTATCAAAGCTATGGTTTCTTATAAAACTCCAATTAAAGATTGTTTGGCAATATTGTATTGAACCATTAAGAAGTCTAACCGAAAAAGAGGTAGCATCTTCATTATTCAACATGTTTCTAAAACTTATCTATTAAGAGGTTTCATGAAACATTAAGAGATAAATTTTAAGTGAACTAAACCAGGCTACCTCAGACCGATTCAAATGCAGTCTTTTAGTGGAATCTAAAATGCTACCATTAAAAGATTATATAAACACAAACAGGGAATTGGTTGCATTTCAACCTATTTAACTTTGATTTATGCAACCAATAAATAATTTAATCAAGAGCCAATTTCACTATTTTTCTTTATTTTTACAATCAACTAAAGTAATTGCCGACAACACCTCTTCGTTAGTATGTAGCTCTATTTACCCTAGTTAGTATAAGATAGTAAGAATGAAACAAAATCTTGTTATCTTTGATTTGGACTTCGACGTCAATTAGTAAACTTGTCATTGTGGTTGTTATTCATGTCTCAGTTTTAGGTTTACTTGTAGCAATTTACTAGCTTTTCATAAATCGTTGTAATCTTTCGTTAATACGTACCTCATTAGTATATATACGATCGCTGAATATTGGTCTATTTACACAAAAGTGATTGATTAAGATTTGAATCCTCTGTAAAAAAAATTTCGTTTACAATATACTAGCACATTCTCTATGAGCGTACCTAAAGTTTTATGCTTGAAACTCGAGTGTTTCTCTTAGATTAACCTAATATCAAGAGGTTCTACTAAACAATTCTTTGTTTTGTTACATACACTTGCAAAATGGTTATTCTTACAACAAATTTTTTTTCTTAACGGGATGATTCATGGCTATATTACTTGGCGTGACTTTAAGGTTGGTCTGATAGATTTTAGATGATCTATGCGACAAGTAACAATGAAACCTTAAAATAAAAACTTATACATCTATAAATAAAATTCATTACTAAGATGATAATTGTTATAACAATAAGTCAAGAAAATTAGTGTCGTATTTGACTTATTTTAATAGTTAAATGACTTGTAAAGCCCTCTTAGCATTCTCTAAAACAAAGTTGTTAGATTAAGTGGCTGTTTGGCAATTTCAGAATGATTAAGTGCTGAACCAATAAGAGGTTTGAACCATTAAGTGCTGAACCATTAAGAGGTTTAAACTATTAAGAGCTAGTATATCGCTTAACTATTCAAAGAAAAATGTCTGACCAATTCAGATAAGAGGTTTTAACCATTCAGTATTAGTATAATGCTTAATCATTCAGAGGCAAATGTCTGAACCATTCAGACATTCGCTTGCGAAACAAACGGTCTGAACCATTAAGTGCTGAAAAACATTCAGACATCTGAACATTAAGAGGCTGAAACAAACAGCCCCTAACTCTTAATAGTCTGTACTCTCTGTTATATTATTCTCAATTGCCACCATTGTGAATTTATTAAATATTTCTTGTGACAACATGTCCAATTTTGTAATTACTAATTACTTAATAATTTTTTTTTATATATGCAGTAGCGGACCTAGAATTTTTTTTCATGGGGGTCGGATAATTTTTTGAGAGTCCATTGCCAATACTAAAAAACAAATTCTTTTGGTATGATTCGGGTTGGGTCGTTTCCGGTAGGCTCGATTCGGTTTGGGTCGAGTCAAGTCACACATTAAAATATTTTACAATTCTATGTACTAATAGCTAAACATTAAAAAATTAAACAAATAGCAAATAGAAATAAATTACCTTATTTTCATTGATTTAGTGTACTTATTATTCAAATCCTTCAAGAAATTTGATTCACAAATCAAAACTTAACGTCCAATCATAAACTTACAACATTATAAAATATCAGTTATTAGAATAATAAAACAATAAATTTATAAATTATCATTATACATACATCATACAATAAATTAGTTATTAGCAATTTAACATACAAATAACAAACTGTCAATTATAAATTTTAATGTTAAGCATTAAAATAATCGAACAAAACAATCAAATAAACAATTAAACATTACCGTTCTTCCTTACCCATTGCTGTCTTGCCGATTGGCTTTTAGAACCGGAAGAGTGTTCTCCACCATTCCTGCTAGTGCCGATGTGTGATGTTTTGTGTACAAGGATTAGTCACCGATAATTTAAATTATATATATTTTTTTTGTATTTTGATAATTTAATGGGTTATGGGTATTAGCCTATTGGGTAATAAAAGTTGAGCTATTTTGTTAATTAATGGGTTAAATGTATTAGCATATTGGTAATAACTTAATGGACTAAAACTTATAAGTTTATATTTCAAAATCATTTTATAATAAGTTTATATCTGTTATTTTTTTATAACTTATCGGTTTTATATTGTAAACTTTGAAATTTTATATTTTTTAAGGTCGTTGGTAAATAAAAATATCATGGGGGTTGTTGCCAAAATTCCTTGGGGGTCGGTCAGGTATAGGAATATAACATATACACAGCTATTAAAAAAAAGTTCATGGGGGTCGGGTGAACCCCAACCACAAAGGTTGGGTCCGCCCATGTATATATGTTAATCAGTATATAGTAGGTTTATATATGTTAAAACTTTAAATTAACTTTTCTTAGCTAATTTCACCCTACGCTAAAAAGGATGAAGCGTAATCGTCAAACAAAACGACTTACGATGCATTAAAGTAGCAAAATTTTGTACCTCTTTTGAAAATAAGCCACGCATTCGGCATATACGCTAACCCCCCAACACCTCACAAAGACCGCCCATGTTGTTTTGTGTGGATACTTTTGGAGGGAGACATCTTGTTCCTTCAAGCACTGGTATTAATAAGCAATTGCTTTTCATCAAAGATCGTTGTTGTTTTGTTTTTTCTTACATGCAATTTGATCATTTGAGAGATTTTACGAAAGTTTTTTAGATCATTGTGTATCTTACGTCCACTAAAAATGAACTTTATAAAAGCAAACATATAATTTCGGACAACTGTTAAACCCTTTTCTTTTAATTAAACCAATAAGTTTTGGATAAGATACTCGAAATAAACCATTTTGTATTAGTTTTTCTTTAAAACACACACAAACACACACACACACACACACACACACACACATATATATATATATATATATGCATTTATATTAGCTAGGTTACATATAATTTAGAAATTACTTTCAATTTAAATATATATGCATTTATATTAGCTAGTTAACAAATAATTTAAAATTTAATTTTAGTTTAATGGTTACTCAGATAAATCTTTAGACCATCAAGAATAAACCACATCATTAAATGTAGAAAGAACATAATTATGACTATTGGTGTTTCGTGTATTGAGAGTGAGCTTATCTAATTAGTTAAAGAGTAGATTACTATTTTAGTCCATGTGATTTGATGGTTATAACATTTTTCATCTAATAGTTAAAAAACGTCTGGTTTAACCACTGTGATTTAAATTTTGTTACAATTACCTACGTTCTACTAACACCGTCTAACTTTTCTATTAATTTTTTTATGAAAAGACCAAAATACCTCTATTTATATATAAATAAATAAAATATTAAATTAGCTAACAATAAAATAATATATTTTAATAATCCTCACCCTCACCCTCACTCATCCCCATCTCTTGCCTTAAAACCATGACCACACCATCACACCATCACCATCACACCATCACCATCACACCACCACCATTTCAACTCCAGCCGGAGTAACATCGTTGCCGTCACACCACCACCACCACCAACATCCCCAAATCCACGACCATCATATCCTCTTCTTTTCTCTCTCTCTCTCTCTCTCTCTCTCTCTATGACAGAAGTGATTCAGACCTGTTCCATCTCAACTTCGGCCGATAACTCCTAAACTGCAACCACCTTACCATCGCGATTAGGTAGTTGAGGCCATCGACCACCGGCGATTTCACATCCGGTATGGTAAAATCGGGTGAATCCGCTAGGTTTCTAACATGATTACAGGTGGTCAGGCAGCTGACTGCCGCCTGTAAACGAGGTTGGTTAGTCAAGGTCGGCCGGGGGAGGTGATGATGTGGTCTAGTCAAGGAGGAAACGCGTGGGGTTTTAGGTTTGGTTTAGATCTAAGCGAGTGCCGATGGTGGTTGCCAGTGAGTGTTGGGTGGTGGCAGTGTGGTTGCTGGAGAGTGGTGGGTGATGGCGGTATGGTTACAGGCGAGTGGTGGGTGGTAGGGATGGTGGTAGAGGTGATTCAAATGTGTTCAAACAAGAAAAAAAATATGGGGTTAGGTTTATTTGTAATATAATATCACTTTTTGTCCAAGGGTATTTCTATCTTTTTATAAAAATCTAACAGAGAAATTGGATGGAGTTAACGGTTTGGACTTAATTATGACAAATTTTAACCACAGTGGTTAAACCGAGCGTTTTTAAAATTGGATTAAAAACATTATAACCACCAACCACAGAGACTAAAAGCATAATTTACTTTAATTAAATTATGAGCTTTATGTGTATTGAGTATTTAGTAGAGTGAACTTATCTAAATGAATAATTATGAAGTCATCATTCAAAAAACATTATTGTCACTCAAAAAACTCATATTCCAAAAAAACATTAAGAGACTAAAGCATAATTTACTTTTAATTAAATTATGAGCTTTATGTGTATTGAGTATTTAGTAAGAGTGAACTTATCTAAATGAATAATTAATGAAGTCATCATTCAAAAAAACATTATTGTCACTCAAAAAACTCATATTCCAAAAAAACATTAGTGTCACTTGAAAAACACGTACATGTATACTACTATATAATACATATTAGAAGGATAAGATTGTCATTTTATTCAAAGTGTAATACACCTATACAATATTTTAAGCATAGAGTACAAGTGTTTTATGCAATAGTTCCCACTTTTGCCCCAATTTATTAAATTCTTCTAATTATTGTATTCTTTAATACACATTATTAAATAATTATTAATATAAATGATTTATTAATTCACTTCATTAAAGTTTATTTTATTTATAATATATAAATTGACATTTAAATTTATAGTTACTAATCATTTTTTATAAGTAATACTATTTAAATTAAGTATTATTTATTTAATACTTATATCTATACTACTATATAATACATCTCTTTGAATAGAGATGTAATTTTAACCGAGCATACAAGTTTTGAAGCAACATGTACAAAGAAGTGCAAGACTTTAAAGAGGTATAATAGGGAATTGATTAAGACTTTAAGACATTTTAGAGGAAATATGATAAATTTATGCATTAAATTTTATATACCTTGATATTTTTATATTTACTAATTATATTTTTATAACTAAATACTATTTAAATTAGTATTATTTTATTTAAATATTTAAGTATATAACTTTTATATATATTTATATTTATATATAACTATAATACTAATTTTTCTAGGGGCTTATCGTGAGTTTTTAATATTTTTAATATTTATCTATATCTTTTATAATAAAAGTGAAAGAAGGATAGAATGATAATTTTACAATGGATTAAGACACCCATATAAAAAGTCATGCTTAAATTTCAAAAAATTAATCATTTTATTACATATATGCTTTTACAATAAAGTATAACATATGATGCTTATAATACAAATGCTAAAGCAATACACGTAGCCAAACAAAACCGCCATTACTTTCACTGTCGTTCATTCATTGTGATTGAGCGCTAATCTCTCTTCCCCTTTCCTTTGCCGGTTGTTAAAAGCTTAATAACAATCAAGATGATGATTTGTTGTAACAATTTCTCCATTAACTTTCTCTAGTCTATGCAAATCACCACCGAAAGCTGCCTCTGATGATCATAAAACTCTAACCTACATTCATAAAACGAACCCCCTAAAATCTAGGTAATAAGTGATTTCCGACTATAAATATCACCATACTTTGATTAATCTTGTTGGAATAATATTGTTGTTTTAAAAACTTTTGTAATATACGTAATTGTTTCTTTCATTCAATTTTTTCAATAATTATATTTTGACCTTTTAATTTACGTCATAACGCACCGAGCCGATACCGACTAAAACCGAATTCCCAAAAATTCGCGCAATAGCCGTACCGCCGCATCTCTTTAGTGTAAAACTTACGTTCAATTATAGTGAAAAATAGTTTAAAAGAGTCGTAGATCAGAGTCCGGTCGATCCCTTAAAAGAAAGAAAAAGTAATAACATGGAAAGATATCCGGGTCCAACCGGGTCCTGTCCTTTCACAATCTCTATAAACACGTTGCCACGAGTAACCATTTGCACTTTTGACTGATTAACGACCAAAACCCTAAATCTCAAAATCAACTATGGCAATGAGATCGATCATCATCTCTCGAGCATCTATACTTCGTCGTTCAATGGATTCCTCCACTTCTCGTGCATCTTATCGTTTCTTCAGCGATCAAGGTCGCGTTTTAAGTGAGGAAGAACGAGCTGCTGAGAATGTCTACATCAAGGTATTACTTATTAGTGTATGCAATTACAACTTAGTGATTACTGATTCCGATTGTGATTGACTGGTGGTTTATTATGAATATGTGTGTCTGTGTTTGTTGCTTTATGGATTGGAGTCATGTAGAGTTCGATGGTGGATTGGTGGTTGATTGACTTTGTGTGTTGTGTAGAAAATGGAGAAAGAGAAGCTGGAGAAGCAGAAGCTGAAGGAGGCGAAGGAGAAGGCTGAGAAAGAGAAGGGTGAAAAGGTCAGATAACAGTTCAAGCTCTGTTTTTGATGTTGGATTATTGGTTATGTATAAGTATGTTATTTTCGTCGATTGTGATATGTTATTGTTAGGATTTTTTGTGTTGTAGATGTTATTTGTTAGCTGAAGGTAGGTTTGAATGAATGATACATGGATTTAGGGGTGTCTGAAGTCTGCATTTGTCTTTAAACTAGTCATTGTGACTTGAAGTTGGTATAATCAGTTTAAAGATGTAGCAAAAATTAATCATGATTATGAATTTTTAATGATTTGGTCTAGTTTTGAACTTTTGATTCTTTAAGATGCAATGATTATTTTGAAGATACATATTCAAGCACCTCCTTAGCCTTACGTTTTATATGTCCAAGTAAAATTTTAGATTCATATAATACATCGGAAATAATCTAAAACAGTGGGAAATGAAGTGCGGCAATCCTTTGCCTTAAACGAGCTCTCAGACTTTGATCCATAGTTGTCAATAGCGAATAGCGGTAAATAACGTTTGTTATTTCGTGTTTAGTGAGTAAGCAGTATAAAATTTTAAGATGTTTTACATTCAATAAATAAACATGTTTAGCAATCACGTAGTAGAAATTTTAAGCAAACACCACCAAAATAGCTGAAACACTCTATTACTAATCATTTAAATCTCATATTTACAAAATATGTATATAATAATAACATCAAAGTTATCGCTACAGGTCGCTAAGTAGTCGCAATTCACAAATAGCGGGAGATGGTCTATATGCACCATAGCACGCTATAGCGGTCGCTATAACCGCTATTGACAGCAGGGCTTTGATCTATAGATAAATTGACTACATTGTAACTATATGAAAGCTTTATATTTGATATATCTAACTTGATTTGCTGTCATAAGAAATAAGCTTGTGACTGATTGTATATGGACTTGCCACCACAAAGTATAGAAGAGTTGAAATAGGGTCTTTTTGGAGCCTGCCTTTATTTTTATCTTTATTGTGGCAGTGTCTCTTTCGTGTTTGTACTACCTAAGAAATAAGTTGCGTTCACCCTTGACTATAGAATCAACCTCTTAATTGAATCTTGACTCTTTTGTAAATACTGAAATTCAAGAATACATGTTGTTCAGTAAATCTCTCTCTTTTCCATATCAGTTTTTGGTATCTTAACACTTTACGTCCGCTTCAATTTATGGCATTGATTTCTAGAAAGCATGCATACATGCACTGAAAAGTCAGAATGCGGACGATGCAATGTTGCTTTAGTGGCAGGTTTGGATGTGTTTGGCAGTGTATGACGGTATTTTTAATCGTTATTGCACTAGGTAATATCAGGAAAAGTAAATTCCTCTGCAAATAAAGTGAATTAATGATGTAAAACATGTTTAAATAAATGGAATTATTCATAATTTGGTTGCTCTTTTGTGTATGCTTCGTTGTACCTGATCAAATTTTTATTGGTGACCCTTTTTCTACCAGAAACCTTAAAGACCAGGAAGATGCTCACATACGGCTGATGCAGTTTGATGATACTCATGCTCTGCTAAATCTGTTGTTACCTGCAACCATTCTGATGAATAAATGGCATGGTGTTTTTTAAATCTTTTGTTGTGACTTCGTCTCTATGAGTGTGATGTTACTTCTGGATATTTCAACTGTAATGCTGTTTGTTGTTCTCTTTTAAACAGTATTAGTATCACATTGGTCGTGTGCCTCGTTCTCTCTTTTGTTATGTTTCCCTGGATTGATATGCTTTTTGTGTCATGGAGTCTGCAAGTGTTGTGCTACAGACAACATTCTCTATCCCATACAACATTCGATCAGTCCCCTATGGTACAGGCTCATGTGCCTATAAGTCACTTGGAGCCCCAGATTTTAAGGCTTTAAAGGTAAGCATGACTGAGTTTCTGGCTGTAAATGTCCAACAGTGTGTCGTGTTCTAGTTCTTGTATTCCCACTTGGTTCAATGAATCTACATCACGCACCCATGAGCATCTGAATTTTTGAACCTTATTGGGGGTTCATTAGAAGTTTGACTGCCAATAAACTTTTCACAAAACGCTGCAGACGGGTGGTTTATTTTCCCAAGAACTCAGTTGCATAATATGTAAAATACAAGATTTTCAATTCTGGGAACACTAAGCAACTTGTTCACTTTCAGACAGGAAAAAAATGAAGCTTTGGTGTCTGCATTTGGCGTTGCCAATTGGAAGTGTAATGTTTGGTAATTCTGGTATGACAAAACTAGACATATGTCATTATTTTAGATTTTGGCACTAACAAAACCAACAAACATACATAGTAAACTCTTACTCATATGGGTAACAAGGTCTCTCTTAGAGAGATCTCCGATTTAAGTTACGCCTCGAACTATTTAAAATTACATCTTTAATAGTAATTGTTTGGTGTTTTGTAACGCTTTCTGGTGAAGTGACCCACCCCACCTCACCTCCTTGCCCTTTCGTTCAAACGACTCTTGTTTTCAAGCCATTGACACCATTGAAATCCGATTCACCTTCACTAGTCCTAGCAAACATAGGATCATATAACTCTTCTACAACTACCAATTGCTGCCTTCACTCAATCCCGTTTGCTTATCCAATTGCGTACCAGTAGTTTTGTAAATCCATATTGATCTCAAGCTCTATAATTATCTGGAATCCATAAAATCGTTGGAGAGTATTGTGATACATTAGAATTGCTACTGCTTTAAAGCATACGACCATGAGGATGAGATGTTAGGTCTTGGACTAGCTTCACCATGTATTTGATAAACCTGATGATGGAGGATGTGTTGCCGTCATTATTATAATTCGGTAATTCGCAAATAGGAGTGAGCTTGGTTGAGGTACAAGTTACTTAAACAAACTAGATACAACTCGTCATCATATTAGGGTTTTCGATGAAATCTAACGGTCCAAATAGGTGGACCTCTGATTGAAGCACCCTACAAACCTGCAATGTCATCTAGAGATAGTAAAAGGACGGTTTGAAAATCAAAACCGGTTTTACTTCAACCCGATTCGATTCCAACCCGGCTTCACTTCTCATTTATTTTTTTACAGTATATGGTACCCTAACCAATCTAAACCACAACTAATTTACTCCATCCACAAATAAGCTTTACCACTCTAACTTCAAATGATTTGCCATTAGAGCCAACCTCCCCTCCACTTCTCGTTTATATAACCACTGATTTCAACTTCATCTGATCTCAACTTGTTTCAAACCTAAACCAACCCGATTTAACACAATAATTTCCCCCATAGAAGCCAGTGTCAACCTAGATTATGATAAAATTAATAAAAGCTAACTATTACCCAATAAGATTTTATAAATTTTCAAGAGATTATTACATGAAACAAAAAATAAGACTCTGAGATGAAAGCTCTGATCCAGAGAAATCATGATCGTTTATATACACTTTCAGCCCCACTTTTTTTAAACTAGCAACATAAATCAAACACTTGTTTTCAAGAACTTCAAATCAGAATTACGACCCACAAAAAGGAACGTGACGATAGATGTTCTAGACCCAATTCGCACCTGATCCCCATCAAACAATGACATGAAAGCTGTGAGGATCACCAGATGCGTTCAAATCTTGCACAAACACACAAGAAATCTATCATCACTAGCTGCAGCCATACCCATAGATGATCATTATCTCATCTTCAAACACCATGAAACCCCTTCATGGGTACTCACAATCCTCTCATCCACCCAATGTACACCAAATCTTGCAAAAATGTGTGCGAAAGAAAGGTCACCCATTGAAGGATGGCTTGCCACAGCTATATAATCCAGAACAGATTGTGGAGAACACTTTAACATCGAACATACTCATAAACATGTACTCAAAATGTGGGCTTTTAGAGTATGCACGCAAGGTGTTCGATGAAATGCCTGAAAGAAGCCTGGTTTCTTGGAACACTATGATTGGGTCGTATACCCAGAATGGAAATGAGAGGGAGGCTCTTGATCTCTTTGTTCAGATGCAAAGAGAAGGGACCGAGTTTAGTGAGTTCACGGTTTCGGGTGTTTTGTGTGCTTGTGCTGCTGAGTTTGCACTGTTTGAATGCAGGCAGTTACATGCTTTTGCGCTTAAGGCGTCGATCTGGCGAATATTTTTGTGGGTACTGCTTTGCTTGATGTGTTGCTAAGTGCAGTTTACTGGAAGATGCATTCGGGTGTTTGAGTTATGCCCCGAAAGGAGTGATGTGACTGGAGTTCGATGGTGGCGGGGTATGTGAAGAATGAGCTTTTTGAGGAGGCTTTGTTGATGTTTAGGAAGGTGCAGGTAGCTGGAGTTGAGTTTTAATCAGTTTATTTGGTCTTCGGTTCTGCTGCTTGTGCTGCTATAGCTGCTAAAATCGAAGGGATTCAGGCGCACGCAGTGTTGTTTAAGACGGGTTTTATGGTAAACTTCTTTGTGTCTTCTTCTCTTGTAGATATGTATTCCAAATGTGGAAGCATTAATGAAGCTTATTCGGTGTTTTCACAAGCGCAAGATAAGAACATTGTTCTACTGAATGCAATGATTTCTGGGTTTTCTAGACATGGTCGGTCTATGGAGGCGATGATATTGTTTGATAAAATGCAGCAAATTGGATTACAACCAAACGAAGTTACATACGTTTCTGTATTGTCGGCGTGTGGTCATATGGGATTGGTGAAAGAGGGTAAGAAATACTTTGACCTGATGGTAAAAGAACATGATTTGTCACCTAATGTGTACCATTATTCTTGTATGGTTGATATTCTTGGTCGAACGGGTCTTATTGATGAAGCTAAGACCTTGATTGACAAAATGCCATTTGAAGCCACTGCTTCCATTTGGGGATCACTTCTGAGTTCATGTAGAGTTTATAATAATATTGAATTAGCTGAGATTGCTGCTAAACGTCTGTTTGAGATTGAGCCCGATAATGCAGGAAACCATGTCTTGCTTTCAAACATATATGCTGCTAATAGACAGTGGGATGATGTTATACAAGCAAGAAAGCTTCTTAAAGAAACAGAAGTAAAGAAAGAAAGGGGCAAAAGTTGGATCGAAATTAAAGATAAAGTTCATGCTTTTATGGTTGGAGAAAGAAACCATGATAGAATCGGTGAGATTTATTCAAAATTGGAGGATATAATGGAAGAAATGAGAAAGTTTGGTTACAGATGTGAGACTCAACATGACCTGCACAATGTTGAAGATAATAAAAAAGAGGAACTTTTAAGGCACCACAGTGAGAAACTTGCTCTTGTTTTTGGATTAATGTGCTTACCTTCTCCTGCCCCTATAAGAATCATGAAGAACCTCAGAATCTGTGGGGATTGCCATGTGTTATGAAACTTGCTTCCAAGATTACAGAAGGGAGATTGTAGTGAGGGATACAAATCGTTTCATCATTTTAGTAATGGTTGTTGTTCATGTGGAGACTTTTGGTAGTGGAATATAACTTGTGTAACTGTTATCCTACTGATTAGTACTTTAGCATGCAAGCAGGCTCAAACGGATTGTCAATCATGATGTTGACGCTTGTGGTCCAATGGATCCCATATCTTGGACGGCACTTGCCCACTGTGACAACTGAATAGTTCTTAGAATTTAGCATGGATGTATGAAGTATGATGCAACTGATTGTGAGATGGAACTCGCCATTCGAGGAGCTTGCAAGAATCACGCCAAGGGCACGCAGGTAATGTTCCATCGGTTTTAATGATATAAATATAAGCATAAAGGAGTTAAATTTGTTCATTCACTTTACATATGGGAAAGTTTTGTCCATGTACTTGATGTTTAGTGCAGAAATGATAACCACAAGAGCATCCACAATAATAGTATAAACTCCTATGTGACATAATCTTTCTATGCAATCCCTAATCTTGATTGTGTTTGGGTCACCAATTATGCTTCACTAAATCAGCTCAAAGGTTGTGATATGTTTGATTGTTACGTAGAGCTACGCTAGTTTAGAGGACTTGTGGCTTTTGCAGGGAAAGCCTCGTGACACATCAACGTCACCTTACCAGCAGCACTTATCACATGTTCTTCATCGTTCACCTTCTACAAGTTTATTTTGAAATATGATTCATACATTTATATCGGTATTTTTTCTAAACTCCAAGATCTTGTTAGAACTTGTAAGATTGATCGACGAACTTGAAGGACACCCAAATGCTCGGTTCTCATTCTTTCTATATAGTTGACTCTTGTGCTTTTTAAACTTTTTCCTTCTAATGTCTTCAAGTTGTGTAAAAGCTCTAAAAAAAGTAGCCAATTCTAGATATGTAACATGTAAGTTTTATAGTTTGAGTTTCCTGAAAAGTTCTTTGAATCATTATCACTTCTTGAATAAAGTCATTATGGTATTTTTAAACTTTTTCCTTCTAATGTCTTCAAGTTGTGTAAAAGCTCTAAAAAAGTAGCCAATTCTAGATATGTAACATGTAAGTTTTATAGTTTGAGTTTCCTGAAAGTTCTTTGAATCATTATCACTTCTTGAATAAAGTCATTATGGTAGTACTCTAAAATCTATAGTTGGATTAGAAAACAAAACAAGAACAAGTTTGTAGTTTTGTTATGACACCCTCCGTAATTGACTGTATATATTAAACGAGACCAAAGTTCATTCTTATATAGGGGATGAACCATCCCAAAGTTTCAACACATGGTTATAGTTGCTTTAACATTGTTAAAGGTTGCAAACCAAACAGTATTTACTTTTCCATTTTGAAGGCTTGCCAAAAAATAAATAAATAAATAAATAAAATAAAAACAGAAATGTTCAACAATTTTACACATTGTTTCATTGTAGTTTGAGAGACAATTAAAAGCACTCACATTAGTTTTTTTGTCCCTATTCTTAAATTATACTAAAAAATATATATATTTTTTCTTTTTTTTAATTAAATAATACATTTTATATTTTTATCATTATTTTTTTTTATTCTTCACTTACAACCACATTAAAAAATATTAAAAATTTATAAGTATTCAACAGTATTTCTTGAAATATGGGGATGAAATAATAACATTTTCTTTTTTTACTTACAAACATCCCTTATAATATAAGACAAATACTCATATAAAAATAAGAAACCTACTGTGAATGCTCTAGCTAAAACCCATAGCACAGCAAGTCGAAAGACCAAAGGGGGTGAATTGCTTTAAGGAATACAACACTTATCACATGAAAACCCTTCACGTTCTCTTGTGGTGCTTTAACCGTTTTTTGTTTTGCAAGTCGATACAATAATAGCGATTCATAAACAACTGGAAGTCGGCATTCAATCATTCAGTCAGAAGTTACTATTCAAGAAAGAACCCATTAGATCGACCCATATATAAGTCAACAATCACCTTCTAACGTACTAAATTTATAGTTTAAACACAACACTATCATATTTAAACCACGTACTAAAAGTTAGGTTTTCCCCAATTAAACAAGTCAGGGGTGTGTATTTTTTATCCGAATTGAATGTAACACGAAATTCATGGGTTTGGATTTATGAAAGCAGGTTCATATCAGATTCGAATCGAACCGGCAAGCCTGTTTAGCTAGACGAGTCGTGTTTGGGTTCTAGCTCAACCTGACAGGTTCACGGGATGATCAGTCTAACCCATTTCTTATTTATTTTACATATGTTTTATGTTATAAATTAAATCTCTTATGTGTTTTATTCCAAAATTATGAACTATAAATAGAAATTTACATAAGATTCCATAACTAAAATACTTTGTTTTATATTTCTTCGTATTTTTTGGTTAATATAGTAATTTAAAGTATTAATATGTTAAAAACATTAAAAATTCAGCTCAAATAAGTTGTGTTTGTGTCAACACTCAAATATTCGTGTCGTGTTCGGGTTGACATGTTTGACGCAATTTTCATGTTTGGATTTATGTTGGGTTGGATCCGTATTAGTAGTATTTTTAGGCATCAATTATCTTCGTCTTATCATATGTTTTTATTTCATATCATGCATTTATTAGACCTATTTTTGTTTATTTTGTGTAATGGTTGTTTTGGTAGAATATAATCTACTTTGAATGAATTTTGTTGTTTTATAAGAGAAAGATAGTTGCGGGGGTTGAAAACAAAAAAAAATTGATGCAGGCAAGGAGAAAGAATATAGTTCTTTTTTTTTAGTTATTTTGTTCATTGAGAAGAACATTAATGGAATTGTATTTGATTGGTAAGTTTATTTTATGCTTTATTTTTTATTCGGATTAATTGATTTAGCCGACATGTCCGGCTAGAATAATTTTAGGTTTTAACACTTTGGTTTGTTTTTTTGATTTTGATTCGTATCTTATGTGAAACGTTTATGTGATTGTTGATTTGAATGGTTTGTTTGCATGATTCGTGATCTTAAACCCGGATCTATTCCGGTATATATTAAATTGTGAATAAACCTGATCACTTATTAGTTTTTTTTATAAAGTTCTTCAATTTTAAAACCCTAATCAAGTTTTATATTTGATATAAGGAACAAAAATTGTTTTGTGTTTGTCTATGAACCCAAAATCATTATAGAGTCATTCAATCTTGTTAAGTATTCCGAACGGCGTGAGTGTTTAATTATAATCGATATTTCTATCACTACAATCCGCACGCTAAGATCCAAACGGCGTGAGCTTAGAGTAGCGGGTTGACTCTAATCAACGAACTACGTTTGGTTAGAAATTAGATGGAGGGGATGTCCAAACGGCATGATGTCTAGGATCGATACAAATCGTTTACATAAATGATCATTGTACGATAATCGTTAATGATTGTAAGTCGGATCAAGTCAAGAAATTACCCTTGTGTTAAAAGTATTATGAAATTTGATTTCTCTTCACATTTTATTAGTTTAAATAAATTTTCTTCATAAAAAAATAACTTTATTTTTCTTAACAGAACCTCAACACGGCCGCGTATGACTCCCTTTTGCTGTTTTGACACGGTCATGTCAGCGTGCTGTAATTTTTTTATTTTTACATATTTTTTTTCTAATTTTAGTTTTTCTTAATAAAATGCTCCCGGTTTACTTTGTTTTCATAACAAGTGTACTTAAACTTGAACCGTTTTGGTATAAAATCGATTAACCCGTATCCCTGAGGACACAAATCCTACTTCCACTCATACTATTCTTAGTGTGTGTTACGGTAGGTTCACATTATAATATTTTATTTGCTGGATTCGACACCCAATAATCCGCCAACTCACACTACGACCTGTTTAGCACCACCCGATACTCCATCACCACCTCCTATTTAAAATCCCATTCTCATATTTTAACCTCCTTACTTTTCGTCACTCTCCAACACTACTACTAAGGGTTGGGGGTGCCCATATTGATTGTTATGTTATACTATACTACACATCACACCATGGGTGGGGGGGGGGGGCGCACTTGCACCGCAAAAGAAAAAAATAATTCTTCATAAATATAAATAAATTACAAGTTAAAATTAAGAACTACATTAAAAAACATTAAAATATTAAAAATTACCAAGGATTTTGAAATCATATTTTTGAAAGAGTATTGTATATTTGTGAAAGAGTAGATGAGAAATGTTTAAGAATGATATAAAATGTGAATTACTAGTTAGTATTTATCGTGTAAGAATTTTTTTTAAATTGGCATAGCCGTTGGAAGGGGTTGGGGTGGGGTTTGTAACGGTCACTTTTTGGACCGTTGAATGGTCACAAAAAAATGGGATTGGGCGGTGTGTCTTGGTGTATGGGTGATGTGAGATGGGCAAACAATTCGGCGTGGGGGACCGGCGATGGTGTTGCCGCATGGCGCCAGCCCCCGCCGCGGCTATCCGGCGTGGGCGTCCCCCTCTCCCCTAACAATACTAATCAAATCTTAGACAACATGTCCTAAAGCCAAAACTCCAAACCGTATCTAAATTCACAAATACGGAAAGAAATAAAAAACTCTCTTTAGTCGAAAACCTTAAAACAATTAAACCTACAACAAACTCTAGTCCTAAATGGAAAATAAAAATCAAAGACAAAGGGCAAACGACATTAGGATGAGGGAAGAAGCAAATAAGAAGATAGACTAAGGGGTTAGGCGTTAGCTTAGCGGTGGTTTAACGTCGACAGATGGTGGCAAAGATGGTCGCTGTTGAGGAGAGGGGTTGAGATTTTTGCCTATAATGCTTGTGTGCTTTTTATGCATTGTTTTTTTCTTTTCCTTCATGATAACTTATTATCTGTAAACGCACAAGAGACATCAATACCCTGCTAACAACATGATAAATAAATCGCAACTTCAATTGTGCAGATGTCTTTTATAATAGAAAACTAGTACAAACAAGATTTGTACTCCAAACCATTGTTAGAGGGGGCGATTACCATTATACAACCCCTTAAAAGTCCTTATATATAACTGGTTAAATGATATTTTCTAACTTATGATTAAATGAACTCAAAGTAAAAAATAAAACTATCAAAAAATTTAATGGAGTTATAAGTATTAAACTAAAAACTTACTAAAATTTTGAGTTAATATGCTATTACCGCTACATTTTTTATTTAATTATTAGTATGAGTAAGCATATTATTAGAACATATAAATATTAAAAGTGAATTGGAACATATAAAAATTAAAAGATTTATGCCCAATAGCCCATACCCCACGAGTCCAAAAATGAGTACTTATCAGGTTGAAAAAGAAAAGGTGTTTTAACCAACTACACGTTTCCATACCTAATCTTCTCACCTTTATTTCAAATTTAATAATCATGCCTGCTTAATTTTTCCTAAAATAATAGCACCTAATCATCTCTACCTTCTTATCTTAAGTAGTACTTTAATTGAATAAATGATTGATAGAAACGACTACCAGAATAATACACACGAACCTGTAATATAATTATGTCATATATATGAATGCTATTTGTTTAAAAAAAATATATTTCTGGTTACAATGGTGTTTTAAATTAAACTTAAGGTGAAGAGAGTTTTGGCCCTTGTAACAGTTCCACTAGTTAAGTAGCGGGCGAGGTCAAGCGGGATTGTCATGAACCCAAACAATCTGCAACAAATATATATGTACATGTGTCAAAACCATTCAACATTGTGTAGACTTAGACTTTGTTGGTTTGTTGTAATATTGTAATGTGTAGCGCTCAAACTCATTACATTGGTTTATCTAGTTAAAGATGGTAGGTTCAAATACTATATAGGGGTGAAGAGAGTTTTGGCCCTTGCAACGGTCCCACTAGCTAATTAGCAGGCGAGGTCAAGTGTCATCGTCTTAAAACCAAAACATTTGCAACAAATATATTTGTACGGTGCGTCCAACCATTCAACATTGTATAGACTTAGATTTTATTGGTTTGTTGAAATATTATAATGTATTGACGCTCAAATTTTATAGCAGTGAAACTCATTACAACGGTGCTCCGAGGTTTTGCATATCCTGACGAACAATAAGCCAACTAGCTAAGCCTTATAACAATGTTTCTAACATAGTATAATGATAATCAAGCACCTAACTTCTTAGTTATGAGTCACTGTTACAAATAAATTTAATGAACCTGTATACATGTGACAACGATGCATCTAACTTCGTAAATATGATTTGCTGATATAATGAGTTTTGAGACACATGTTTGTAAGGCTGCATCAAACTCATTCAGTGACACATCGCACTTTAAAGGGTTGATTCACATTTACAATGTTTGATACACGGGTTTATAATGCTCACTAAACTTATTACAAAGATTGCATGGAACTTAGCATGTTTGATTCACATACTACAGTCACTTATCTTAGTCCATGTAGCTTAAATTAGCTTTTAACACTTAAAAAATAGTCCTACCGGGACATCCAGGTGGTAAGATGCTTTACATCCATTAAATAGGTTAATTGTTCAAAATTTACAAAGTACATATATAGGTGGTTTACAAAAATAGATTAAGAGACATTCTAAAAAAACACTCAAAAGTAAACAAATAAGCTCATACAATACAATTAATAAAAACACCCATTAAATAATATGACACCTCATGTAAAGGTTCAAGTAAAAATTGTGTTTCATCTAAAAAGTGTAAGACACAGTATTAACAATCAATATTTTTCAAATAATAATTAAAATCAAATTGCAAGTAAAGTTTCTTGAGATGGTATTTTAGACATTGTCCCTTTAAAGTTCCTTCACTTTTTTAAACCTTTATAAACTTATATATACCAAATTAATTATTATATAATTTACACCATAAAACAAGCGTTATTAATCTTAAAAACAAGTATATAATCGACTAATTGTTATATACAAAAAATAAAAAAAAAAATACGTTTTCTAGCTCGCTCTATGCCCTTGTGATGATAAAAAATGTTTTTAGCATACTGAAGAGAAAATGTTTGTAAGGTGAGAAAACGTAAAAGAGAATAAGAATCGAGTTGTTAGAGACAATAGAGGGAGAGTTCTTAGGGAAAGGTTCAAATACAAATTCTTCTAAAACTAAAAAGTATAATAAGTATTAAGATGTTGACACGTGTCCTTTTAATAAAAATTAGGTTTGGGGCATAATTGGTAATGTTCCCCATTTTCAAGTTTCACCGTTTTTTAAACATTCAAAACTTTTACATACGACATTATTATTATTATTTTTATAAATTACACCATAAAAATATGCATTTTCTATCTTTAAAACACATAGTGTTGATATAAAAAAACAAAAAAAAAAATTCCCATTTTTTTTAAATCATTATGTAATTTCGTCAGGTTATTGTGTAATCTTCAGAATTGATGATGAATACACGATTCTTTGAGAATGAATACACAATGAACTTGAAACATAAAAAGTTTATATTTTTCATTATTATGTTATTCGAAAATCATCATTTTAAAACACAATGCATAACATAATCGTATACATTAGACACAACAAGTAACACAATGATTAGTACTTGACTCGATATTTAGCAATAGACACAATGAGCTGCTTAATGAGAATTACACAATAACATGATCAGAATTATATAATGAACTAAAAAACATAAAAAGTTATATTTTTAGCAATTGGTTATTTAAAAATCATAATTTTAGAAAATACAATGCATAACACAATAATCAATATTAGGCATAATGGGTAACACAATGACCAACACTAGACTCGATAATTAGCAATAGACACAATGAGCTGCTTGACGAGTATTACACAATGACCTGATCAGGATTACACAATGAACTGGAAAAAATATAAAAAATACATTTCCAGCATTGTGTTATTTGAAAATCACCATTTTAAAAAATACAATGGTTAACATTAGACACCATGTTTACATAATGACTAGCACTAGACTTAGTAATTAGAAATAAATACAATGAGCTGATTGATGATGATTATATATGATCTCATCAGGATTACCCAATGAACTTGAAAACGTAAAAGTTACATTTTTTAACATTGTGTATTTTGAAAATCAATATCTTAAAAAACACAATGCATAACAAAATTATATAATGATCTCATCAGGATTACACATGAACTTGAAAACGTAAAAAAGTTACATTTTTAACATTGTGTATTTTGAAAATCAATATCTTAAAAAACACAATGCATAACAAAATGGTCAACATTAGCCACAATGATCTAATAAATATTACACAATGATCCGATATTACACAATGAGCTGACGATAATAAGCTGACAAATATTACACAACGAGCTGAATAACGTGAAAAAAATATATACCATTAGGCCGCCGAATTTTCTTAGCCTTTGAATCTAATATCATATGAATAATAATCTTTCTCACACCTTTAGTTTTTTCTTTCCTTTTTACAATAACCTCACCCGAGTCCTTAAGCTTTTGTTAGTGTGGGTCTCGCACGAGGGTGTTGGTTCTAGAGAAAGTAGAGAAACGAGTGAGAGATTATGAGAAGGTCGGGGTCGGTGTGGGTGGGTTTGGGCGTGTGATTTTGTTTTTATTTATATTTTTAGCTTTTTGTAAAAATTATTAGATTAAACTCGCGCGCTTTCGATGATACCGTTTTAATTTGTAAGACTTAGTTTCGATGACTTAAACATTACTATTCACCACGTGATTTCAAATGCAATTTATATCAAAAAGTATATAAAAGTAAGCACGTCATCATGATATGTTCAAAATTTAAAGAAAAACACATTTAAAAGTAAATAATGAAATTTTGAAATGGCTTGGGTTTGTACGTTTGCTTATTAATGACATGTATACTACAATTTACAACTTAGTTTTACTAATTAAAAAGTTGATGTCAAAACGATGATGAAAATAAAAGTATCCAAATGGCAAATCCAAAATTATATAAAACATCACGATTAAAAAATTGTATGAGGCAAGCATTAAAAAATAGAGAAAAACAGTAAAAGGACGAAACCTTGAAGGAGATTTAAAAATCGCATGCATATATATAGTAACGCATGACTTGGGTTTGAATGAAAATTACATCAATAAATAAGCATGTCGTAACGTATATTTAAAATTTTATATATCAAATTTATACTTATAAGAAGAAAAAAATACAAAAAGTTATTAGTGGGCCTCATGTCAAGATCTGATTGACCCAAACCAAAAAAAATCAAACAAATGGCAATGTATATGGAGTTCAACTGGTAACTCTAACTAAAAGTAAGAGGGAATATTAAAGTTTAAAAACTCACACTCAAGAGGTATGTACAACATGCTTAAACCACTTTTAACACCCTTACGAGGTAGTGATGAGTTTCACGGGCCCTAAGCTCGACCCACGTGTCGTTCAAAAAACTTTGATTTTACAAAAGTAAACAATGTTTGACTAACATACATATTGGTATGTACATATAATATGTGTATAAAGGTAAAGTCACATAACTTATAACTATTTGTAACAATTGTACCAAACATTTAACACCTTACAAAACTTAGGACTATAAAAATTGTAATAGCGAATTACAAGTTTTGTCATTTGAGTTTAAATTGAAATTTTACTTTAAGTACTTAAATTAAAAATAATAGAAAACATTCTTTACATTTGTTTTTTGTAACAGTTTAAGTCATTTTTACTTTTTATCATTGCGTTTTTCGTTCTCAAACTTTATCTTAAGTTTAAAAAGGAATGTCCTATATTTTATTGAAAGGACTTAAATTATTACAAAACACAAACATAAAAGACTTTTCTTTTTTGTAATTTCTTTAGCCTTTCTTTAGCCTTAGATCTAAAAGTGAAATTTAAGGTAAACTTAAAGGTTGAAAAATACAATCTACTCAATTTCTAATTTATTAAGAAAAATATGCAATCTAAATATAACTACAACACATAAATTATTCTTATAACGTACCCTAAAATTCTACTCTCAAAAAATACTTCTATATCATGTTTCTTTTCAAACTAACTACTTAACCTACGCACTTACTATACTTGACAACAATGAATATTGACTTGGGAAAATAACAAAAGTTATATGATAAATTGTGTCACCATGCATATTAAAACTTATTTTTATATAAATTACAATAATATCCGCATTTTGATATATATGATGCTACGGCTTATTTTCTTGTTTGTTACGTTATCTTATCTTACCATATTAATATAATAGTATTTAGTTTAAAACTATTAGCGTTAATTACAATGATGTTCCTAGTTTACATGGATTACCTTAGACATTTTTATATAAATTACAATAATATCCGCATTTTGATATATATGATGCTACGGCTTATTTTCTTGTTTGTTACGTTATCTTATCTTACCATATTAATATAATAGTATTTAGTTTAAAACTATTAGCGTTAATTACAATGATGTTCCTAGTTTACATGGATTACCTTAGACCTAATTTTGATTTGATGATTTGATGAGGGCTTAATTTGGATCTTTGATTAATTTGGGTATTTAACTTGTTGCCTGTGAATTCAATTTTGTGAATGATAGGTAACTTAAGACAAAGTGAAGAAGATGAAGTTAAAGGAATTTGCTCTTTCAAGTGGGGCCAATTAATTGTTTATTATTAGACTTTTTTATTAAAAATATAGATGACTAAATTGTTCTCATATGCGATACATGACTCCATTAATTCCTCAAATCTAACGTTCGTTAGTCCAATAACATAATATGTTACAACATATGAACATAAGGGATATTCAACGTGTTTTTCCTTTAAATTTAAGATGAAATCTATAAATATAAACATAAAGGATATTTTTTATAATTTTATTTATAATATTATAAACCAATATTATATACATGGTCTATTAATCGTTAAATATACTACTTGTTAAAAGCTAAGTCTTTAGCACCTAACAAATATTACATTAGTTCGTATTAACGTGCACAACTACCAGGCTCCAATCATACAAGACTCTTTAAGTACTCAAACATATTTATAGATGCACAAACAAACTAATGTGAATGTTCAAATAAACATATGTAGTAGAAGTGATGTTAAGCCACTCGCTATAACGATGAGAACCATATCTTTCGGACCCTGACTACGAGTGTTTGCATCGTTGTGGTGATTGTTGGGTTTACTAGCGGCTCCTGCAGCAGCATATACAGGTATGACCGCCCCACCCCCTCCTCGTTGGGATGAGCTGGACTCACCACCATTTCCATAGTTGCCTCTAGTTGACTGCCCACCACCACCGCTGCTGCCACTACTGCTACTACCACCACCACCACCACCACCTCTTGCACCAGCGTGTGCAAATTTACTTTGGTTTACGACTCCATTGTCATCCATACTTACAAAAGCACTGGATTCATCTCTTCGTATTTTTCCTGCAAATTTATGAGTAATATGGTGTTATGTTATGAATGATACAATCCAAAATCTATTTATGATTTGTTTGTCAATGCTAATTAATTATATGTAAAAAAAAGTTCATTTTGCTATCTTTTGTAGAAAGTGTGTTTATGAAGACCTTTTCAAATGAGTTGAGCACGTTTCAAAATTTATAAAACCTATGTGTTTGTCTTATAAGAAAAATGATCATAAGATTGTCTAAATTATTTGATTCGTTATCAAACAATGAAACCTAATATTATTGGTATCAAACAATGAAAATATCATAATAATAGAAGCTTACTTGATCATTTTCATTTTAGCTTCAATATAGTGAGTGAATCTTAATTATGGTTCACATATGGTCCTTAAAGTTTTAAATCATGTGTCACGATTATAATTACACATACTGAAATTCATTCTTTGTTTTAATGAAACGTTGAATATAATTGTTCGTTTATTCATATTCCATCGTCCTAAACCATCACAAGAATATCCAAAAAGACCAAACAAACAAAGTAAATCATATTTGACATAACACATATGGTTGATGCAAGGTCCAACCGATCCACCACGTTAAGGATGAATCGACCATGGATAACGGTAGAAAGATTGCGCGAATAAAAAAAAAATGATTTTCGATTTCTTAGGTCAATAACTAATCTACTTATCCTCGGTTATTCAAGATACATCAATTTAAGGATTAGTGACATAACACATATGGTTGATGCAAGGTCCGACCGACCCACCGAGCTAGATCATATAACTTAAAACTGAAGCTAGAGTTGTGTTTGGCTTGGTTCAAATTGAGCTCGTGAACAACCTTACCCTAAACTACCATAATATCATATACTAGTGGGAATCTTAAAGGACCATAATTGAATAAACAATAGATATAATGTTCATGTGATCATAAGAAATCTGAAAGCTATTATATTATTCATAACATTCACCTACAAGATCACTAGATAGAAAACATTATTTTGAACACTCATATGTATTATTGAAACGTTGTTTTTTACGTATGCGTATAAAGAGAGATAAAGAGTATAAGAGTGTCCCAATAATATAGTGGGTGTACCGTACCTATAACAACACCCACTATATAATAATTTGTTTCTATAACCAGATGAAAACATTATTTATTCATATTCATGTAACAAATTGTGTTTGATAACGAAACACATACACATTTCTTAGGAACCACTTTATATCCAAACTCGTGATTGATGAGACACCATCGGTTCACTTTGCACGTTAGAGGGCTCTTTTCTACCTAACTTTTTAGAAAGTGTTCTTTTGAGGTCAAATAGTCCAGTTTTTAACTTCAAAATCATTGTGAAAACCCTCAAGTAACCATGTAATACAACCTATAACAATTCTGAATCTTATATTGATAGGCATGACCTTTGAAGATGATCAAACTGTAAAGGTTTGATCATAATAGCCGCAAGAGGCCACGACGAATATCGAAGATTTCTCACAAATTTATATAGAATTCGGTTTGATCTGAGAAATGAGTATGGATCAAGGGATTGCTAAAATAGATGGATGCCAAAAATTTTGTAAAAGAGAAACATAGTGCATACACATACATACATACATACATACATACATACATACATACTACACAGATGAGAGAGAGAGAGAAGGAGAGAGGAGAGAGAGAGAACCTGAGTAGTTGTTGGCAGTATGAGCAAATGATAGAGGAGAAGTGAAGTTGAATAGAATCAAGAGAAGCAGAATGAGTTTGATGACACCCATGTTTTCCTTCCTTTATACCTTAATGATCTCAATTGTGATGTATCATATTTATCCACTACAACCTAAACCTCTTTAAAAAAGAAAAAACATGCAAGTCAGAGAGTATTTCATCACATTTTTTTAACGTTTCTAACTTTTTATTTCGTATTATTTGAAAAAATACACCGTAAAATCAAATCTTTATTGTCTTGATATTAGTACAGTATTGTTATATTTTTTTAATAAAAACACATAATTTTTTAAAAGCTTTAACCGATGGAATGTTTGTGCATGTTGTTTTATATTTCTGTACATGGCATTTTAGTACCATTAAACACTGTCACCAAATAACAAGCACAAAAGAAAATAAGGAAAGCATCATGTACGGAACGCCCGATCTAAAGTCAATTAAACGCCACAGTCGTATAACACAATGACAAAATAAATGCATGTTGAAATTTGCTGCTAAAATGTATAAATCATCAGTAACTAAAACATCATGTATAAAAAAGGCAAAATGTCAAGTACGAAAAGACCAATTCAAGGTTAAATTTAACGTTACAGTTGTAAAACATAATATAAAATTTAACATGATGTTGAAATTTGATGTCAAAAGTGTAAATAATTATCAAGAAATCTAAAATGTTATACACAAAAAGGGGTAAAACGCCAGGTAAAACTGCACAGTTCAATTCTCTTAAAGAAGACTTTAATTTGTTTTAAATATATAACAATACTATACTTATATTAAAAAAAAAAAGAATGATTTTATGATATAGTTTTTTAAAAATAACATGATGATAAAAATTTACAAAAGTTTGAAAAAGTAAAAGAAATGACATGGATCGGTTAAATAATACTTTTCACAACCACTAACAACCATCCCCAAAATATAGGGCGCAAACTCACATCAAAAATAAGAAACATACTGTGAATGCTCGAAGCATCTTAATTAGTTGATTTTTCATATTCTATCATTCCTCAAATATAAATACTACACTTGTGATACGACACTCCCATCCATCCATTCTAAAAATTAAGGGTTCATTTTTAATAGCTTTTTAAGGTTTTTCTCTTTTCTAGTTTAACCTTTTATATTGTAAAAAATACGTCTATACAGGTAATGAATGTATCAATGAGCATAAATGAGAATTATTAAATAGTTAGAGCAAATAAATTTGAATTTTGCTTTTACATATATTTATATGTGTGTGTTGGGAAGAGGATATTAACACAAAAAGCTCCCATTGTCTAATCCATGGGATTTATTGTGGGAACGACTTGTCTACTAACGCATAGTTACCAAAATAAATAAAATGTGTGGACCATATGAAACTTTTTATTTTGAAAGACACCTATACACTTTTGTATTCGAACTATTAACCTTTCTTTTCAACCTAGATATTAAAATATCTTATATTTGTAAAAGATTTAAACCTATAATATTTTTGTATCGAGCAAACTATTAACTAAAATAGAATGTGTTTGAGAAGCAAAGCTTCCACAAACACACGTAAAACTGAACACTAAAAAACTTTTAAACTCATTATCTAGTATTATCTCTAAAACTCATTATTTAATATTATTTGTAAAAATAATATTTTTACTAGAACTAATGTTTATTTACTTTACGTACCTTTTTTGAATCAATGTTCTTTTAGTATTACACATCAAATCGGCAAAAAATATGAAAACAATTTGTTTAGCTCACAAGATGTTTTTTTAACTTTCTTTTTAAAAGAAGGTGATGATAAAAGAATTAGAAAGAAGCTCACAATACATGAATCATGAATGTGTTTAAGGAATTATACTTTGACATGTATAAAAGTGAAGCTTATGCTGCCAAATGCCAAATGCCAAATATTATAAAGTAAAGAAAAGAAAGATGCCCACAAACACTTTGCGTGGACCCCCTTTGGTAACCACCATTGTCATACAGTACTTGTTTGGATATTTGATCATGATGAGTAATGAACAAATTATTAATAAAGCAATTATAATAAATCTAGAATAATTTGGACTTTTGTTATGACTAAACAGCTAGGTTATGTTAAGGCATTGAAAAGCTATATTGTTACTTATATAGGAAAAATTACTAGAATAGCCCGATTGACCAATCAACTTTACACATATAGCTATTGACTTTTTATTTTACCAAATTAACCTCTTGACCAACATGTATCGTCATGTGACGATACCAAACCATGAGGTATTGTCCATGTGGCAGAAGTTCTAACATTTATTTTGCCGGAGATACGGAGGCACTTGTGTATCGCCGGCGATACTTTTAGTATAAGCTTTATCAAACTTAACTATTAAGTTCAAAACTTAGCAATTAAGTTTTATATTGTATTCAAAACTTAGCCATTAAGCTTTATATTTTATCCAAGTCTTAGCTATTAAGCTTTATCAAAAACTTAGCCGTTAAGTTTCATCCTAATTTTATCTAAAACTTAGGCATTAAGTTTATCCAATACTTAATTGTTAAGTTTTATCCGTAGCTTAATTATTAAGTCGTATCTCAAGGCTTAGACATTAAGTTTATCTAAAACTTAGTCATGAAATCACGCTGAAAACATAACCATGATTATTTAATTGACAAAAATAATATAAAAATTTCACAGGTGTTACATCCTCCCCACCTTTATTTAAATCTCGTCCTCGAGATTTATTGGAATAATTAACAAGGCATCTAGCTACTTTTTTTTAGTAGGCAATATTTCTAATATTGATTAAAGCCTAGATACTAAGGCAAGTATCTAATTCGCTAAAACTTGTGGCTCTGATACCAACTTGCCACACCCTGGCTTCACCTGTCACACCCCGGCTTCAGGGCACCCCGGGAGTGCGACCGATTGGTACGCGTTATTGTTCACTTTTATTTGCATGTCTTGAAAGACGTTTACGCAGCGGAAAATCATTTCACAATTTATCTGATGATTTATAACAACAAACTTTCATATTCGTTGGGGATAAATACCCAAAATTTTACATAACATTGTTTAACGCAATGTTTACAAAATTTTCTGTCTACTGACAGATATTCAAAACTTGCCACAAGGTCTATGCCTAGAAAACTTTAGTCCTTTCG
The DNA here is from genome assembly GCA_025506505.1 of Flaveria sonorensis. Taxonomy (NCBI): domain Eukaryota; kingdom Viridiplantae; phylum Streptophyta; class Magnoliopsida; order Asterales; family Asteraceae; genus Flaveria; species Flaveria sonorensis. The sequence continues at coordinate 45,489,247 of CM046430.1, read as the reverse complement.
GCACTATTTTTGCTACTATATTCATCATAGGGTTTTATGCCTAGGATTCATAGTCCATCCAGCACTAACACCTGACTAAACATATTTAATCATGTTTTATCTGAAAATGTTTGAAAATAATACATCAACGAAAAGCGGTAATACATTTAATTTGACATAAAAATATTTCGGCATGAATAACGATAAACAGTTAATCATAAATTAACGGTAAACTACACATTTAGCAGTCTATTTCAACTGGAAGTCCCCCTCCATATATATGGTATTGGTGCTCAGGCAGTCTTACTACGGGACTCTCCGGATCTGCACTGAGTCTGAACCAGCTCCGGTATGTGATTTTCACCCATCCCCAGGATATAATTTGATCAAACATATATATACTTCTGGTCTAAATGTTTTAGCGGAATACCTCTATGCATTAAGGAACTTAAGGATTAAGTCACAAGCCTCTAACACCTTGATTAAATCAGAACTTCTATACTTGTTGTCTAGAGCATATACACCGGTTTCCTAATCTCGGGTTATCTTTATAGTGTTTAAAAAGTAGTAGAGAGTTTCGTGTGTGAAAGTAGGGAAGATGATCAAAAGGTTATGAAATAAAATGAAGCAAGAAGCATCTATTTATACATGGATATTTCTTACTCATTAACTATTTCTTACTTATTAAGTTTTATCCAAACTTGACTATTAAGTTCAAAACTTAGCAATTAAGTTTTATATTTTATTCAAAACTTAGCCATTAAGTTTTATATTTTATTCAAGTCTTAGCTATTAAGCTCTATCCAAAACTTAGCCGTTAAGTTTCTTCCTAATTTTATCTAAAACTTAGGCATTAAGTTTTATCCAATGCTTAATTGTTAAGTTTTATCCGTAGCTTAATTATTAAGTCGTATCTCAAGGCTTAGATATTAAGTTTTATCTAAAACTTAGTCATGAAGTCACGCTTGAAACATAACCATAATTATTTAATTGACAAAAATAATATGAAAATTTCGCAGGTGTTCATTTGAAAGAAAACACGAGTTATTTTCTTGTTGCAAGAAAAGATGTCATCTAGCCTACTCGTAATTCTACATGACCATGCATTTACACCGATCCGCCACAGGCAAGGTCGAACCCTCCATCGGGCAGCTACTCCACTCTCCCTTTAAAACCAGATCCTCCTCCAAAACCCGACCCGGTTTCCTTTATCATCTCACTCAACCATGACTTCCATCTTCTTCACAAACCAAATCCTACTTGTAAGATAATCCAGTAACTAAAATGTTCAAATTTCCAGAAGCTTTATACCTCTTCGTTAATTATGTCACCGAAGAAGAAGAAACTTCCGACCACAGTCGTCTCCGCCAGCCAATTCCGCCGGTGGAAACCACCAAACGAAGCTCAACATTCAATCTTCTGATTTCAATTTCAATGTTTCTTCATATCTGTACTCAATTTCGCTTATATTCAATTCACCCCCAATTTCGATTACACTCGAATTGTCGATCACGATCAAGCGCCTTGAGGCGGTCGCTTTCGTGAGGCGGTAGTTACGCTTCAAGCGCTTTGTGATCGCTTCATTCGGTGACGATTTATGTTTAATTTTTTCTTTTTGTGTATTTTGGGCAATGATTTAGGGTTTAGTGGTTCATACTTCTCTATATATTTTAACCTAAATCGCCGACGCTATCAAGCAGCATCGTCCTATCCTTTGGTCTTCTATCGATCTTTCTTCTCCGGTGATTCAGATCGGTAGCAGCATTATTAAAGGTAGAATGTGTTTTTTTTTTTGTCTCTTATTGTTACTGTTTTGTTATCATGTAATGCAGTTTATGACTTTATGTTCAATGTTCTACAGTTTATTGTTCATTGTTCTGTATTTCTCATGTTTCTTCAAGATCAGTTTATCAGTTTGTGTTTACGGCTATTAGGTTGGCACAACCATTTTGGGCTTTTTTGAACTTCATTGCGTTAAAACTTTTATATTAACTTATATGTTTTTGTATGTATTATGATCAAATGTTTGAGGATGCAGACTAACATGTAAAAGGAAACTAACTACTGAGTACTAAATCTCTTGTTCTGTCATCTATGCTTCATGATAAATTTTTAAAACGAAAAACCGGGTTTGGTGATTCTTTCCGGTTTAATGAAGTCTACGAGGAGTTACTTGTATCATTCACATTAACAGATCAACTGTTCTCATGAAGTTGGTTTTGAAGGCATATTATTAATTAACTATTATTCTGTTGTGTTACCTACAAACTTATAGAAATTGAGCATTATAGTTGTAATGCTTGCAAATAAAAGGGTGCACAAAACTGAGCATTTGTAAATTCTAGTCTATGAGCCTGAAAATGTGACACCGGTTAGCGTTTTCAAGAAGAAGAAATCAAGGTTTGGCGAATGGAGCTTCATCTTGTGAACCCTATCTATTTATAACCCAATACAGATTACCGATCTTTTTATAAAATTGGGGCTCTTAACTTTTTCGGGGTCTATAGCAATTGCTTTACTCGTAAGCCTGTTGGGCCGGCCTGATGGCTATGAAATTGGATTGATTACATGTTTGCTGATATCTTTAGTGGTCATTGCTATGAAATTTGAATAAGCATATGTTATGTTTATCACTTTTATGTTCACTGTTTATAGTCCTCAAAATATTTTTTGGTCAGTTTGCGTTCACTGCTATGAATTTAGATCACTTTTATGTTCACTAATATTGTTAATGTTCACTGCTATGAAATATGAAATAAGCATCTGTTATGTTTATCACTTTATGTTCACAGTTTTTTGTCCTAAAAATATGTATCGATCAGTTTGTGTTCACTGCTATGAATTTAGATTGATTGTATGCTCACTGATATCATTAATGTTCACTGCTATGAAATATAACTGAAGCATCTTTTATGTTTTTCACTTTATGTTCGCAGTTTATTGTCCCCAAAATATGTGTTGATCAGTTTGATTCATTGCTATGAATTTAGATCGACTTTCTGTTCAAAGATATCATTAATATTCACTACTATGAAATATGAAGTAAGCATCGGTTGTGTTTATTACTTTATGTTCACAGTTAATTGTCCCCACAAGATGTATTGATCAGTTTGTGTTCACTGCTATGAAATCGGACTGGTATTATGTTTATCAATTTATGTTCATGGTTCAGTGTTATGAAATAAGTTTGTCTTGTTCTTTTAAGTTTATATTCACTGCTCTGTTTATTTGTCATAGAAAATGAAATCTGAAGGTGATTCATCATCCATTCAATCAACGGAAAGTGATCCTGCATGGGCATATAACAATTTGGAAGAAGACGATAGTGTCACTTGCTTATTCTGCAACAATGTGTCCAGAGGAGGGATTGACCAAGCAAAGCAGCATCAAATTGGTGGTTTCAGAAATGTGAAAGCATGTACTTTGTGTCCCCAAGATGTAAGAGACGAACTAAAAGCGTTTACGCTTAAACAAAAGTCAAAGAAGAGTGTTGTTGATGGTTACCATGACTTGAATTTTGATCATTGTGGATTTGGAGAGAATGAAGATGGCGATGATGATATGATGAAGATACCAAGTCTTGGAAACAAGAGGAGGGGAGTACACATTGGTCAACAAGATAAAAGAATGAAGTCAAATGTGAAGGGTCCAACTGACTTGTGCACGACAAGAAGTAATGGAAAATCAACAAAACAAACAAGCATGAATGATGCTTGTGACAAAGAGCTTCAAGCAAGAACCATGCAAGCAATTGCTAGTTTTTTTTACCAAGCAGGTATTGCATTCGATGTTGCTAGGTTAGATAGTTTTAAAGAGATGATTGAGCTTATTGGAAACTGTGGGCCAAATCTTAGGCCTCCTAGTTATCAAGAGTTAAGAGGTCCACTTCTTAAGAAAGAGGCAGACAACGTAAATCAGTGGATTGAAGGGCATAAAAAGGAATGGTCAAAATATGGGTGTTCAATAATTTCAGATGGTTGGACGGATAGAGAGCAACGAACAGCGATCAACATTCTGGTCAATAGTTCCAAAGGGAGTGTGTTTATGGAGTCAACCGATGCATCGTCAAAGTCTGGGGTACAGATTTGTGCTCTACTTGATAGCTTCGTGGAGGAAATTGGGGAAGCTAATGTTGTTCAAGTCATCACTGATAGTAAAAGAAAATCTGTACTAGCAGGTTAGTTGTTCATGAGTTTTTGTTTTTATATATCATCTCCACTATTAAGTATTAATTTTCTTTTTATATATTTCATTACGCAGGCAAATGTTTGATGTCAATCAGGTCAAATTTGTTTTGGACTCCTTGTGCTGCTGATTGCATAGATCTAATGCTTGAGGATATCGGTAATATTGTTAAAGTCAAAACAACCATTAAAGAGGAATTTTTCTTGTTGGCTATATTTACAATAATGATGGTGTTTTAAACATGATGAGAGAGTTCACCAAGAACAAGGAGCTGACAAGAAATGGGATTACACGTTTAACAACAACATATCTTACTTTACAATGCTTACGTAAACAAAAGATGTGTTTGAGGAACATGTTCACAAGTGAAAAATGGACAGAAAGTGTATGGGCTAAAGAAACCAAAGGAAAGATGGCTAATAAAATTGTATTCATGCCTTCTTTTTGGAACAATTTGCTCTGTACTCTTAAAGTAATGGCTCCTCTAGTTCGAGTGCTAAGAATTGTTAAAAACGAGAAAAAACACGCAATGGGTTATATATATAATGCCATGGATAGAGCGAAAGAAGCAATTCAATCAGCTTTTGACAAGGACACTGATCGTAAGGTTGTGTGTGACATAATTGACAAAAGATGGAAATGTCAACTCCATCATCCATTGCATTTAGCGGGTTACTATTTTAACCCAGAGTTATATTGCACAAACCCAAGTATTGAGAAAGACGGGGAGGTGATGAAAGGGTTGTTGGAGTGCATCACAAAGCTTGTCCCAAGCCATGCCAAACAAGACTTAATCATGACGGAGTTGCTAAAGTGGGTGAACCAAGAGGGACAGTTTAGTGATGATCTTGCAATTAGAGCACGTGACAAAATAGCTCCCGGTAAGCTATCTTGCTTTGAGTTATATTATACTTCATATATAGTACGTTCTAACTTTGAAATTTGTTATTAGCTGATTGGTGGAAATTATATGGGAAAGAAGTCCCAAATCTGCAAGAATTAGCTGTCAAAGTTCTTAGTTTGACATGTAGTTCATCATCTTTTGAAAGAAAATTGAGCGCATTTGAGCATGTAAGTATTTCATATCACAACTCTCAAGTATACGTACTTCTTTTGTTTTCTTAACTATTTGAAGTTTATCAAATTTTATCAGGTCAACTCTAAGAAAATGAACCAATTGGAGCACAAGAAGATGCAAGACCTTGTGTTTGTCAAACACAACCTGACACTCAAGACTCGTCGTAATGAAGATGTTGTTTGTAATAAAGATGTTGTTTACGACCCTATATCTTTGGAAGACATTGATTACAGTAACGAGTGGTTGATTGGAAAGATGGAAGAAAAACAAGTTTTAGAAAATGAAGATTTGACAAGAGTTGATGCAGCAAATGCAGATGGGGCTGAAGAAGATGATCATTATTGGGATGAAGAAGATTTTGATCCACATGGAGAAGACATGGAAGATGAATTCGAAACACATCATTCAAACGAGCTTGAGAACGAAGGTATGGACTGTTTTGACGATGATGGCGGTGAATACTTTTGAACTTTTGGTACTAACCAGATGTTTTAGTTGCTAATTATAATCTTTCTAGTATTATATCCATGGATTAGTACTGATTTTCTAAGCACATTATATTACTTTTGAACTTTTGGGTTAGTAGATCCTTTTTAAGGAAATCTCTTGTGATACTACTTTCTTTTCTTAGTTAAATGGGACGAGATCGCCTCTTTTATATACATTCTACTATGGTGCTGCTTTCTTTTCTCGTTGATTTATTATATATAAATGCTGTGTGAACATTATTCATTAAAGTTTGATATGAGTGTGCATATAATCAATGTTAAACAATCAGCAACTTAAAACCGTAAGAAAAAGTAGAAAATGCAACATATATATGTTCATACTACATCACACCTAGAAAATGTCATTCACATCGAAAGTTTTGAATATAAAACAAATCAATACCAAAATGTTTATATCACACCTTTTAATTCAAAATGAGAAGGTAAAATTCAAAGATTCAGATCACCAATAAAGTGATAATTATCTTGAAACAATGATAATTCTCTCGAAACAGTTACTAGAACGACTCATATACCTATATTAACAAAAAAAAAGTACTCAAACAAATAAGAATCAAATGATTATCAATGCAACTTAGAAGAAAAGTAAAGTTAAGGCGCTTTATTCTCCTTTGAGAGCGAAAATCTCTAAGATTAGGTTCTTTAAAAGTTTTCCTCTCATTTTTATATAAACTTGCGTCAATCTTTAGCCATCTTAAATTTAGCTTTCAAACTTGGTTGTTTGGTCATTGAAGTTCTTTAAGAAACATATATAAACATTACACATTATAAACTAAATGATGTTTACTACTTAAACTAATTATTAAAATTAGTTTTAAAAGCGGTCCCACTAAAAACCGTCTCAAATAAAAGATTTAAAAACCATAAAAACGCTTCAAAAAAGAAAACCATTTCAATTGCTTAAGAAACAATTGACGCAAATGCATCAAATGTAGAAATCAAAGACATTGAGCAATTCCATTAAAATATCGTACTCATATAAAGTACTAGAAACGTTGTATCATGAGTTTGTAGCTCAATATTGTCATGGACTCGCTCTTGACATCAACAACTCTAATTCAAGAACCTAGAGAATTAATAATTTTAAACAGAAGAAATCGATTATTATTAGTCAAATTTGAAATTAAGGGAAAAGATCTGACGAGGTTAATTTTCTTGTCAAATTTAAAACAGAATCAAGTTAGTTCACTTGGCATATCCGATCTCCTTAAACACATTTTCAATGTATGTGTTCGAGACCTGTGACTGTCAAAATCTTTAATTTTTTTTTGTTTCTTTCAAATTTCTATCCTATATCTCCCCACAAGACTTTTCTATCTGATGTAAAAACTATCTCACATCGCTCTATAATTTAAACTGAGTATCATTTCCTTCTCTATAAAATAGTCTCTCCCTTCAAAGTTGAATACATCTGGTCTAACACATTTAGAGATCTTGCGGTTTAATCCAAAAATCGGATAAATTGGCTGGATAGAATTATCTTGGGTAAAAGTAAAGAACCCGACCCTTTCCGTCCTTGGGTCTTGGTTTAACCGGCGATGGCGCCTGGCGGAGTAGGTGATCGGACTATCCACCACGACCATCCTTGTTGAGGACGACGATGATCTTATTCAACCACCTCCCTTTTGTCACTGGCGCCGGTTGTATGTTACCTTCTTTTGAAGCAATTGATATATATTCGTGTTGTTTGTTACTTATGTTGACAGACATGATTGAAATTTGGCTCATAACAATAAGAGGTGTGAGTAAGAAGTTTGTTTTAGATGTTCATTGGTTGTGAACACAAGTTTGATTATGGACGTACTTAATATACACCATACTTGCTTTATATGTGTCTAGTGTCTAATACATATGTTCTCACCATCATATTCTTGACGTATTTTGAATATATATTTTCTAAGTATTTGTTCAAGATTGAAGCATAGGAACAATGCCATGTGAAACCACAACCTTAGTTGCAGCTAGAAGAATAATAGTTCAAAATTTAAATAATTTTGATATAGATGAAAAATTATTATTATTATTATTATTATTATTATTATTATTATTATTATTATTATTATTATTATTATTATTATTATTAATATTATTATTATTATTATTATTATTATTATTATTATTATTATTATTATTATTATTATTATTATTATTATTATAAAATTTGATGTATTCAAGACTGGACTTAGCTAGAAGAATAATAGTTCAAAATTTAAATAATTTTGATATAGATGAAAAATTATTATTATTATTATTATTATTATTATTTATTATTATTATTATTATTATTATTATTATTATTATTATTATTATTATTATTATAAAATTTGATGTATTCAAAACTAGACTTATATTTTTTAATGTAAATTCTGCTATATTTGGTTGATATCAGTTGTCACATCCTAGGCTTTCCGTCTGGGTGTGACAACGATATAGACACTTTTGCAGGACCGGGTTAGGGTGTTAACAACAATTAGTTTCATAAGATAAGTGATCTTAGATCACTTAACAGCTTAAACAGGGAACCGGATACTTTGAAGATACAAAAAACACAAGTAACAATAAGACAGAACTTAGAACAATAACACAGGTATAGTTTTTCAAGGATGTATATTGATCTCAAGTTCTATTAGAAGTGTTTAAAGCATAATTTAAAATACAAGGACCTGAGACTCTTTTATACTACAACCTACAACCGTCAATACTTGGAAGGACAGTTGGAATTGACTGATCTAGACAACAAGATCAATCTAGAGTCAAAAGGCAGATTGACTTTTGACTAGTGACTATGACATGTCATAGCTCACTGACTTTTCCAATTACAAAAAGTCTAAAGGAACAAACGAAGAAAATTACAGACAAAGACTTTATCTACTATTCACTAAAGCATGGAAGTTTCACCAACTCATACAAGTTGGTGAATTATCAGAGTTGCAGCAGAAAGTTGGTCAGTTTTATCAAAAGTAGATCAGAGAAAGCCTCTTTTCTCTGTCTTCTGAAAAAACCAGTCTTCACAACAAAATAGCTTCGAAAGACTTTGTCTTTGAAGCTTCGGAAGACTTCATCTTTGGCTTCGGAAGAACTTGGCCTCTGGCATTAGAAGTTTTTACACTTGGAATATTTTCTATTAAGTGTAAAGCTTCCGAGGTAATTTCTTCTGAACTTTTGGCTTCGGAAGACTTTACACTTAGAGTTTTAGAGAGTGTAAAGCTTCCGCAGCAAGTTCATCCTTGTTCCTTAATGCATGTTGGAAGGTCATTGGTTGCATCAGCCTCATAATCTTCAGATAGATCCTTACAAACTCCCCCAAGGCTGATGCTACCAAAATAGAGAGATTCTTCATATGTTGATAGTCCTTATTAGGATCAGCAGCAAACCTTTCTTCATCAAAGGGTTAGGATCCTTCAGACTCTAATAGAATCTTCTCATGTCATAGAGATCATGCAAAGGAAGGGCAAGCATGTCTTGCTAAAAGTAGACATCTTGACCTCCTTGATCTCTAGTGACATACCATCTGTCTGGATTATCAGCAAAGTTCCAGGACACGATGGGTCTTCCGACTGCAAGAGGCTATACTCTGATGGGAGTTGGTTGAGCAGCCTCTTCATGCACTTTCTTAGGATGTTCTGACTCATCCTGAGGTGTAGAGGTGGATGCCTTAGTTTTCTTTTCTTTGTAGGGGTTCTTCTGGCCATCCTTTTTCTCCTCCTTGATGATTTCAACTGAGAGGACTGGTCTTCAGCACCAGATTGTTCAGTAGTGTCCCTCTCAGTTGGGTTCTCTTCTCTCATAGGTTCATAAGGAGATAGAAGAGGACCCTGCTGTGGATCAGAAGATGAAGTTGGTTGAGATGCAGCTCTAGGTTCAGGTTGTGTTATCTCAGTGGGTTCAACCTTTACCTCAACTTCAGGTTGAGCTGGACTTGGTGGAGAATGTAAGTCCACGAGCTCTCCTCTTTTGATCTTCTGCTTGATCACCCTTATATGCTCATCCATTGTGGATAGAGACATAGGACCAAGCCTCCTTTCGGAGAATCCATACAGCTTCAAGAAGCTTATCATCCTTTGTCTATCTTTAGACTTCTTTTGGCTTTTATGGATGATGGCCCTTGACCTTGCAGCTTCTTCCTTTAGCTTTCTCTTAGCACCTTTTCTTTCTTTTGTAGCTTGTTCCTCTAGCTACTTGATATATTCAAACTCTATGTACTCAAAGGATAAGAGAAGAAGTGCAGTTGCCTGATAAAGTCCTGTGACACTCAGGTAGTTGATCATATTCATTCTTTCAGCTTCCCTATCTACCTGAGGTTGTGCCTGTGCCACAGTCTCTATCTCAGGACTTTCTTGAACTGGGAAGAGGACAGGAGCATGTTTGTAGAGCCTTTTCAGTCTCTTTTCTTCCTTAATCTTGAGGAGCAATGCTGCATCCTCTGCCTCCCTCCCCTCCTTTGACAACTCAGTGTCAGCCAGCTCATTCAACTCTTCTAAGGGGAGAGAGATGAGTTCATCTATGTTGTAGTTCCTGGTCCCCAGGTAGTTTAGCCTGGCTGCCCTTAACTCATCTTCTTGAGTATTTGGCCTAGGGGCAGCCCGGATTACGGCTTCCATGAAGCCTGGGGACCTACTTGAACTCTCTCCCATCAGCTTCCTCTTCCTCTCTCTCTTCTCCTCCTCTATCTCATCAGGAGTTAATTTTCTTTTCCCTTTGTCAACCACAGGTCTTGGTGACTCAGGGTGGAGAGAACTTTGGCCTTTATTGCTTGGTTCAGCAGTCAAGCTCTGGCCAGAGAGAGGTTGTGAGACACCTTCACCAGCTGGTGCCTCACTGAGGGTACTGGGTGCAGAGGGAGATCCTGTCTTAAGATTCACAGGCTCAACCTCTGGGCCTTCAGTCAAGGTTTTCCCTTCGAAGCTAATCTCAGGGTCCACCTCAACATCCAGTTGACCAAAGATCTCACCTGCTAGCCTCTGTCTATATAATTTTGATCTTAATTTGAATTCCTTTAGCACCCTATCTTGAATCTGGTCTACTAATCTCTCAGCTTGTCTGTTGTGGCTTGGGTTGAAAAATGGAAGATTCACCAGATTGATGCACTCATAGAAACTTAGGTGGGAGAAGTTGAAGATTTCCAGTTGACCCTGAGCTCTAGAGATCACAAGAGCTCTTCTGTTAGTGTCATACCCCCATCCCATAATTAGATTCTCAGAGGGATAAGACATTGCTGTTGGAATTCCCTACTCAAACAAGTGTTGAATGAGTAAGTCTATGTTCATGACTTGAGGAGGTTGCTGAGTCTGGACAATTGCAAGAGAGGTTGGTGACTCCTCTATGTCCATACTCTGGGAGGAACTCCCAGGTTCTGTGGTTGTGAGGACTTTCTCCACCTTTTTGGTAGCATCACCTTCTTGCATAGGTGAGCTGAGGGTGTCATCCATCACTTCCACAGGTTCTTGTGGACCTGTTTGAGTCCTTCTTAAGGGTTTCTAAGCTAACTGGCTCTTGAGATCGATGATCTCAAGTTGCTGGTCATTGACCCTCTTTTGCAAGATAGTCACCTGAGATTCCAGGTGAACTATCTTTGAAACTAGATAGGTGCATGTGTTTGTCAGGTTGTGCACCCTATGTTTCAGACTCCCCTCATCTTCAGTTGAAGAATCATTGGGGGATAAGAGAATTGGACCAAAGTCTTCTTCCTCATCACCAGCATAGTGTTCTTGGCTGCTGGATTTCCTCTGTATCATGACAACTTCCAGAGAAGTGTCAAGAGACTGGGTTTCCATGGTTGAGGTCTTACTGATGGTGAGATCTTATAATCAAGAGCCTGAAATGCTCTGATACCAATTGCAGGACCGGGTTAGGATGTTAACTATAATTAGTTTCACAAGAGGAGTGATCTTAGATCACTTAACAGCTCAAACAGGGAACCGAATACTTTGAAGATACAAAGAACACAAGTAACAATGAGACAGAACTTAGAACAATAACACAGGTATAGTTTTTCAAGGATGTTGTATATTGATCTCAAGTTCTATTAGAAGTGTTCAAAGCATAATTTAAAATACAAGAACCTGAGACTCTTTTATACTACAACCTACAACCGTCAATACTTGGAAGGACAGTTGGAATTGACTGATCTAGACAACAAGATCAATCTAAAGTCAAAAGGCAGATTGACTTTTGACTAGTGACTATGACATGCCATAGCTCACTGACTTTTCCTATTACAAAAAGTCTAAAGGAACAAAAGAAGAAAATTACAGATAAAGACTTTATCTACTATTCACTAAAGCATGGAAGTTTCACCAACTCATACAAGTTGGTGAGTTATCAGAGTTCCAGCAGAAAGTTGGTCAGCTTTATCAAAAGTAGATCAGAGAAAGCATCTTTTCTCTTAGAAGTTTTTACACTTGGAATATTTTCTGTTAAGTGTAAAGCTTCTGAGGTAATTTCTTCTGAACTTTTGAGCTCGAAGATTTTACACTTAGAGTTTTAGAGAGTGTAAAACTTTCGCAGCAAGTTCATTCTTGTTCCTTAGTGCATGTTAGAAGGTCATTGGTTGCATCAGCCTCATAATCTTCAGATAGATCCTTACAACTTTTTTATTGACAAATAGAGTAATAAAAATTACAATCATCGGCCCATATAAATAACTAATCCCTAATAGAATCTTCAAGCTTTACTTATGACTTTATAACAAAACTAAATCAACTGCTTAGCAAATAAACAATTAAACCCAAATAATAAACTAAACTAGTCAAAGGACTCAAACAAACAAAAAACTTAAATTATTAAAATTTCTATTTCACACCTCTAATTATTAAGTTGTGAGTTGTGACAACATTGTCTAACATGTGCGTCCCATTATAATACATGTGAATCTCTTAACATTGATTCTAACAAATGGTACAAGGGTCAAGATTATATCTTTATTTATTTTATGGCCAGTCAAGAATATTAGAATAGTACCTCTTGAATACATTAAAGGCCATACAAAGATAGGAAAAACACACACAATGATCATGATGACCAACAAGCTCTTGAAATTTGGTAGTAGACAACTCCAAACAATTGCATCTAGAGATATCATCAAACCCTCTTCTCCAACCCCTTCTCATCTTATTAAATATAATCTCTCATTGCTTGATCAAATCGCGGTGAATGCGTACATGCCCATCGTTCTATTCTATCAAAATTTTGGCCATGATAACAAGCTTCTCGAGTTGAAAAACTCGTTTTCACAAACGTTATCACAATACTATCCGTTTGCGGGTAGACTGGCGAAGAGCAACCCAACCTACGTCGATTGCAACGATGAGGGTGTTGAGTTTATTGAAGCACACAATGAATGCCAGCTTTTAGATTTCCTCAATCACTCAAAGCATGAAGATCTAGATCAGTTCTTTTCGGATAACCTAATTTGGTACAAATCAACTCGTAATGATGGTGGAGATGAAAAGAATAAAACGAGCACTACCCCCTTGGCGATTCAAATAAGTTGTTTTGCCTGTGGAGGAATTGCGATAGCAGCCTCTTTATCCCATAGGATTACAGACGCATGCAGTATGTTAAACTTTTTAATCACTAGGCCACATTAACACGATCGCGAAAAGATGCATCACACATCAATCGCCATTTTATTTCCCATCAAACTAAAAATCTTAATTTTCCCAAAGACTTATCATATAGAAAACATGATGGAGATTATGTCACAAGGAGTTTCTTGTTCCCTAATACAAAGATAAACCGCCTTATACTGATCAAGATCGAATCCACAGCCACGAAAGGCGATCAACCCATCAAGAACCTTACACGAATCGAAGTTCTAACATGGCTACTACATAACCGTCTAGTGGCAGCAACATCTTCGAATACGAAATCAGAAACTTTCAAGGCTACCGATGTTTGTCACACAATGAATATGAGAAACACTTTGGTTGACACTTTGCCTATGACAACCGTAGGAAATCTAGTCCTGAGGATGGAATTTCCGACACGCCATCAAAGTGACCTTGCACCCGATAAGTTCATTAGCGAACTTAGGAAGACGAAGATGGAGTTTCGACGAATAAGTGATCTTGAAACCGCGATGGAAATGGTTACTGGGAGGTGTTCTGAAGGTGCTATCTTGGAGACGTTAAACAGACTTGATGACTATTATGTGTATTCTAATCTTTACGGATTACCGATGTATGAGATTGATTTTGGGTGGGGGAAGCCTGTGAGAACATGTGTTGGTGGTGCTTTAAAGAATGTAATTGTTCTTATAGAAGCTCCAAATCAAGATGGCATTGAAGTGTTTGTGTCTTTGGAAAGACATGAAATGGAGATTATTCAAAATGATCGTGAGTTGTTGGCTTTTGTTAGCTACTTTTTCTTTGTTTCAATTCATGTGTTGTGGTGTTTTTAATTCATGTGTTGTGGTGTTGGAAATTATCTAAACTTGATTAAGTGTCAATCTGGTACTCAATTTATATGAAATTTACGGAAAGCTTAAAGAATGAAAAACCTAAGTACGTAAAATAAAAATGGCCACCGACACGAAAGACAAACGTTGAGAACGTTTTATTATTATTTCCTTAACTTAATACGAAATTAAAATTTTAGGTAAACTTAAAAAGACAGGGAAACTCTATTTTAGTTTAGTATTTTGGTCTATTTGATCATTTTAACCACTTGAGTTTAAAAACAACTTTTCTAACAAATCAATCCATATGGTTTGTATTTTTTAACTTTTTCAGTCCAATATACTAACAGAGTTAGATTTTTCAGTTAGTTTTTAATAAAATGACCAAAATGCCATTCGACTGAAAAGGTTATTTTTAATAACCTCACGGACCGAAAACGTAATTTACTCTCTCACACAAACATATTATATATATATATATATATATATATATATATATATATATATATATATATATATATATACGAAATGTTTATTTTTATTTTTCAAAGTTTTTTAAATTTTAATTTTAAATCGCTCAGTTTTAGACGTCGTATTTAAACATTCATCTTATTTAACGGAAAATTTAAAACCGTTTGGTTTATTATACTTCTTATTTAAACTGTTAAGCTTACTTAAACGTCCTTTTAATATATTTGTTTTATTTAAACTGCAAAGTATTTTTAATTGTTATTTTATTTAAATACTTTTTTTAATCGTTCAATTCTATTAAGCTTCTTTTTAAAACTTTTTGTATTTATACATATTTTTAATTATTTGGCTCGTTTAAACGTAATTTTACCTTGTTCTTTTATTTGAACGTCTCTTTACTATTCGTTTATTAAAAAGCTTCATTTTTAAACCAACCTTTTAAAATTATTTAACTATTTAACTAATATGTGTGTATATGTATAAAAGATTTTTATTTTTATTTTATTTTTTAAAGTTTTAAAAATATTTTTTTAAAACCGTTTAGATTTTAAACCGATAATTTAATTATTAAAAAATGTTTTTTAGTGTTTATAAACCATTTGGTTTTGTAAACATCATTCTTTAACCAATTGGTTTTTAAAAATAATTTTTAAAAGGTTGGTTTTTTAAATAATTTTTAAAATCTTTCATCTTCAAAATGTTCGGCTTTTTAAACATATTTTTTATAATCGTTCGGCTTTTTAAATTTATTTTTTAATCATTCATAAATTACGTTATAACTTTATTTTATAACCGTTCGGCTTTTTAAATTATATATATATATAATATGTATGTTATTCAAGATTAAATTATGTTTTTGTTCCCTAAGGTTATTAAAAATAACTATTTCAGTCCAATGACATTTTGATCATTTTATAAGAAACTAATTGAAAAATCTAACTCTGTTAGTGTATTGTACTGAAAGAGTTATAAATACAAACCATAGGGCTTGATTTATTAGAAAATTCGTTTTTAAACTCAAATGGTTAAAATGACCAAACCACATAGACCAAAATAGTAATTTACTCTATTTTTAGACTTAATTTAAGTGAAATAATAAAAAATTTTGGCTAGAATAAATAAATTGAGAAAAAACAACAAATCCTCCTAAACAAGTAGCATGTCCTAGCGATTTAGTTACTTGGTATTATACTATACTAGTTTATAACTCTCAATTACTATAACCCTCAATTTTAAGTATTTTTAGTTTATAAAATTTTACTTTTAAAAGAACCATTTTAAAATATTTCATATTTTTAATAAAAGTTTGATGTTTTAGAAAAAAATGATTTTGTATAAAAAATTTGTTTTCTTAGATTTAAGATTAATAAAAAGAACTATTTCTTAATTTATTAAAAGTCAATTTTTAATCTAACAAAAGTCAAATAATATTATTAGTAACTAATGTAGTTATTTAATAGGAGAAAAAAACATAAAATTTTTTATCAGAATGAACGTGATGCTAGGACGTATCAACTTTAGTTATCATTTTTATTATAATAAAAAGATAACAAAAAACATATATAATAAAACATGATGAATAGTTGAAATTTGAGATTGGGTAGCTTGGGCGGCAGCCAACCAGCACCTGCCAAGTGGCAAACCATCGTTTGATTTTTTAAGAACCCTATGCTTTTAACATATTGTAAAAATATATAAATAACAACTTGATAGTTATAGAGAACGATTATGAGCATGCATTACTTGAATCATGTTAAGGTTAAATTATGTCGTTCAACCTAAACATTTAAGATAATATATAATTTATAACTCATCAACAAAAATTAATTGTAAATAACAAATCAATTAGATCTAGTACTTCAAACTAGAGGTGGCAAAATGGGTGGGTTGGATTAGGTTGGTTGTTAGGTTATGATGGATTTAGGTCAGGATGGGTTTGGGTTAGGATGGGTCATTTAGAAAAAAAGACCAGGATGGGTTCGGGTCAGGATGGGTTCGGGTCAGTTTTAAAAAAAGTCAATATTATATTACTAGTTTTCTACAATCCAACAACACATATAGACAGATTCATATACAAGCTCAAACAAATACATATACGACTTCATCTATAAAGGATCGGCACCTTTAATAAATCGACGATGATGGTGCGGTGGTGAAGCGAAGGCCCGACTGTAGGTGTGGTGGTAGTGAGCGATGAAACTCAATGGAGGTGGAGACTGATGCGGAGCCCGACTGTAGGTGCGGTGATGGTGCGGTGGTGATGCACGATGAAACTTGACGGAGGTGGGAGGCTGTTGATGCGGTGGTGGTGCGGTGGACCGGTGGTGATGCGGTGGTGGTTCGGTGGTGGTGCGGTGGTGGTTCGGTGCTGGTGCGCGATGAAACTCGACGGAGGTGGGAGGCTGTAGGTGTGGTGGTGCGGTGGTGCCCTGTGCGACAGAGGCGATCAATTTGAGTGAAAGAAACCTTGACTTATTGTGACTTGCAAATTTAATTTTAAAAACCCATCTTGACCTATGTTTCTTTTTTTTAAAAAAGCTTTTAACCCATCTTGACCCCCTTGTGTTGTTTATTTAATCTATTCCAACCTATCTTTATTTTTAAAACACCCATTATGACCCAAAATCACATTCTTGGACTTCTTTTGACACCTCTACTTCAAACTATAACCCATGAGTAGATAACGATAATTTAACCAATGTCAATTTTAACTTTACTTAATCTCACTAACATAAAGATCTTAGATTAAGTTACTTTTCTACTAGATTTAGTTTACAATAATGATCACTAGCGAAACAAGAAAACTTTGCACTTCTTGTATAAGTAATAAAATGGAATCTATGAAAAAGAAAAAAGTAAACTTGGATTTCTTGTATAAGTAATAAAATGGAATCTATAGAAAACAAAGAAAAAATTATGTGTGTTAATAAGAAAATTATGAGTATAAATTATTACTAAACATGAATGATAGTTTGAATTATTTGTATATGTGATACATTGAATTATTTCAAAGAGATAGACGACAAGCTATTTTAAATAATGCCACCGCTCATGCAAACGTAAGATATTAAGCAACACACATCACACACATTTAATCCACGGTCTAAAGTCTTAAATTTGACTGTCTTCCTTTGAAACTTTGAGGATCATCCCACCACAAAACCACTCATAAATAATACTTACCCACCCCCACAAACACTAACTCAATGCATCCACAAACCCAAATTCAAAACTCTATGGATGAGCAACATCAAGATCAAGATCTTCATCTTCATTATGGTAGCAACAAGAACAATGATCAAAACATCTTAAAGACTAATCTTGATCTTGATCATGGTGATAATGGTGGTAATCTTGATCTTCATCATGGTAATAATCTAAATCTTGATCATTGTGATAATGGTGATAATCTTGACCTTAATCACAGTGATAATTTTGATAATCTTGATCTTGATCATGGTGATAATCTTGATCTTGATGATCACGATCATAGTGATATTGATGAAAAGCTTGATCTTGATGTTGATTATGGTGATCTTGATCATGGTGAAAATGGTGATATTGATCAAGAATACACCAACATCAATGGCAAAAACATAATGAATTATGAACCCAACTCATTTCATTATATGGATAACGTCCCATCGGAGTCGTATGCAGTATGCCACACCAAAGTGGCAGACTGGCTAGATCGCAACACATTCATCGAACGCAATCCGTCCGTGAAGTTCGCGTGCTCAAGAAACCAAGACCCATGTCAAACCCCATCGTCTCGCCGCTCAGTCTCCACTAACCAACAACCAAAACTATCCATCATTGGGTTCAGAAAAAGACCAGTTCCTCAAACAGACGGTAAGCCCAAGAACAACAATAGGGCAGAAACCGTCCGTTTGTTCAGGAACCGATCTGAACCCGGGAGAGACTACTGTCTCCTCATAACCGAACCGGTTTCTCCCAGGGTTTCTTGTTCGGGTCGGGTCGGGTCAGTACGCGTGGTTCGAGGGCGGAAGGGTGGGGTTTGGAGGAGTTTCAAGGCTGCTTTCTCCAACCTACTTCATACTAATAGAGTGACAAAGGTAGCTGCTTGATTATACCGGTGACATTCCCCGGAGTTTTTCTCCGGCGACGGTCCGGTGAGTAGTCGGTGAGGAGGCTTTGAAAAAATATTTTTTTAAATTTTATTTTGTTATATTTGTTTGTCTATTTCGTTATAGTTAAATTTAGTTGTAATTATTGGTGTCAACTTGTGTGCTATCTCGTAGTCCATGCTCTATAATTGAGATGAAGAGATGGCCGTTTTTGACAATTTGTGACCATTTACACACATAAATAATTTTGATCACGAGTAATTTTCCTATGGATTTTTTTATCTTTTATATCACCAATAAACGTTATTTTTTCTCACAGTTTTAAGTTTTTAAATTTGAAATAAAATCTAATAAATATATTTTTATAAAATATTTTTTTAAACATCAAATTTTTTTAAAAATACAAAATATTTTAAAATCGGTGTTTTTAAAAAGTAATATCTTTATAAACAAAAAATAATTAAAATTGAGAGTTATAATAAGAAATTTTTTTAAATATGACATTTTTTGAAACGTTTGTTTTGAAACATAATTTTCATTCTATTTATAATAAGAAAGATTTCAATCATATTTTATTTTATAACAACGATTTATAACTAATAAATCCTTATTATATTTAATATATTCTTATTCAAACCGTGTAATACAGTGGTTTAGTAAAACTAGTTAATAATAAAAGCTAGGCCGACCAGAAGCTCAATGAACCTATGTAGTTCGGTTAATTCATCGCATACAAATATGAGTGGAATATTTGTCTTTAACACGGCATCGGGCTAGTTCTATAAAAACTAGTCTTAACCTCAAATCTGTCCAACAATAGCCTCATAGGGTTTTTAAATTTCATTAAAGTTCTAAGAAAAGCATAATGTAGATTTAAAAGTTCTTCTTGTAATTGTTTAATGTTTATGTTCCAAAAAAGCAAATGTGGTTGAAAAGTTTACACCTCTTTTATTGTGATTAACCCTTGTTGAAGTCTTTAATTAACAAATATTCTAGATGAAAATATTTACATCAAGTGGGAGGTACCTTTTCTAACGAACTTTGGTACCATTGACAGAAAATTGAATAATCATATATTTATGTGTTTACATCTAACAAGATCCAGATGGTTGGTTTGACATTTCACAATTGGGCTAGATGTCACATCACAATCAGCACCTAGTTGTTGACTATTTTCATTAACTACAAATTGAGCTTTATATCTAAAGACCCAATAGCACGAAGCTTAAGTTTATATAACCACATCGATTTAAACACATTAATATTTTTTAAGATAAAGGTGCGAATAATATAGACCACTGTATATAGAATTGAATAAACCTAATTGTAATAGATGCGTTCCTTAATTACATTATTTTTTAAGATAAAGGTGTGAATAATTATATTTCACATCTCTTGTTTGAAAAATAAAAGCTGGGGAAAGGACGATTACAGTATTTCCATGTTGGCATTAATTCCATATCAAATTCAAACGTAGGTAAAATTGGGGGACCTAAGTTGACTAGTTGGTCAAGTTGATTTAGTTTTCTAATTATATTATAACTAGTTTTATTAAGCCCATGTATTATATGGATTGAATAAAAATATTAAATAAAATAAAAATTTATTAATTATAAATAATAATTTAAGATAATATATGATTCAAAATTTCCTTATTATAAACAGAATAAATTTTTTTTTCAAAACGTTTGTTTTAAAAAATATCATTTTTAAAAACTTTCTTATTATAATCCTAATTTTGATCATTTTTTATAAAGTTTTACTTTTTAGAAACACCAATTTAAAAATATATTGTATTTTTAAAAAAGTTTGATGTTTAAAAAAATTATTTTATAATTATTTATTTCTTTATAAATAACATTAACAAAAAGATCTATATCTTAATCAATTAAAATATTTTAATTGAAAGAAAATTAAATAATATTGTTAGTAGTTAATGTGATTATTTAGTATGAGAGAGAAGCGGAAACAATTTGGTGAGCAGAAATGTGGTGTTGTCACGTGTCCTTCCTAATTATCCTTTTTATTATAGTACTAGCTTTACTAAACTCGTGTATTACACGGGTTGATTAAATAATATAATAATAAAGTTTTATTATTTATAAAATAATATTTTAAAATAATATATGATTGAAGTCTTTCTTATTATAAATAGAACATAAATATTGTTTCAAATCAAATGCTTTAAAAAATATCATTTTTAGGATTTTCTTATTATAACTCCCATTTTAATTATTTTTTGTTTATAAAAGTTTTACTTTTTAAAAAAACTAATTTTAATAAATTTCATTTCTTTAAAAAAGTTGATGTTTTTAGAAAAAAAATATTTTATAAAAATTCGTTTCTCTAGAAATAATATTAATAAAAAGATATATTTCTTAATTTATTAAAAAAACTATTTTAATATGATTAAATAATATTAATAGTAACTAATGTGATTATTTAATATGAGAGAGAAGCAGTAAAGCTTGGTGATGATGAATTTGATGTTATCACGGTGTTTATAATTACCATTTAATTGAAGTAAAAGATGAAGATGGAGATTAATATGGTAATCTATTGGTCACCAAATCAGGGTTAGATCTATAAATATAAAGTTTGGGTAGAAGCTTTGGATGGATAATCAATGAAGAATTATTGTGACAAGTGTTTGGGTGAGCTTTCTCTTTACAGTTAATAAAGTTCTTTGGTTTTATATGTCATGACACAACATGTAGCAACATAGTTAACATCCTACTAAAGGAGTTACCTCATTGTAACATTATTCTATTTAAACTGATTAGACAGTTTTGATCATTGAAATGATAAAAAAACCGGCTCAAAGGCTAAACATTAACATTTTTTTATATAAATATGAAGCTTTTCTAAAGTAAATGACCTAAATGGGATATATGAACCACTCAAAAAATGAATGATATATGAACCTAGTGTTTATTCTTTTTTGTGATCGACTTAAGAGGGAACAATTATAACACTTGAGTATTATTTTATAAATTTTCACATTTACCTCTTATTTTTTATTGAATTTAAAAAATTAACCACTAAAGGTAACAAAAGTTCGTATGTGTTTCATTTGAGCCACTTAATTTTAATTTTTTTTAATATATGTAAAAAGCGTCACAAGATTGACACATTAAGTGGTTTTGATGGACTAACGAGGTAAGTTTTTAGTATTAAGTAAACATTACTGAAAACTAATAATTAAAGGATTTATCATATTACAACAACTATATACGTGGGTTGGAGTGCTGGACTCGATACTGGTTTATATAGGTATCTGTTTCAAGTAAAAAACGTTGTTATAACTTGTTTCAGTTCGATTCAGGTTGTTGCGGTTTTTGACCGGTTTGAGCACTTTTGACTGGTTGGCTTAAGGCAAACTGTACCCTATTTGAAACCTGTTGGTTCAAGGAAAACTGCATCGTTTGGAACCGACGGTTTTTTTTAAGTAGGGATTGGTTCCACTCTCTACCTCGTAAGAACCTAAATCGGTTCCGGGTAGGATGTCGGGTCCAAGTCAATAACCGCTTTTTTTATGCACCACTAGTTTGAAGGGATGTATGCCATGGGCAATCCAAGTGAAAAGTTTGAAGAAACACAAAAGGGGGTGAAGATGAACATGTTAACCAGGAGCAGGAGGTCAAAGTCAAATGGGCTTATCAAGTGGTCAAACTCAATTTCAAAAGCTTTTAGGCAAGAATATGGTACCCCTATGGGATATGTCATATTGTTTTGTATTCTAGGATATATTTTGGTATAATCAAGTGGACTACATGACATGCAATCATGCATGTATACGTGCTATGTATGTATTGGGCCGAGATGTGGACTTCAATAATCAATAGCAACATGGTAGTCTAGCTAAGTGTGGCACAAACAAAAAAAAAAGTTATGTGGCATTAGCGGAAAATTCATAAACTTTCATGGTAAAATAGCATAAAGCCTAAATTTACTGTATTATTTGCTTATTTTGATATATAGTTTGTGGTAAATGGTAATAACCGCGTGTTGTGAAAACCTGACTTTGAATATAAAACATTGATAAAAGCAAATCATAAATTGTAACATGCCTAAAAAGATAATGACATGTGTTTTACATCGATAACAGGTATATAATTATTGTGAGAATAGATGCTATATGTATTATTCAATCAACTTTTTTGATGATAATGACAATAATAATAATAATAGTAATAATAATTAAACACATTTCAATTTAATAGTCATATAAAAAATTAGTTTAATTTAATATGTTTGATACATAATCTTAAGCTTGATGATTTAAAAAAAAATAACATTTAACTTAGAGTGAAAAAATATGAAAGTGGTTTAATATTAGGAAAAAAAACCACGTAAATTGAATAATAAGAATAGGGAGGTGGTTGCGTCTTCAAACAGAAGGGACGGTACGCTCTAGATCCGATTAAAGCTTTTCGTCATTCAAAACTATTACAATCAGAAATGGTTATCATGTGTAAGAGCGAGAGATGAAGAAGAAGAACACAGAGAAGAAGATTACTTTCAAATTAACCGCTACCCATTCTATCTAATATCTATGTATATGTACAACTAGCTTATAATTTGTGTGACACACAGGTTGGATAAAAGATAAAATGTCATACAAAAAACAACATTGATAATATTATAATATAAAAGTCGAATATTGCATTTGATCCTCTAAATCATATGTCATAAAAATCGGACACATCAAAGTACAAAGAACATTGCATTTGATATGTTGATGTGTCAAAATCACATAAAATATAGGAGCAAAATATGCTTGAGATGTATTTTTTTTTAATGTACCTCACTCTCTAAAGGACATCTTATTCAAAATGAGGTGCTAATAATTGCCTTCGAGCAACTAACCAATGTGTGAAATTTGTGTTGGTTTTAATTTGGAAAACATAACATAAAATAACTGTTTGAAAGTTTAAAAATTGAGGGAAAAAAATCTATCACTATTTTAAAGTGGACAAAAGCAAACTTTGTAAAGTGAATAGAAGGTTGAAACACTGGAAAAAAAAAATTGTTTCCATCATCTCCTGTTATATGGACAGAAGCAAACCAACATCCAATGTGTTTAGTGAAATTTTGAATATAGCAACAGACTCTAAAATTCATATAAAATAATATGAGTCGGTATACTATATAAGAGATGATTTCATAATGGCTAGTATACTCATAAATGTGTAAGAATATACTTGTATACTACATTTGAAGTAACATTGACAAGGTGGCTATCCTTATCTAAAGTTAATCATTTCGAATTCATAGCAAGTGACAACAATGTCCCTCGAAAGCAAATTGATCCAAATGAAATGTTGGTTTCTATAATAGATTGAATAACACTATTAAAACTTTTAGGTTAATGATATCATTGTTAGGATCAAACCGCACACAAACACACAAGCAGAAACACGTGAGAGAAAATAATAACAAAGATGAACACGCGAGATTTAACGTGGTTCGGTCGATATGACCTACGTCCACGAGCTGCAACCAGGATATTCTTTTATTGCTTTCTGCCTCACTCGTGAGGAATTACAAGTACAATGATACAATATAAATAGAGGGAATTATGGTTTACAACTTAATGCCCAAGAAAACCTTAATGGACTAAAATTAAATAAAAACGGGTCAGGTCTTTAATTTAATTAATCTGCCACTGAGTTATCTTTAACCTGAGCTCAAAGCAAGACTCTACAAACCCAACAATCTCCCACTTGGAGGCTTGATCATCTTCAAACTACCTTCCAATGTGAACACTTATACCTCTTGTAATCTTCCTCGTCTTCCTGGTTGCAGCGGCCTTCTCATCAATTAACCTGAAGGCCCGTTGAAGCTTCCCCGAGCTTCAACATATCAGTCATGGTTGTATCTGCCCCTGACCTGTTCTCCGTCCCTACCGGCTCCCACTAAAACAAACTGCCAGATCCTGAAACACCCTGAGAACAAACACTCTCCATATTCAGCAAGTAATCATCTGGAGAGATTTTATTAGATGGAATATTAGTTCTTTTAACCCACTGTCGTCTAGGAACTATGACTGAAGCACAACCTGTGCTCCCACTGCCACGAAATCCTTTAACTGGTTTTCCTGAACTCTTCCATGCACATTCACTTTGAATCTTTTCTGTGACTCTAGGTTTCTTACTTGCAAAGCAAACCTTCTTCTGACCACGAGATTCTGTGAACTGGATTTTAGTCTTCTTCTGAACTGGAACGTCACTTCCTTCAGGTGGTAAATTGGCCATATACAATGAACCCA
Organism: Flaveria sonorensis; assembly: GCA_025506505.1. Taxonomy (NCBI): domain Eukaryota; kingdom Viridiplantae; phylum Streptophyta; class Magnoliopsida; order Asterales; family Asteraceae; genus Flaveria; species Flaveria sonorensis. Next base: position 45,464,268 of record CM046430.1, on the reverse strand, counting down.
TTTTCTTTCCACGAGCAATGACAAGATTCCCTTTAACAACTTTCCACTGCTTATTCTCGAACTTAACCTCATGTCCCTGTTCATCCAACTGACCGACAAAAATCAACTGTTTCTTCAAATCAGGAATCACCCTGACATCTTTCAAAGTCCATGAACCAGCTGAAGTAACTAAATCCATGTCACCCATGCCCGTAACATCAAGAACATCATTGTTCGCCAGTCCTACCTTACCAAAATCACCTTCTTTTAGATTCTGCAATGCTTCACTGCTGTGGGTAGCATGAAACGAAGCTCCAGAATCCATGACCCAGGAATCCACACTGCTCTCCACGCTACAGATTAAAGCATCATCGTCTGAGTAGTCTGCTGTAGTGTTGACTTCTTTTTGATCATTTGGACACTAATTCCTGAAGTGTCCTACCTGTTTACAGTTCCAACAAGTCACATTATTTCGAACTCTAGACTGACTCCTTTTCCTGTTCTTGCTCCCACTACCTCTGTTATTCTTTCTTCCTCTGCCAACATTCAGTAATTCACTTGATGATTCACCTGAATTTCTTCGTCTGGTGTCTTCGCCCATAATAATATCCCGAACCCCATTTAAAGTGAACGTGCTGGTGGAACTAGTAATCGCTGTAACAGTACCAGCCCAGCTATCAGGCAATGATGATAACAGTAGTAGAGCCTGAACCTTATCCTCGAATTTGATGCCAACTGACCCAAGTCTTGACAAAATCGAGTTCAAGTTGTTGATGTGCATTAAAACTGAACTTCCCTATTTCATCTTTGTATTAACCAGCTTTCGAATTAAGAAAACTTTATTGCTGCCGAAGGCTTCTCATACATATTAGCTAACGCATCCATGATACCTTTTGCTGTAGTTTTATTCAGAATGTTGAACGTAACATCCTTTGTCAACGACAATCTAATAACCGTCTTGGTCTTTTTATCCAAAGTTTCCCATTCAGTTGGTTTCATATTTTCTAGTTTCTCACCCAAAACAATATCCAAGTCTTTCTGAACAAGCAAATCCTTCATTTGCATCTTCCACCACCCAAAATCATGACCATCGAACTTTTCAATCTTTGTTCTCCCGTCCTCAGCCATTATTCCTAACCATAGATGCTTGACAGTCGAGTCAGAACTGAGAATAATGACAAACACAGCAGTGGGCGGCTGCCTGAACTTGAGTGTTGTTCTATTGACCACTATTCTATGAAAACCAGTTCCAAAAAACCAAAGGCAAACGAGTTTGATAATGCACCTGAGTTTTGAAATGTAGCAGACAATCAAACTACACAGTAAGTTCGACAGGAAACCCTAATTCGATAGAACAGGGTGGCGACAGCAGAGTGGCGGCGACGAAGCGACACAGTAATCAAGAGCCTGAAGCTCTGATACCAGTTGTTAGGATCAAACCGCGCACAAACACACAAGCAGAAACACATGAGAGAAAATAATAACAAAGATGAACACGCGAGATTTAACGTGGTTCGGTCGATGTGACCTACGTCCACGGGCTGTAACCAGGATATTCTTTTATTGCTTTCTGCCTCACTCGTGAGGAATTACAAGTACAATGTATAATAAATATAATAGAGAGAATTAGGGTTTACAACTTAATCCCCAAGAAAACCTTAATGGGCTAAAATTAAATAAAAACAAGTCAAGTCTTTAATTTAATTAATATGCCACTGAGTTGTCTTTAACCCGAGCCCAAATCAAGACTCCACAAACCCAACAATCATGGTGTGTAATAAATTTAAAAAATATGAGTTAGCCAATAAAAAAATCAAAACGGGGAATGACATCTATATAGATTGCATTCAAGTCGTAACAATCCCTTGAAAACATCCAAGTCAAATGACTTACCTAAACATGTTTTGGCCACTATAACATAGACCCTCAAAAAATATACTTATGTAACTACTTATTTACAATTTTAAAACCAATCAAAAGATATTTTTTTAAACTTTAAAATTAAAAAAAACATGAGTTATTATAAAAGGTAAAACAAAAAATGAACATTGTTCAACTTAAAAGTCTCTTATCTTTAAATCTTTATAACACATAATGTTGGGGCAAAATAAAAAATTCAACTTTTTCCGTAAGACGCGCCCCTCAACCTTCCATTCCTTTCCTTACGTTACCCTCACCGACGGACGCTTCGGATCCATTACACTCACCGGCACTCCAAGGGTTCATCTAAGGGCCAACGGTTCTTCTGGTTCGTCATTGCAATTGAAGTCGCTTTCAATTTGGGGAGTAGCTCAAGCAACTAATGATGGAAGGCCATAGCTACAACCAATCTAATCGCTAGAGCCATCCAATACTATGTGTTTGAAATTGGATTGATACTAATCGATGCTTGTCATTGTGATATAGTGGCGTACACATTTTAGGCGCTTTCTATCAATTGCCGGGTTACAGTCAGTTCCCTTTCTACTCTCTGCTCTCTTAGGTGCGACTTTCGTATCTCTTCATTTAGATGTTACTGCAATTTAGTTTCCTATGGGTAATGAACTACTAATTTAGGAATTTCATTAAAAGATTTGTTATTTTTAATAGCTTGTGTTTGGCATAACAGGGAATTAGAGATCATTTGTAAAGTTCATCATCAGATTGGTAAGCTATTAATTGTAAATCTTCTCTATTCAAAAGCTATTTACTCTGCCATTGAAGGTGAGAAGAAGGCATTGCTAAAAGAATTCAGTGAAATTGTAGAAACTGAATCTGGTAGGTTTTCATCTTTTTCATTATTAGATGCGTTCTTGAATTTGTTTGAATCTGCATTAACTTTGATCGCATAAAAGGGTGTATTCATTAGGTTGAATTCATTAGCTTTGAAACGTAATGAAAGACAAAGCGACGTATGTAAAATTTCATTACCATGTAAACAATAAAAACGTTTAGATTGTGGCTTCACAACTCCAATGTCACACATAGGTGGTGAGTTTTGGGGTTTAGTTACACGAGTCACTTTTCAAGATATTGTCCTTTGATTTGTGTTCATAGGTCTCTTATAACTTGCATACCCTTGCACAACCATCTGCTTTTAATTCTTATTACTGTATTTTTGTTTTTGGTGCAGGGATTGTGGTAAACAAGTCCATTTAGATAAGTATTATTTCTGATGTATAACTAAATCAGTTATACTAGATTTTGTAGTTATTCATTCAACAAAAATTGTACTTTGCGAAGCTTAGTTGTTGATGATGCTTCACTGTTGCCAACTATAATAGACATGTATATGTCTTCATCATTCCATATTATTGAACTTTAACAAGTAGTTATTAAGTGTAAGCAAATAAAGTTCAACATGCTAATGAAATTGATAATTAAATTATCTTACAATGGATTTCCAGTTGAAAAGGTAACATATCTGTTCATTTTATTGAGTTGATGAAATTGATTTTTAATGAAACGTGTATTGAATTTAATTCAACTCATGAAATTTACGGGAAACTCTATAAATTAGTTTGTTGATATGCTGAAGAATGATACATGATGTCATTTTTTTAATTAGTTTGTTAGGTTATATAGCTGCCATCGAATATCTCATCATCAGGTACTCTCCATTATTCGTGGTTCTTAATTTCCGTCTAATTGGTTGATTGATTTTCGAATCTATTCGTGGTTCTTAATTTCCGTCTAATTGGTTGATTGATTTTTGAACTAGATGAACCTCATGAGTATAATCGATTGATATTGTCCATCGGTTACCTTTTAGTTAGACTTGATAGATTGTATGTTCTTCATGCTTTTCGGTACAGTTAACCTTATATTGTTGCAATCTTTAGTAATATTGTTTCAATAAGCCATCATAATTTGACAGTTTCGATAATGAATGTGTGTTAAGATCTGAGTTTCATTTAGATTGAAATTCAATAGACTAGGGTGTATATATCTTAGTTTATGAATTAAATGAATCACATAAATAGAAAATTAGTTCGAGAGTACTGAATGTTATATAAATTGAAATAATTAGATACGATTTTAACCTTAAATGGTGAATATGACATTTTGATTAGTTAGAATTATCTTGTTCTTGGTAAATTGTATATATTTACTTACACAAAAGTCTTGTAGTAGTACTTCATGTTCTTGATGGCGCCCACATTCTATGGTTTTTTGAAGCTGTTCTAATGAAGCTTAATACTACTTTTGCCTCGTTGTTACATCACTGGGTGAGTTTATATTGCCTTTTGAAAGGTATGCAATTCGATATGGGTTTTAATTTTAATGGAAAGGCCATTGTAATATCTCTCTTTTAACAAATTCTTAATTTCTGTGTAATTTTTACACTCTGTTATACATTATCAGTCAAGTTAAGGTGTTTCTAACCATGTGTGACTAACAGCTTTGATGATGTTATTGTGGGAGAATCGCTGCAATACTTTAGTCTGAATTCTTTCATTAAAGTTAATCAATTAAGTTAATAACATCATATGATGATTCGATTTAGTAACTTTTTATGACTAAAAAGCATAATATCATCTTCATTTTATTATATTATAATGAACCATAAGGTTATGGGAATACATGTCCAGTTCAACTTTTCTTTATTATGATCATAAAGCACATGGTGTAACAAAGATGGAAGAAAAACACAGAGAGAATAGTAGTGTAAAGTAAAATTATAGGGTAGGGAGGTGTGCATTTAAGATCATACTTCTGTAAACATTATACAGGTCATTTGCTTTAAATTAGTAAGCTTTAAATTATTTATTATGGTTCTGCATCGTGATCGAGCCAAGTTGTTTGCTGTGGGGATTGGTTACTGACCAGGAGATCACGATTCAAACATCATAAAGAAACAAAACAACAAGGATCAACCCTAAACAACTTGACTTCAATTGATCGAACAAAAGATTTCATATTTGTTTACATATGATCCTATATATAGTCGATGTATCAGTTTTCATGTTGGATTTTGACACAAGACCCTTTATACTTATACAATCTACATACTAGACACTAAACTTCAAGTAAACACTAATTACTTATTTGACCCGTAACTTCCTATCAAACTTGTATCAATCAATTAATTCCAACACCGGCGCATCTCTTATAAGTGAACATTGTTTGTTTGTTCTATAAATTTTTTAAGTTGATTTGCCTTAAGAGTTAGGTGGTGTTTGTTTTTTGTGAGAAGTACTTCCTGATCTCTTTTGTCTGCGCCGCGCAGACCATGCGCAAACGTTAAGGTCTGCAGACTGTTTGTTTTTCGGAAGACCTTTCATTAAAAAAGGTCTTCCTGAGGTCTGCATGAGGCAGACATAGACCATCCACTTCTCAATCTTCTAACCTCTTCTCATTCTTCACCATCAGCCACACACCCACCCGTCACCGCCACCGCCGGCCCACCCGCCACCGCCACCGCCACCCGCCGGCCCACCCGCCACCGTGGTCCGACGCCGCCGTGGACCGCCGAGAAGAAACTCAAACTCAAACAGAAACTCATCGTCTTCAACTTCTTCATCTCCCGATCGGTGGTTCGAAATCCCACGATCCGGAGTCCCAAATGGGTCGAATCGTACGTACACCAACTCGGGTCGGTTTTAAAAATCGGGTGGGGTGGGGCGACTCCGATGTATCAGAGATCATCGGAGTGTCATCCTCCGGCTTCTTGGACGGCGAGATGGTGTTGTTGGACGATCAATCGGTTCTCGGTGCGCTTCTCGTGAAGGCAAATCGGTTGTCGGAGATTCTCCGGGAAGGTGGGTGGAGCTTCGACGAGGTTTCCGACATGTTTGGGGTTGGTTTTAGGCGAGTGGTGTCGCCGGAGTTGCAGAAGATGTTTAAAGAGAAAGGGTGTTACGATTTGTGTTTTAATATAGTGGAATGAGAGATTTTATACTTATCAAGATATATTACCGTCGCGCAGCAGCCCTCCCGTCGCTGTAGTCCTCCCGTCGCAGGCCTCCCATTGCAGTTTGCAGATGTTAAAAAACAAACAATCTTTTTTTTACAGACTGCAGACGTTTGGTCCACCTCTTCTGCTGCAGATGTTTGCAGATGTGGTCTGCAGATGTTTGCAGATGTGGTCCGCAGACTGCAGACATTTTGCTGCAGAAAAAACAAATAGTACCTTAGTATCTTGGTAGGAACTTCTTGCTGTTCATACCTTCTTCCCAAACACACACATGAATTTGTAGTAAAGAAAACATAATAGAACTACATTAAATAAATAGTTTAGTAGGTTGAAGTTCAAAACCATTAAGCTCAAAACTGTTGCTTCTTTATACACACATACATATGATATATTCAACTAAATTACAAAATGTGTAGATGAAGGTGTTGGCTTATAGATACACTAAATGAAATATTAATCTGTTTATAGGCTTAATATACAATTATGTATATGGCTGTCTTGTAAAGTTATGTTGTCAGAACATGAGCTACCCAACAACTTAGGTGCTGTTTGTTTTTTTTCTGCAGGAAATATCTGCAGTCTGCGGACCACATCTGCAGACATCTGCAAAGAAGAGGTGGACCAAACGTCTGCAGTCTGCAAAAAAAAGACTGTCTGTTTTTTAACATCTGCAGACTAAAAAATTAATATGTAATTAAAAATGAAAAATCATCCCCATCATTATCTCCCTCCTCCTCTTCTCAACCACCCCACCACCACCACCCCCACCACCACCTCCACCACCACCACCAACCGATCAACCGATTACTCCAATCAACCGATCAATTGAACAATCGATCAATCAAACAATCGACAATCGACGGAAAGGCGATGGGGTGGGGTTGTCGCCAACCCCAATCAACCTCACCGTATAACCTTCATTTCAACCCCCAAAACCCCATCAAATCCTCTGTAAATCACCCTAACTCATTAATGGAGTCCACCATCCTCTCTCGCATCGGCCTCGCCGGACTCGCCGTCATGGGCCAAAGCCTAGCCCTCAACGTCGCCGAAAAAGGCTTCCCCATCTCCGTCTACAACCGCACCGCCTCCAAAGTCGACGAAACCCTAGATCGAGCCCACAACGAGGGCCACCTCCCCTTGTTAGGCCACTACACCCCCCGCGACTTCGTCCTCTCCATCCAAAATCCCCGATCCGTCATCATCCTCATCAAAGCCAGTGCCCCCGTCGCGATGGAGGCTACGGTGGCGGTGACGGTTACGATGGGCCGGCGGTGGCGGTGGCGGGTGGGTGTGTGGCTGATGTGAGAAGATGTTAGAAGATTGCAGAAGTGGATGGTCCATGTCTGCCTCATGCAGACCTCAGGAGATCTTTTTAATGAAAGGTCTTCCGAAAAACAAACAGTCTGCAGACCTTAACGTCTGCGCGTGGTCTGCGCGGCACTGACAAAAGAGATCAGGAAGTACTTCTGACATAAACAAACACCATCTTAATCAATTCTGTAAATAGTATACGAGCCATTTTGATTTAAATAGTAAGCTAAAATTGTTGTTATGGTTTTACAGCGTAAAGAAGTTGCTCTATACAGATTCATGATTGAAGAATAGCTTTATCTTGTGATTGTACACTTTCCTTTTAAGATTAGTTATAACACTCATCATAACTCTTATAATCTCTGTAGTCTTATAAAAGCATAAAATAGTGCAATTATTCAAAACACATTTTATATGGCTCTACTCTACACTTTGGATTTGGATTTAGTGTTTGGTTGTCATTGTAATACGTATTCATTTTGTTTTTATGCAATGCTTGCTTTTCCTGCAGGTTGTTCCTCATTCTCAAGTTCATTTCCACACTTAGTCAAAGATCAGCTTTATGGCTTGATTCCATGCGCATTGATCTAATTAGTGTCCTACGCACACATGCATATATGTAACTACTGTTAAACACACATGCATATATGTTTAGTGTTATATGCACCTATGCCAACGTTTTCTTTGTTTATGATTTAATGTTTACAATTAGTGTTTATATACGTACTAAGGATGCACATAAATCGTCCTAGAAGCATATGTCGGTGTATATAAGTTTTATTCTACTGGATATGTTTCATGCAAACATGCATTTTGTATATTTTGTTTTGGATTTGAGTTATTTTATTTTTTACATCCTTCCATTCAGTAGTACATTATTTCAAGCAGTGCGACCAAAATTCCTTTTTTTAAAGTTTAATTTGTATTTGATTCTGTAAAAACGGCCACACCCGCTGCAACGCGCGGGCTTTCCACTAGTATATGAATAAACATAATTCATGCCAATTGAGGCACCACTACTTATACATGAGCAACTTAAGGCATTGGAATACCAACCAAAAGTTAGTTTCATTGCAAACAAAATCAGATCGCTAATGTAATCTCCATTACATAATTTATTAGACTATATACCAACATTTAGATAAATGTCATCGTTCACTTTCACATGGAACTAAGCATCCTAGGTTTTATTCACAACCATGATTCTATCCATCATAGTGAGAATTAAACTCAATAATTCCATATTATATTGAACAGATCTGCAAATCAATTTCTAGTCAAAAGTTTTTTGTTGTTGTTTGGATGTTCCTAAATCTTAAAAAATCAAAGACAAAAACCTAATCTTACGATTGAGCAAAGCAATAATTCAACCTAACATCTCAAAAACGAAAACATACAAAGGTCTCAATTCGTCAGCTTTATTAGCAAAAATAATGCTTTTAAAATTACCTTCCTTGTCCTTTGTACCAAAACCTCAGCTAAAATGAATTAAACATTCCATATGTATTGTCTGACCACATATTGGGTTATAAATGCTCAACATCAAACACATTCAAAATCAAATTGAGATGGATTATTGGTATTTTACCTTGGAATTCAATCAAAGGTGTTTTGACTTCTGAGAAAAATACGCAGTCGTCGCTTATTCTTTCACGTCTTCGGTTTGCCTCTTCAAATACCAAAAAACTATCCAGCAATTCTTGAATTTTTGTTAAGGATGATTAGTGGTGGTGTGAGATGACTTGCAAAAGGTAGCCTGAACACAAACAAAAGCTCTGTTATGATAACACCAATAACTTCAAATGATGATGATGTGTTTTAAAATTGTTAAAAGAAGAAATGTTAATTATATATATTTTTTACACATCACTTTTGTGGAACTAAAAAACAAATATCTTATCCAACAAACTGAAAACCCTTTGCTCCATACCCTAAAACCCATTTCAAAAATTGATTCAGAAAAAAACATGAAGAAAAGCATTACTTTATGAGAAGCTTCCCGATTAGGCACACACATAATCAAAAGCATATTCAGAATCAAAACTTTGTTCCATACCCTAAAACCCATTTCAAGAATGCAAGTTATGATGAAACTGATAATCGAATCCAAAATTCTAAAAATCCAAATCCAAATCCAAATAAGAAAGAAAAGTTAAGTTCCATTAAACAATCACTTGAAACCCATATGCTAATCATCTGTTACATTTAACCCCCTCTATTTGTTGACATGTAACAAGACTCCCCTTAAAAAATTTATCTCAGAATTAAAAACCATACAAAAAACTCGAAGTAAAGGACATCCATTACACACTTTTAACCTCAAAAATAATAAGAACAAGTGTTGACATGTAACAAGACTCCCCCATTAAAAAAAGTTATCTCAGGAATTAAAAACCATACAAAAACTCGAAGTAAAGGACATCCATTACACACTTTTAACCTCAAAAAATAATAAGAACAAGTGCAGTTGTGAACTTCATACTCCATCATCAACTTCCATCAAATGCATTTGTTGAAGTCATAACTCTGACTGAAATGAAAAGTGCTAGATGTAACAAAGTAACAGACAACATGTGCAATTCTTGCAACATCAACCCACCATGAATGGTCAATACCAAGTCTCTCTAGTACCAACAGACTTATTTTCTTAGAGTCACAAGCAACTTGTCATAGCATCTCGCATACAAGCAATATTATCAATTAAGCTTAAACTCTAGTAAATCATGATTGTTTACTTACACCACTTCATTTGCAACTTCACTAGGCCAGCTTAAACCACTGCTAACATATCCATCTAGATTCAAAGTACAACCTTTATGTGCAACTTCATTCACATATTCCAAATATCATTTTAGTGATCTCGTTCGTCATTGTGCTTTAAGCAACACAGGAACCCAGATAATTAAATCTTTTTTAGTGACATAAGAATGAGGATATGAGTCACTAGTTTAAAATCTTGATGCTCAAGCTTTGCATTAAAAAAAGTATACCATAAGTCAATTGTTGGAGTAGTAATTTCATTATCATAACAATTCGCACAAATATCACACCAGTTGTAATTGGGAAACCACCTTGATGTTGAGCAGTACCTTGACCATTTGGACTAAAAACTGATTATATCTTTCCCTCCATGTCCCTTTGGTAATCAAGAGGATGATGTTCAGCATTTACAACATTTCATGCTGGAAATTCTTTAATATATGTATCAGTAGCTTTCATGGATTTAATTGTTTTTAACAGGGCATCAGTTAACCATGCATTAGTCATATGATCAAGAACAGTAGTATTAGAATCATTTAATAAGTCATGTACAAGAATTCCTTTGTAGACATATTTTCTTGTAGCTCATATAGATCATCCCCATTTCTACCACGTCTATAAGATAAGAGCACTTCTTTTTTCTAGCGGAATTAACAATAAATCATTTACTCAACAATGAACTGCATCTTTTATAAATTTTATTTGAATTCAACTCTAGTTCTTCACTGTTACTCTACATTTTGTATTAAAAAAAAGTAATAAATCTGACTTTTTTTTTTTCCTGACTCTATTTTGGGTTTAAGTGTCACAAGAAAGACCATCATAAACACCCAACTTGATTAAAAGTACCACTTCCCATGTTGATCATTCTCATGTACATTGATTCATATTATCATTTTCGTTATAATTTGATTTATTATTATTTTATTTTGACTCCTCGCCATCAAATGACTCTTGAATCTCCATTTCATTTTTCTTTGACTCATGGTCATTACTACTTCTGAATTCATTCTCAATTTCATATTCACTACTTGTTTTTGAATCGGATTTCTATTTTCATATTGATATTCATGACTAGTGGGTTCTTAAAACAGATGTTGCTTCCGTGAAAGATCATTTTCGTATAATTCAGCAAAAGAAATGCCTGCTCAACTTAAAACCTTTGCTCTATTATGATACCCCATAAGAATATCATCAATTTCTTGTTTAAGGCTGAAAATAAAGAGATATGCTGCATAGTCCTTAGAATTTTCTTCTATAACTTTAATCTTACTAAGCAAGAATGAAATTCACCATAATATTTATCAACCTTGCCTTATTGGCTAAGTGACATGAATCTTCCATAGCATAAATCATGGTAATCGTCTATTCCTCAAACTGTTGTTGTTGTCGAGATTCCCCAGCATTGCAATAGATTGTTTTCAAATTGCTACAGTAAGTTGCCTTAATTCTTGAATCATTTGTCGTTACTGTTGTGCACTCACCCATGGTCATAGGAAAGAATGCTCTGATACCATTGTTACAATAAAATGGTAATCAAGCGTAAGAGCGAGAGATGAAAAGGAGGACACAAAGAAGAAGGAGATTGCTCTTAAATCAATTGTTGTCTATTCTATTCAACATCTATGTGTATGTACAATTGGACAATTCACTTGAAACTCTCATACTAATTATCTATCACATTTACACCCTCTACTATTGACATGTAACGAAAACCTCTAGATCTTTTGTTGTTGCATAGTGGTCTAGTTTTCTTTAAACAAATAACCATATCGAATAAACCTATATCATATAAGCAAATGTTCATTGGCCCAAAGTTTAAGTTTACAAAACAACTGTTGTCAAAAACCAAAAGCCAGAACAAGCTAACTAAAAGCCTATAAAGATAGGTGCATTTTTTGAACGGCTAATTTAATAACTGATAGACCACTCGCACACCCGATCATCTCCGTTGCTTAAAGGGTAAACTTGAGACCCTCTGGTTCATCTAGAACCACTCTTTATTTTTATCACATATAGGACTTGAACCCAAAACATTCATTATATTTATAAAATATTAGGTATCTCGTATTAATCATTTAGACTAAAAACATTCAAGTATACTATAATATTCGGTTTTGATCGGTTTACATTCACAAACACCTTTTCTTTGAACAGTCGGAAATTGGAATCAATATCTTTTCAATCAATTGGGTTATGTTTTTTTTTTTATTTTTTAAATGATTAGTTAGTTATAGTAAATTTAGTAACTACAAGTTAGTCAATACCGAAAAGCTCCAGAAAACAAAATCTTCCTCACCTCTCCTCGAACCACAAGACCAACAATTGGGGTTATGTTTTAATCGCTTTCAAACAGAATAATAAAGTTTTATTTATGTTTTGTCAAAAGAAAAGAAGAAAATTCTCGGTTGATTTCAGAGATCAAGAGGACGATGGCGACTTCAAGGGTTGCAGCCGCAGCGGCTGAGAAGGTGGCGATGGCGGCTAGACGCCAAGCCGTCAACCTAACAGAAGCCGCCGCCGACAGGATTCGCCACCTCTTGCGCCACCGTCAACGCCCTTTTCTCAAACTCGGGGTCAAAGCTCGCGGCTGTAATGGTCTTTCCTACACCCTAAATTACGCAGGTTAGGGTTTTCATCTTCTTTCAATATTATTACAATTGTGAATTGATATTCAATATTCAACATATGAGAACTTTGGTGTCTGCTGTTTGGATGTGAAATGATATTTTTAGTTTAGTTTTGTGGTGTATTGTGATAGAAGACATGGTTTTAATGGTGTGCAACAAGGAGTGATATGGTATGGTAGGCGTGAATATTAACATCTTTTGAGTATGTGTTTCTAAGACTTCATTAAAAATAGGAGGGGTCTTGTGTTCTTATTGGTTTATGGCCATTAGAGGTATATAGATACTATAATCGATAAGTACTGAATTGTATGAAAAGACAAGTGATGCTCATGATACAAGAGAATTTGAAATATGAAAAGGAGTGTTGGAATAAGAACAAGGCAATTGAACTTGAAATATCAAAAGAAATGATGATGATAATGTTATAGTATTATAGAAGAGGAGATGATTTCATGAGTGGTATGAAAGGGATTAATGAGAGGCAAGCTACTATAGTCTTTTACAATAGAATTCCTACATAAGCATCTTTGCTCTTCTTCGTTACTAGCTATATACTATTCTCTCTTAGGATAACTACCTTATTTTTTACCATGGACATGTTCGTTTCCTCTATTCCTTCTTGCGATAAACTTTCCAAGCACCATGCTATGTGCCTTTCAGTTAAAGAGGGAGTAGTGGGCTTTTTACTAGCCTCATAAAGTCTGGGAATGATATTGAATAGAGAAGGCATCCTCCTAAGCCCTGTTGGCAATAGCGCTATAGCGCGCTACATGCGATAGGTATGTAAGTATGTTACCGCTATTTGTGTTTAGCGACCAATAGCGATTTTTTTATTAGTTAGTTATTTTTTTATAAATATATAATCGACCCAAATAGTATTTTAGCTATTTGGTGGTGTTTGCTTAATTTTCTACTACTTCATCGCTATACATGTATTAATTTTTTGAATGTAAACATTTCTTAAATTTTCTCTATCTTATCGCTAAACACAAAATAGCGGGTGCTATTTACGCCATTCGCTACGTAGAATGTAGGTGGCTTGTCGCTATTTACCGCTATTCACTATTGGCAACTATGCTCCTAAGTAGTGTCTTCAATTGTTGCTTGACTTGATTGTCTTCTTTAGATAAGTGCAAATAGCTAAGCATTAGGGAGAGATGAGGCCTTGGACCAAAAGGAAGAAAGGCTTTGACACAACACGTTTGTTCAGAATGGCTCTTTTGAGGAGAAAGACATGGAAGATAGAATGAGTTCTTGCTGAATCAAGAAGCTGGAATCTATAACAAATGGCCTTAAACAATGCTGTGAACTTTGATTGATCACCTAATCCTCTTTCCCCTTAAAGTTGACATCCCCACAATGTTTATCAAGTTATCAACAACAGTTCTCGTGTTAGTTGACATTTGAGTTTAGTTGCTTCATCTTGATTCATTAAATCTTACATCATAACTTCACAGAAACACCATCGGAGAAGGTTCTTCATAGATTATCTCAAAGGGGGTAGCGTTTCTCGAGACATGATAGGAACTATTGTGCCAAAACTCAGCCCATGGAAGCCAATAAGACCGTGTCTTAGGCTAATTTGTAGCAAATAAATGTAAGTAGGTTTCTGAAATTCTGTTGAATGCTTCCGTTTGACCATATATGTCCATCCGCTAAAATGAATCTAAGTTTGCTACCTTGTTCTATGAAGATTTCTTTCCAAAACTTACCTAGAAATAAAGGGTTTTAGGAATTTCATGGAGACGATTTTTTTTCTTTTAGAATAATAATGGCTAAAGATGAAGCTGGAAACAGTGTCGAGAGGTATAAAATGGGAAACTTTATGCTTTTTTGAGTTTATAGGGAGGGATTGAAGAACCCTGGAGCCAAAGTAGAAGATTTGTAGCGTTGACAGATACCACAAACTTGAGCATGGTGCTTAGTGACTTTGTATACATATCTAAAATAAATGCAGTATGTGAAATGGTTGTAAGTACCACAGAACCTGGAATGGCCGCGACTAGGAGTTCTGTAAAGTTCTGTAAGAAGATAGGTATGTAGATGGAGTAGGTGATAACAAATATGTTTTTATGAGAAGCTTTTATTGACAAGATTTAACCAAGGGTATTTTCTGACAAATCTTGTAGAATTTTCTGCAACTGGGAGTCTAAATCAAAAACCTTAAGCATGGTCGTGCTGTCCAACCATTGTGGGTAGGATTGCAAGAACTAAGGCCAGTATTTTCTTCTCATATGTATCCTTATCCAAGTTGCAGTCTGAAACGGCCTTGATGAAAGGGAGATGGGCTTTCTGGATCGCATTGAGAACAATTCCTCAGCCGCACAGATGCCTCTCAACCATTTCGAATGGTCGGGGAACTTTTGGAAGAGCACCATTCTTTGCTTAAGTTCTGCGAAAGTGGTATGAACTCAAGGTCCCAAATGAAAATTACGGTTTATGGTAAGCGTTGTCATTAGTTGAGCAATCTTCATGTGAAGGTAAAAGCTTGGTTTTAAAAGGCATGCATCATGGCGCGTTAGGTGACTAAACAAAAATGAGATGAGAGAGTAGGTGAGAGGGAGTATCAAGAAAATGCTAAAAAGAATAAGAGTAATTGATCCCAATCCGTTTTTGGATGTCTGATCATGAAGTTTGCAGAAACAGTTTAGAATTGTTGCATCCATACACATATGAACCTAGAACTTATGAGTGCGAGGGGTTTTGTTATACCTGAACATAGAGCTTGGCCTTGATAATGCAGTCGTGACTCACTCAAACAAGGGAAGCTGCACTTTAGGCATGGAAAAAAGGGAGCTAGTGTAATTGTTGTTCTGTTGAATCCGTCTAGCCCATGGCCCTGTTGATTTTCCATCAGAGCTGGATATGTCTTCTACTGTCGTATCCTGCAACAGGGAATTCTCTATCAAAATCTTGTTGAGGGCGTTTCCCATGCTATTTCTGGTACCCTAGTACCATCTCCTCCCATGTCGTAAGTGGTTGAGATTTTCCTCATCTAACGAACAACAGCTGATACATCTCTTAACTGAGTAGAGAGATGCTCAGTTTTCTTCATGAGCATCTAGTCTTGATTGGAGTCTGGTGGTACTAATCAGAGGTGGTTTGGTTTGCAATCATTGTTGAAGGAAAACCCTGCAATGTAACAAAAAGTTTATAAGAACATAACTAAGACACCATAATTGAACTTGAAATAGCAAAAGAACGGAAAATCAGAGAAGGATAAATCGGAGTAGACAACAGAATTCTTACATAAGCATCTCTCCTCTCCGTTCTTACTAGCAAAGTATTACGTTATATAACAAACAAACAAACCTACCTAGTAAATCCCACTTATAGCAAAGCTATTGGCAAAGCGTTGTCTTATATATCAACCAAATTTCAAGAATATTGGTACCTTTTTATATGTAAATTAGTTATGGGTAGTGCAGCTCTGATATATCCGGATTTCTTCATATTGCTTCTAAGAATATTTCTCAGTTTTCTTTTGATTTTTAACGGATTCAGATGAGAACCATTAAATAATACTGAACCATCTTATTGTCTCATATCTCAACTATTCATTGAATGATTGAAAATTAAAATATGATCCAAGGGCTGCAAAAGCGGTTCCTTTCGTTCCTAATTATTTAAAGGTTCTCATTTGGACCTCCATCTCAACTCAAAATAGGGATTGTACGCAGTTCCTGACACACTGATATTTTATACGGACAGATGAAAAGGGGAAATTTGATGAGTTGATTGAGGACAAGGTGTGAAGATACTGATAGATCCTAAAGCTCTTATGCATGTTATTGGTACCAAGATGGACTTTGTAGATGATAAACTCAGGTAAGAAACTTGTGTGGGCATAAACTGAATCCTTAACGAGCATGAACTACCGAAAAATCTATTGGTCCTTAATGTAAATACCTTTAAGATTACTTTTAAAAGATTTGTGTGTTGTGTGCTGTGTGATTGGTGCAGGTCTGAATTTATATTTATCAACCCAAACTCAAAAGGGCAGTGTGGCTGTGGGGAGTCTTTTGACCACGAGTAGTGCAGAGTCTGCAAAGGCTGGTGGCTGTTCTTAATTGTATTTGCAACAAACTACGGTAATGTTTAAACACAAACTTCATTATCCCTGTATGTTTTTGTCACAAATTGTAGAATTTTAACTGATTTGGTATTTATTTATTATTTGGTACTCTATATAAACTTAAAGTTAACTGTAAAATGAAATTCTGTATATAATTATAGTTTTACAAAAGCTTCTTTCACGAATTTATAACTGTTAACAATTAGTTTAAAGTTATAAACTTCTTTTATGTATCAATTATTTGTCACTTAATTTTTTGTCACTTATTTTTACGTATTTCAAATTTCCTTAGATTTATTGAATATATTTATCAAATGTTCATCATGCTCGTATCTTTGACCACCATGGACCAAGGTCTCCACCACACTGGCCACCTCTAAACATCATTGGCAGCCACCTCCAAACATCATTCTCCTAATTCAAGAGCCAAAAATCACTCAAACATCCCTAAGCTAACTTAAAGAACACAAAAATCTCATCTTTAAATGGATTTGAAACACTAACAGGTTCAATGTCCTAGAATCCAAAGCCGAATTTAGAAGCAAAATGAAATCCTAAACTGTAACCAAACAATCAAAGCTGAACATCCACTAATCAAACACAAAATATAAACCTGTATCCAGGTTCACAAATATGAACACATACGCAAGATCATGATCACTTAATCAAGTATTTACACACATTCACCTAATCTTAACCCAAACACAGGCTGAAATCAAAACACCATCTTCAAAGGGGAGAGGATGATGGTGCTGTTAGGATTCAAGCGGCGTAGCGGAACCAACACACGAGCACAAACGAATATCACGCAGACAGAAAATAAATGACACAAGGATTTAACGTGGTTCGGTCGTGTGACCTACGTCCACGGGTTGCAACTAGGGTTTTCTTTATTTGCTCAGTACAAAGATTACAAAAATGACATGGATATATATATATATATATATATATATATATATATATATATATATATATAGAGAGAGAGAGAGAGAGACTATTTAGGGTTAACAACTTAATGAACAAGAAAACTAAACATGAGCCCGAGCCCGAGCCCAGCCCAAAGCCTTCACAAACCCAACAATCTCCCACTTTCAGGCTTTGCGAAAAATTCTAGCCCGCCATTCAAGTACAAAGCAACCCAGTCGTCTAGTAACTTCAGTAATCTTCAAACAAGTCTTTCAAGCCTCCAGTTCCCAAAAACAAGCTAAGACTTCATCACATCTCCTAGTTGCAGCGACCCCTCATCATCAAGTACCAGAAGGGCCAGTTGAAGCTCCCCCGAGCTCCAACTCAGTCGTGGCTAGTCTCGCCAACAACTCATCCGCAACTCCTCCTCTCGCTCGTTGTCCATGGCGTGAAACGAAGCCCCTGAATCCATGACCCAAGAGTCCACACTGTTTTCCACACTGAGTATCAATGCATCATCATCAGAAACATCCCCAGCAGCAGTGTTTTAATTCCTTTTTATTTGGACACTGACTCTTAACATGTCCCACCTCATTGCAGCTCCAGCACTTCACATTCTTCTTAGGTTTAGATGAACTCCTTCCCCGACTTCCACTGTTCCTGTTATTACCCCGACCCCTGCCAAACATTTAACAGCTCACTATTTGATGATTCACCCGATTCTTTCTTCTTTATCTTCACCCATAACTAGATCCCGAATACAATTGATAGTGAAACCCTTAGTCCCTACGAACTTGAAATTGCAGTCACATTTCAAACCAACTATCAGGCAAAGACGACAACAAATAGAGCCTGAACTTCATCATCAACTTAATTCCAACAGATACAAGTCTTGTTAAGATTGAATTTGTTAGGTATCTTTACGCAGCGGAAATAAAAACAAACACATGTACGTAAACGAAAATAATAAGAACACGAGAATTTATAGTGGTCCGGTCAAGGTGACTTACGTCCACTCTCTCTGCTAGGGTTTGTGTTGATCGTGCGAAAAGATGTGATGGTATTTTTATCGCCATGGTTTTAAAAAACGGGTGAGGCGTGCGCCTCGAGGCGCGCCTCGAGGCGAGGCGCACAGAAAACGAGTCTGAGGCGCCGCCTCAGTGG
The DNA here is from genome assembly GCA_025506505.1 of Flaveria sonorensis. Lineage (NCBI taxonomy): Eukaryota > Viridiplantae > Streptophyta > Magnoliopsida > Asterales > Asteraceae > Flaveria > Flaveria sonorensis. The sequence goes on along the minus strand of CM046430.1, from coordinate 45,445,544 downwards.
ATTTTTGTGTACTTGCGCCTCATGCCCTGAGGCGTGAGTCTCAGGTGCGCCTCATGTGCGCCTCAAGGATCCCCAGGGGTTTTTTCACTTTGTTTTTTATGTTTTAGACTTTTTGTGTCAGTTTCAAACATTTCATGTATTTTTAATGTGTGTTTTTTGATGTTTTGATGAATCCTATGATGATATTAATCTTATTTTATTTTTTATTAGATATATAATTTTTATATTTATTTTTTAATACCGCCTCGGCTTACGCCTCGGTTCGCCTCGAGGCTTACGCCTCATGAGGCGAAGGGAAAACGCCTCGAGGCTCGATTCCGTACTTTTAAACTTTGTTTATCGCCGTCTCTTACTCCCCTTGATGTGAAACCTAGGACTCATATTTATAGACACGCGTGTTTCTGTTAAGGAAACAGCGAATCTCTTGGAGTCTGTGATTGACTTGTTGACTTGAAACACTTGTATGATACAAGTACTGTGTCTGGTTCTTCCGCAGCTACTTTGTTCTTCCGAAGGAACTTTGCTTCAGTTTCTTCATGTGTGGTGTTTGTTCATCAGTGAATACCCATATTTATCCGTAGAAGATCTTCTGATGAATGTCTTGTAAGAAAGATATCTACGGAAGAACAAAAATGTTCATCCGTAGATGTTTCTTTCACTTAGTCAATTTCAGAAATTGACCAAATATAATGTTTGTACCTGTAATCATACACATAAATCAACGCACATATGGGTTAACCTATATACATAATGAATTACAAATATTCATTACATGTATTGATTAAAGTTCTAAGCCTATACAAAATGATCTAGACCTATTATTCCTAGATCTAACAAATTCCACCAACGACTCATCCTCTGTCTCAACTGGTTTACACGATCCACCAGGTTCAGAGATACACCAAGAACCACTAACACTCTCCAAATTCAGCAAACAATCACCAGGAGAGAATTTTCCAGTCGCTGGTTTACACGATCCACCAGATTCAGAGATACACCGAAAACCACCAACACTCTCCAAATTCAGCAAACAATCACCAGGAGAGAATTTTCCAGTCGTAGTCTTCAAAACCCAACGATTCTTCTTAACTGTACCCGGAACATGCCTCATGCTCCCACTGTCACAAAATCCTTCGACTGGTTTAGACTTCTGACCCCATTCAGCTACAATCTCTGCTCCAGACTACATGTTTGCAAAATAAACTCTCTTAGCAGCAGATTTAGCGAACCCGACTTTGACTTGCTTAACCGGGTTGATCAGTCCCTCAGCAAGTACCTCCACCATGTACAATGACCCATGCTTATCACCACGAGCAATCACCCGGTTCCCATTGATTACCCTCCATTTACCACCACCAAACTTGACTTCCAGTCCTTGTTCATCCAGCTTTCTAACAGAAATTAATTTCCTCTTTAAACCCGGAATCACCTTGACATTCTTCAGGTTCCATGTAGTTGCCAATGGAGTCACCAAATCAATATCACCCATGCTCATTACATCAAGCATTATGCCATCAGCGAGACGTACCTTCCCAAAATCGCCTGTTTTCAGATTCACCATCATTTCACTGCTGTGTACGGCGTGAAACGAAGAACCAGAATCCATGATCCAAGAATCCACATTGTTTTCAGCCTCAAGAATTAACACGTCACCATCATTAGCAATGTTCAGACCTTTCTTTGGACATTGACTCTTAACATGTCCATCCTCGTTGCAGATCCAGCACCTCATATTTTTCCGAGTCCGAGTTGAACTCTTTCCCCGACTCCCACTGCCTCGGCTATTTTCCCTTCCTCTGCCAACATGTAACATCTCAGAAGATGATCCAACATTTGCACTTTTAGACGCGTGTCTTCACCTATCATAATGTCTCGGATCTTTTCAAATGTCATTTCGTTAGCCCCTATAGAATTGTACAACAGTTATAGTCCCGGACCAACTATCAGGCAGTGAAGATAGCAACACCAGAGCTCGAGTCTCATCATCGAATTTTATTCCCACTGATTCTAATCTGGTAAGAATAAACATCAGATCATTAATGTGGGAGGTGATTGAGCTTCCTCTTTCATTCTCGTCATGAACAGTTCCCTCATCAAGAACACCTTGTTAGCAGCAGACGGCTTTTCATACATATTTGACAGAGCCAACATCATACCACTTGCAGTGGTTTCTTTCATGATGTTAAAAGCAACACTCTTCGTCAAAGATAACATAATAACCGCTTTAGCTTTCTTGTCCTTGGAATTCCAAACTGTTTCTTCAGCTTTCTCCATACTCTCCGGTTTCTTTTCCAGTACCAAATCCAAATCCTTTTGACATATTAATGCTTCTATTTGCATTTTCCACCTACCAAAATCAGTGCCATTGAACTTTTCGATCACAGTCTTCCTGTCTTTAGCCATAATAGCAAAACAGAGATAAAAAAACCCAAAAGAAACAGGCACGCTGAACAGTGATAACCAGTCAACAAAAGGATAGACAAACGAGATCCGGTACTTCTAACCAAAACCCTAGGCCGGCGCAAAACCCTAGGTGACGGCGGCTACGGCACAAACCCTAGGTGTGTTTCGTACGAAATCTTCAAACAGTAATCAAGAGCCTGATGCTCTGATACTAGTTATTAGGTATCTTTACGCAGCGGAAATAAAAAACAAACACATTACGCACACGAAAGCAATAAGAACACGGGAATTTATAATGGTTCGATCAAGATGACCTACGTCCACTTTCTGCAACTAGGTATTTTATTAAGCTCAAGGGACAAGATTACAATACAATGACATGCTCTATATATAGAGATAATTAGGATTTTAAGAAGCTTCAATGGGCCAGGCCCATAACTCCATCCAAAAGCCCAAAGGCCTTCACACCTCAACGGAATTTAGATTGTTAAAGTGAGCAATCACTAAGCTTTCTTTTTTCATCCTTGTGTTAACCAACTTTCGAATCAAGAACACCTTATTCGCCGCAGATGATTTCTCATACATATTTGACAAAGCAGACATCATACCACGAGCTGTGGTTTCCTTAATGATGTTAAAAGCAACATTCAATGTAATAACCGCACAAGCCTTCTTGTCCTTTGATTCCCAATCAGCTTGTTCTATTTCCGTAGGTTTTTCTCCTAGTACCATATCCAAGTCCTTTTGACATAACAATGCTTCTACTTGTATTTTCCACCAACTAAAATCAGAACCGTTAAATTTCTCGATCACAACCTTCCCGTCTTCAGCCATCTCACACAGCAAACAAGAAGCAAATCGAAACAGTGAACAGACACAGCGATGGCACGGGCCTGAACTTGACGGTTGTTTTACTGAACACTATCATTGACCAATTTGCTCCTACAAAAAACCTTTGAAGACAAATCTAAACCCAAAAACACTTTTCTTTCACAAAAAAAGGTTCCCCAAACAATTGATAATAATCCGTCTAAAAATAGAAACTTAAAAACACAAAACCCTAACCTTTACTCGACGAATCCAAGAGTTCTTCACCAAACCCTAATCGACGGCTCAAAAAGTTTCAACTTGGAACTAAATTACTATCTCGAACAGAACTCGGCTCCAAGGTATTTTCCGGTTTCCAGTCGACTATAACCGCCGACAACCAAGATCCTAACCGACTTCAATCTTCGAACGGGATAAACGAACCTCTGCGAATCGTCTTCTGTGCAACGAATCGTGTATTCAACGAGCCAAGGCTATGATACCACTTGTTAGGATTCAAGCGGCGCAGCAGAACAACACACTAGCACAAATGAACATCACGCAAACAGAAAATAAACAACACAAGGATTTCACGTGGTTCGGTCGGTGTGACCTACATCCACGGGTTGCAACTAGGGTTTTCTTTATTTGCTCAGTACAAATATTACAAATACATGACATGAATATATATAGAGACTAATTAGGTTAACAACTTAATGAACAAGAAAACTAAACATGGGCCCAAGCCCAAAGCCTTCACGAACCCAACAGGTGTTGCATCGGATGGCAGTGGAGGGCGAAGTTGCAGGTGATAATAGGGGTTGCATGGCGACGGTTGTTGGAGGAAGGCTTCTAGTGCTAGATATCCTAGAAACATGAAATATTGATCTTCACTTACCTTATGTCCTATTACTGAAGAAGTAAAAATGCTAGAGACAATCAACCATTCTATTGTTAGGATTTGTAATGAAGCAATGATTTAATATTCCTCACCTTATACACATAAATTCATAAACATGCATACGCACACATAAATGGTCGAACAATGGTTTACCTTTGTCTGAACAGACGAGTCAATTTTTATGGAGTCTGTGTATCTGATAAAGCCATACATCGTTAGTATTAGTAAGATTGAGATGTCCAAGTTAATCGAGACACTAATAACACTTTCAACTTTAAGATCTGGTAGTAAAACTTGATTTCATATAACATCATACTTCACTGTAATATTTATGTCTACGCTATTAAATAATAATGGTTCTCAAAACAATATGAATTGCATTAATTGATAGGTACGGTACGAGCAAACATGCATGATCTATATTGTATTCACCGTGTCAACTGGTGTCTTTCTTTTAGTTCTATATATCTTCGAATTCTCTGATTTCCACATAGGGGTCTTAGTGTTATTGGGGGAGATCTCATTACTTGACTTGGGGGTTGTTTGGGATTGCTTGTTAAGCAACTTATTGACTTGTTCCAATAAGTTAATAAGTCGGTGTGGAGTGACTTACTAACTTATTTCCCTCACAACCCATCACAATGCCAAACAACTTATAACTTTTCAGAATTGATAAGTTATCAGTTGTTTCACCAAACACCCCCTATTAAGCTGTGTTTTAAGAATGTATGAGGCGCTTTGAGGTGGTAGGGTCTTGAAGCTGAGTTATGACGGGAAAGCACACGCATCACATAAGCAAGATGCACTTGTTTTTGCAAAAAATTTAGCGGTTAAAATGAAAAACAATTACAAATTATTATTATTGTATATATTAAAAATCAACTTTTGTTGTTATAATTAAATCTTAGACTTTACAAGTTACCACTACTTTGGGGTTTTTAAGTGTGGTGCTCATCCGATGAGGATGAGATAATTCTCATATGAGAGTTTTAATTTTGTTGCTCACCTGATGAGGAGGAGATTATTCTCATCTTAGGGGTTTCAATTCTATTTTCTGTCTTCAATAGAACTAAGTTGCATTTTAACATCATTGTAGCAATTGAGTTGTATTTTAATACAAGTTATCATAAAGTAATAATGATGTTTGACTCGGTTATGGTGAGGTTGGGCTCATTTGAGAGGTTCTTGAATTTCTTATGTTGCCTCAATGGATTATACGACTTTGATGGTATACCTTGGCATTTTTTGGTGTTGAAGGTTGTGATGATGAGTTAGTCTCATCTGCTTCCATCTCATTTAGAAGCCTATATTGCACATTTAAATCGTTGCTTATGCGATTTACAGCTATGATGATGCATCCAGATGTATCCGAGCGTGGATGGATGAATGATGTTCAATGCCATAATTGTTTTCTACTAATTGTTTGTGTTATCATAATGGTTTTAAACACATTTGAGCACAGTAGAATTGTGCTGCTCTTGGTAGGCATCTAGGCGATGATGCCGCAAATAGGGCTGCAAACGAACTGAACGTTCAGCAAACAGTTTGTGAACTGTTCGGCGGGAAGTTCGTTTATAATGAACGACATGACAGAAAATTCGTTCGTTTAGTTAAACGAACGAACACGAACAAGAAAATTTCGTTCGTTTAGTTAAACGAACGAACACGAACACAAGCTGTGTTTGTTCGTTTATGTTCGTTAATGTCCGTTCGTGAACGTTCGATAATGTGTTCGTTTATGTTCTTTAATATGTTCGATTATGTTCTTAATTTTTGTGTTAGTTATTTTTATGACAAGTATATCAAGTGTTTTTGGATATTTATGTTACATGTTTATTTATTTTCTGTAAATTTTGTGATGAAAATGCTGATTTTATTTCTAAAATAAATATGTGATCATTTGTATTCGTTTGTGTTCATGGACTTCTTTGTGTTCGTCATGTTCATGAACATTTGTTAATTTTCGTTTGATTTTGTTTGTGTTCGTTTGCGTTCGGTAGTTGTTCGTGAACAGTTCGTGAACATGTTTATTTCTTGATGAACGAACACGAACAAGGCCTTGTTCGTGTTCATTCGGTTCGTTTGCAGCCCTAGCTGCAAATGCAACTCAATTTTACAGTAAAGTCTTTAGACTTTTCAAATTGGCCACATGGTTTTTTTTTGGTTTTCATTAGGGCCACCTAGCCCCCTTGCCTTTTAAGCCTCATATTCATCACTTTATCTATCTTGGTTTATTACCTTGAGCTAATTGAATGGCGCTGTGACAATATTATCTGTAGCCATAATAATCTGGTATTTTTGAGCTTCAAGACGTTTGAAAATAGGTAAACCAATCGTTATAATTAAATTTGAGTATGCACTTTTGCTATTGTTTTCTTGGGCTTTCACCCTGGTCACAGTGTTTGGTGGTAGGGAGGCTATGATGATGAAAAAAAAAGTTGTATATTTGTTGTTTGTCGTGATAGCTATTATGGGGATGTGCTTATCTATCCTATTTTCGCGTCCCAAATGATATTATTTGCAATCGTAACAGCCTACTAATTCTGAGCCTTTGAATATTTAACCGGAAGGCATTCAATTATTAACAAAATAAAATGATGACATATATAGAAGTTTCAATAATTAGACATTTAGAAATACATGATTAGAAACACAAATATTGTATAATTGTAATATGTATAATTGTGACTTTTATACGAACATTTTATGGTATACAATTGAACCTTGCATAGTTGCAATCACGTACCGCTCTTTTTTTGTACATATATGGGCCTTTACTTACCACTTGAAAGGAAATTTCGCATTTTGATAGAAATATGTTTTGAAACATGTTCGTAAAACATACCCTTGTTGCAACGTGCGATGGGAATATACTTGTTTATATTAAAACGGTAACATGTATATCATTGTCCATATGTCATTTGCTTGTATAATATAAGTAGCTCATGTATAGAGTCCAGGTTTTGTGAAGGATTGGCATTGATAGGCCAAGTGATCCTCCAATGGTTTTAGAGAAGTTATCCCCTCATCAAGTGGCAAGTGGTGATGTTTCAGTGCATGGAATTGCTGGGTAAGCACCCGAACTGGTTTTTAACTGATCTGTACCTAATATATCATAGGAACCGGTTAACGGGTTTCTAACCGCTACATACAAAAACTAGTCGTTGTATGACAAATGTGATTCGACCTGACGTTACAGACTTATCTTATCTATAGAGAGGTTGGATTCCTTGTCTGACCATCCTATCCTGAAAAACAACCTTCTGGCTCTTACCCTTCTGTCTTTTGAATATCCCTTCCTACTTCATCCGAGCTCTTCAACTGACTTTCTTACTCCAGCTTTCATTTCAGTTATTGATTCGCGTATCCTCTCCCTTCCAGTCAAGCTAATTTTTATTCCTCTATCTAGGCCAACAATCATTCTAAGATTTTCACCGGCAAGGGCTGAAAGAGAAGAGCAGGGGGTGGTAGGCTTAGTAGGGCTCAAACCTACAATATCACCGTTATGAGTGGTACGTTTCAACCAATTAAACTATAAGCCCCTTCAGATCTCTACATGCAATTCGCTCACTTCGAGAAGAGCGAATGAAAAGAGGAGGCCTTTGCTCTGTTTGCTTCTTCCTCTCCCCAAGAATAAACAATTTGAGAAAGAAAAAAATTATATATCTTTTTTATATTTGTGATGCCAAGATATATATACTTGATTTAATTGTCATTCTTTAAATGTTAGTCATAGATATGTAAAGATTAGGACTGTTAGAAATTAATAGATTATTATTTTTTACTATTGGTGTTTAATTTTATATTTATTGTGCAACTTTATAATTGATTTTGTGTGTGTATATAATAATATATGTAAATGTAAATATATACACTCGACTTGGTAGCAAAGTTAAAATCATAAAAGAAGAATGTTTTATATTTACTAAGTTTGGAGAATGTAACAAAATAAAAATATTTAGTCTCACATGTCAAAATCTAGCATCAAAGCAATCGCACATTGTACGACACTCAATCACATCTACATTAAAGTGCCTTGTCGATATTAATTTGATTTTGTCTTACATTGAGCATATGAGTCTAGAGATTCCTCGTCTGTGCATTATCTGCCTCACATAGGAAAAGTTTGCATAAAAGTGTCATATGTTTTTTCTCCAACAAACAAAACAAACTGCTTTTTTAGGGCATGTGATATTTGTTTGATACATACATTTTCCCCCAATAAAATAAATTAATAAAAATCTTGTTTGATTTTAAAAATGAGTTAAAAAAAACTTAACTAATATGAAGCAGGTACACAAAATTATAGATGTTACGTAAGTTGTCATGTGTTACATGTCTTTGAAATACGAGAGAGATTTGATAAAGTTAGTGGTTGCGTGATACAGTGTCATGTAACACATTGTTTATGCAGTTCGAGTTTTGCTTCTATGGAGAAGATGTGATGCTCAAAATGAAAGTGTTCACAACGCATACCGAAAGGGTATCAATAAAGCAGGTAGAAAGACAATACACAAATAATAGTTGACCCGTGACTATGAATTAACAGATCTTATGATTAAATAAGTAATTGTTTTTTATATACCATAAATGTATAACTAGTCTTTTACCGGCCGCCCGTCACGATGGCATTGTACGCGGCATAATAAAGTATAGATTAACAATCAACCCGGTTTGTCTCTGGATTAAATTCACATCGAACCATAAATAAATTGAATTTTTACTGTTAAACAAAACATATTATACTTGAGCTGTCTTTTTTTCAAACAAAATTATGTCGGAACGTAGATCAAGTCAAAGCCTATATAAAAAACACATAGATTACGATCGTCTTAACTCGTTTCCAAACTAAATTTACGTTGAAACGTAGTGTAACTCAGATTTATATTGTCGAATAAAAACGTTTTATATTTGACCCGACTCATTTCTGACATAACTTACATCAAAACGTAGGCGAATGTCGAAATGTAGATCATCCCAAAACGTATATAAAATTATGCACGGACATGTTTTATATTTGACCCGACTCGTATCTAAAAATAAGAATGTAGAAATTAGTATAATTGAAAATTATACCGAGGTAAACTCGGAATTTTAGAAACTTAAGGTGATCAAAATGACGTGTCAAAATTTACCCTTAGATTTTAATTCAATAAACAAATTTAATTAAATAAACAAATATCATTATTATTATTATTATTTAAGTATTATAATACTGTTCAGTTCAATCTGAATTTATATTGGAGTAATACATCTGATAAATCAATAAGTTTTTGTGATTCGATAAAAGCATTTTAATTCATGTGTGCTTGGAAAAAATATATTTAATTTACATGTGAGCTTCTTCTAAAGTTGAGAAGAAATTACATTAGGGTTGCACCTACCACTTTAAGGCACAGGGTGTCATGCTTTTGTAGGTGAATTCACCCATTTGCTGTCTTCGTTGAAAATGGCCAATGTTAATATTATTATATATATATTAATTATCAATTTATTTATGCATTATAGGTTGTACTTAAGCTTTAAAAGATTGTACTTATTTTTGTTTTTTTTTTTTTTTTTAGTTTTTCTTTCTTTTAAGTTTTAACCTTAATACCTTTATATTTTTTACAACTTAACCCTTATATTTTTTTACTTTCAACTTTAATTCCTTATATTTTTCATCTTTAACAAACTTTTCGTTTTACATTTCGGTTTAAATTTTACGAGGTAACATGTCGCAACATGTGTGTGCGGTTCAACATTTTTACGCCTATTTTTTTCCCGTTTAACGGCCGCATCATAACGCGCGGGTCTTAAATTGACTTAGTTATTGTTTTAATATTTTGTGTTTCATGTGCGGAGTTCAATGTTTCTATGTCTACTTTCCGTTCTGTTTTATGTTTCCATTTTTTATTTCTTTTTAGTATACGTTTTTCCAGTGTTGGTGGTCGCCGATGGTGGTATAAAATTGATGCTATCTAACATGGTTTTACGTCCCCCATTACTACTAGTTTTTTTTCTAAACATTATAAAAAAACTACTTTTTATACATATACACACATACCAGACTAAATATACAAAAGAATTTCATGTTTTACAATATACTCACATGATAGTAATAAATATCGTAGAATATAAAACCAATACTACTGTTTAAAATAAAATTTTCATGTGTGAAAAATAAATAAACAAAAAATAGACACATGAAATAAATAAACGAAATGTACATGTAAGAAGGATGGATAATTTGGGTTACGATAAGTCATCATAACTCCGTCCTACGTCTACACCCGATAAACTAACTCCAATGTGACATTATCCGCTTTAACCCGTTTAAAGATCACTCAAATAAAAGAACCCTTCTTCGGATTTATCTAATCACAAAAATAAAAAAGTAAAAATAAAAAATAAAAAATAAGAAAAAGGTCTAGCAATAAACCTCACGTAGGTATATTTTTGTATAAAAAAATGGGACCCTCCCAATCTCTTTATTGCCTCCACGCATTTTCTTTCTTTTAGATATTCTATAAATCCAGAGGTGTTCAATTTCGGATATCCGAAAATTTCGGATGGTGAATTTCACTATCCGAATCCGAATCCGAAATTTCGGATATCCGAAATTTCAGATTCGGATTCGAATATTCGTTCGGATATCCGAATTCAAAAAAAATTTGTATTATTTAATAAATTTTAAAAAAATATAGTAGTTTTTATTGAAATTTTTTTCGGATATTCGAAGTTTTTTATTAAAATATCCTAAATATCTAAAAACATCCGAAATATTTAATTAATATTTAATATTTTTAAAATTTTATAAAAATATTTTGGATATTTCGGATATCTGAAATATCCAAAAATTCTCAAAATCACTATCCGAATCCGAATCCGAAATTTCGGATATCCGAATTTCGGATTTTTGGATATTTCGGATACGGTTTCGGATTCGGATATTTTTGAACACCCCTGTATAAATCTATCTATATGGTTATCAATGAATAGTATGTTCAACGTTCATATTTTGTCACCTCATGTTTAAAAAACTTAATTTAAATATAAGTAAATTTGATTTTAACAATCCAAACTATTACTTATTGGCCGATAATAATTCATACTATTGATTTAGCAGGTAATAATTTTAATATTATTTTTATTACCAACAATAGTCTCAGTAGTATAATTATCATACATTCACACTCGATTTGTACTTATTTTAAACTTGATTTAGCTTATATGTTTTTTCATTTCATTTATATTCATTATTGTGAACGAAATCAAGTCGAAATCAAGCGTAAATTTTTAATAATTATATTACTGAAATTGTTGTTGGTAATAAAAATAAAAGTTGAGTTTGTTACCGGCCAAATCAATAGTATGAATTATTATTAGCTAATGAGTAATAATTTGAATTATTAAAATCCAATTTGCATAAGATATAAGAAGTAGAGTAAATTATCATTTGCATCCCTGATGTTTTTCATTTTAACTGTTTGCATCCCTATAGTTTTAAAATTGTCATCTGCCCCCTAACGTTTCCTTTTATCTCCATTTGAGTTCAAAACACTAATGACGTTAGATTTTTCTGTTAACTTTTGTAAAATAACAAAATTACCCTTATTTATTAAATCACATACCCCTCATCCTCACCCCGACTCCCACCCCTACCCCTTATTTCTTCTTTTCTCTCTCTCTCTCTCTCTCTCCCTTTCTATGTTCCACTCGCGATAAAAAATGGTTGGTGGTCGCGAGCATCGGGGCCGTTGAGGCGTTGCGAGATAGAACGGGCCCTTAAAGGCGATTCATCATCATGCGAAAACGAAGATCGTATCTTCGTATAACATATTTGTTCATGATCGATCGGGAAGATCGATTATTGTGGGGTCTGAATTGGCCTCTGGGAGGTATAGATCGAAGAAGACGAAAGCGGAATCGATGAAGAAGGTGGTTGATTTGAACTGTTTTGGTCCTGTTACTGTTAGGTTTGAGGTATTGATCGTTGATTTTATGATGAATTTGTAGAGATGCAACGTTTTGAATCACGTTGGTGGTGATGGGGGGCTGCGGTGGTGGTGGTGATGGGGGTCGCGATGGTGGTGAAGGGGGGTCGCGGTGGTGGTGATGGGGGGCTGCGGTGGTGGTGATCGAGGTCGTGGTGGTGGTGAAGGGAGCCACGACGGTGGTGTTGAAGGTTGTGAATATGGTGATGAGGTTGTGGTGGTGGTGATGGATGTGTTGGTAATTGAGAAGAAGATTTGATGAATGGGTCTCATAATTTTTTCTTTTTTAATTTTAGGGGTAGTTTAGTCTTTTCAATAATAATTTTAACAGAAAAACTAACGGTGTTAGTTATCTTGACTCAAATTGAAATAAAAATAAAACGACAGACACTCAAATGAAGATAACATAAAACGTTAGGGGGCAGATGGTAATTTTAAAACTATAAGAATACAAACGGTTAAAATAAAAAAACGTCAGGAATACAAATGATAAGTTGAAGTAAATACAAAACAAACGAGCACTTAGCTCAACGATTTGACACTTCACCCTTATACACAAAGTTTAAATCCCACCCTCTTCATTTTAAGGTTTACCATTTAAAAAAATACAAATATTATCGTTCGAACCCCGCTCAAAACTTTAATGATGATGGACAAACAAGAATAACATATACTCTAAATTTCGATAATTTATCTAGGAATCATTTCCAACTTTTGGGAATAATAAATAATTAATATATGCATCCCTTCGATGAAAAAGGTTAATTTAAAAACAATATTTAATTTATCTTTGCTACTGTTTGTTTGATTTTATCTTTTCTTTTTTATATAATTATCTATACTATTATATAAATCATTTGATTAGAACATATTTGTAATTTTACTTAAAATTTATGACATCTAATAATTTTTAAACATAAGATACAAAATGTTACATACAATAATTCTTAATTTGTTCATATTTAATAAACTGTTCCAAACTAAAGGTGGGATTATTGTAAAAAGGAAGAAAAAACTAAAAATGATGAGAATAATTATTATCCATTAGATTTAGATTCAATTGCTAAAAAAAGGGCATAATGATAAATAATTAAACTTTAGATCCAAGAGCCAAAGGTATTTTTGTCTTAATCATATTTTCAAGTCCCACCTTTATTTATAATGCTCGTAACTTTTAAATACAATATTATTTTTTAAAAAAATTACATCATAAAAACAAACGTTTTTTAATCTTTAAAAAACGCTTGTAATTTTGATACATAAAAAATAAAGTTTTTTTTCATGTTATTTAAGCTCATTGTGTAATATTCGTCAGCTTATTGTATAATATTTGTCAGCTCATTGTGTATATCAGTTCATTGTATAATATTCATCAAATCATTGTGGCTAATGTTGACCATTTTCTTATACATTGTGTTTTTTAAAAATGATGATTTTCAAATAACATAATACTAAAAATATAAATTTTTTTACGTTTTTCCGGTTCATTGTGTAATTTTGATCAGGTTATTGTGGAATCCTCATCAAGTAGCTCATTGTGTTTATTGTTAATCATCGAGTATAGTATAGTAATTGTGTAACCCATTGTGTCTACTGTTAACCATTGTGTTTTTTAAAATAGAGATTTTCAAATAACACAATCCTAAAAATGTAATATTTTTAATGTTTTTTTCTAGTTCATTTGTGTAATCCTGATCAGGTTATTATGTAATTCTCGTCAAGTAGCTCATTGTGTCTATTGCTAATTTTGAGTCTAGTGTTGGTCATTATGTTACCTAATGTGTCTAATATTAACTATTGTGTTATGCATTGTGCTTTTTAAAATGAAGATTTTTAAATAACACAATGCTAAAAATGTAACTTTTTTATGTTTTTCTGTCCATTATGTAATCATGATCATGTCATTGTGTAATGCTTGTCAAGCAGCTCATTGTGTATATTGCTAATTTCGAGTCTAGTGTTGGTCATTATTTTACCAATTGTGTATAATATTAACTATTGTGTTATGCATTGTGCTTTTTAAAATGAAGCTTTTCAAATAACACAATACTAAAAATGTAACTTTTTTTACGTTTTTCTATCTATTATGTAATCATGATCATGTCATTGTGTAATCCTCGTCAAGCAGCTCATTGTGTCTATTGCTAAATTTGAGTCTAGTGTTGGTTGTTATGTTACCCATTGTGTCTAATATTAACTATTGTGTTATGCATTGTGCTTTTTAAAATGAAGATTTTCAAATAACAAAATGCTGAAAATGTAAGTTTTTATATCTTTTTCTGTTCATTATGAAATCATGATCATGTCATTGTGTAATCCTCGTCAAGCTGCTCATTGTGTCTATTGCTAATCATCGAGTCTAGTGCTAGTCATTGTGTTACCCATTGTGTCTAATGTTAACAATTGTGTTATGCATTGTGTTTTTTAAAATAACAATTTTCAAATAACATAATAATGAGAAATGTAAATTTTTTATGTTTCAAGTTAATTGTGTATTTCTTATTAGATAATTGTGTAATACTCATCAATTTAGAAGATTATACAATGATCTGATTAAATTACATAATGAGTTAAAAAACTTTGTTTTTTATATCAAAACTATAGCGTTTTTAAAATTAAAAAATACTTGTTTTTATGATGTAATTTTTTGTTTAAAAATAATATCGTATGTAAAATTTATGAATGTAAAAAGGTGGAACTTAAGAATGTGAAACATTACCAAGTTTGCCCCCAATCTAATTTTGATAAAAAAGACAAATGTCAAAATCTTAATCCTTCTTACACTTTTTAGTTTTAGAATACTTTGTATTTAAACCTTTCTCCCTAACTAATATATTATTTAATATATATTTATTTTAAGTATTATCTTATTTATAATATTTTAAATTAATATTAAAATATCAACATTTATTATTTATATTTTTATAACCTAATACTATTTGATTTAAGTATTATTTTGTTTAAACAATTAAGCATATAATTATTAAATATTTACATAGTTATACAAACATGTGTCAATATTTTTTTAGGTATGCTATGGATTTGTCTTTTTGGTTACATGCGGCAGTTCTTGTGAAATTTAATCTAGTATTGAACCAGCTGATATTGTAGTTGGGTTGATAATTTCTGACAATAAACGAACCAGACATGAAAAGAAACATGTTTTGAGTTGAGTGGCTGGGCTGGTTACAAAAAAAATGTCGTGTTCCAGTTGATTTGCTTGAAAACGGGTTGACTCGTTAACCGCTTTAACAATATATGCTTTAAAAGTTATTATAGTTATTGTTAAATTTGTATTAAAATAATTATTTTTAGCTCCTTTTTAGCTTAAATTTTAACCTAAGTTTCGAACTTCAACTTAAATCTTTTCAAAAAAGACAAATGATTATTACCAAAAACATATATTTAAAAACTATGAAAGCCATACCATCTAACGTCTCGTTGTATATGCATATTGAAAATGAATAATAGATTTTAAATTACCACCGATTACTTTGACCTCTTTAATAAACAGATTAAACGGATCAGATTCGTTTTACATGAATATATATAAGTTCAAGTTTAGGTTTAATTTTTCAACACAAATAAAAATATAAATGTGTTTGGGTTCAATACTTGCATCCGCCAACCCACCAACCCGTAACACGCCTAACTCGAAATGCTTAACCCCCTCTCTAACTATAGCCAAGCATTCCTTTTTAATATATAACGTATACTTGTGTTAAAATTGGAGCATGTGAAACAAACATATAAAAAGAAAATTAAGTTTATTTTTTAGTTTAAATTGAACTAAAATATAATATAATTCATGTATGATATTTTGAACTTTAAGCTGTAAACTCATGAGTTCATGTACTCTCTGTGCAACACGTAAACCATTTGCAACAGATTTACTTACGTGCTACTGTTGACACCACCACCGCCATTTTAACGCCACCAGCAGATTCCGGCGAGAGTCACCGTCACCGGCGGTGTTATGGCGGCGACGGCCGGTGACGTAGCAGCACCGCCGGTGCCGGTGAAGTTGACGGCGCCGGAGGATGAGCACCACCAGCAGCTGAAGAAAGGAATCGCAGAGTTCTACAACGAATCGTCGGGGATGTGGGAGGACATATGGGGAGAACACATGCATCACGGATTCTATGACTCCGGTGCGGTTGCGGAACTCTCCGACCACCGCTCTGCTCAGATCCGTATGGTTGAAGAAGCCCTACGTTTCGCCTCTGTTACTGGTAGTTACTAGTTGAGTGATAATTGATTTGTTTCTGCTTTTTAGTTCGATTTGATCGTTTTTCTGCTTGATGTTCGTTTTCGTTTTGTGGAATTTGAAGGTTTAGATTGACATTTAGGTTCGATATCTTTACGATTGGTCGTTTTAACTTAGAAGTGATGAGTTGGAGGTATTGATTACTGATGAAGTCGTGAAGCGGAGAAATCTATGCCTATTTTGAATCAGTCGATGATATTCGTTTTTGTTAATCGGAATCTTAAGCTTCTAATTCACATTTGTGTTCAATCGCTTAACCATTGCTCCTCGCAACTTCAAAATCGATGAGTTGGATGATTACTTTTATAAAAATGAAGTCATGAAAAGCGGACAAATCTATGCCGATTTTGAATCAATTGAGTTTTTTAGGTTAGGCGTGGTTTCGCACTTTCGCATCATATTTCAAAAGCACCTTTACTGAATGAACATATCTGCACTGAATTCACTAATGCTACAGTACTTGGTGATTGATATGTTAGAAATTGTATATTTGGTGTTAATTCTAGAAGATTCATAACCTTCAATGGGGGTTTGTAAAAATCTAGCTTGAATCTAAAACATCACAGGAAATGAAATCAAATACATGTCAATGCAAATTATACTTTTACGGTTTACTTATCATTTTAGCATTAATATTGTATGAATTTCATTGCAGATGATCCGATAAAGAAACCTAAAAGCATAGTTGATGTTGGGTGTGGCATAGGAGGTAGCTCAAGGTATCTAGCAAGAAAATATGGAGCAGAATGTCATGGAATCACCCTTAGCCCTGTACAAGCTGAGAGGCTCAAGCACTAGCTGCTGCCCAAGGATTGGCAGATAAGGTACCACTGTTTATAGTGAATTTAAGAATTTGGGGGTAAAGATTATAGTGTTCTCTAAAGCAATTACCATAAATTCAAGTGAGTTAATTGTATTCAGATAATCAGATGTAATCAGCTACTGTTAAATGTTATATTTTTGCATAACTTGGGCTTCATTTAGCATAATAGCAATAATTTGCCTGCAATTCTACTAGTTTTAGAGGTCTCTATGGAAGTCGGAGTACATCGGTTATTCTACCGATTTCAAGTAGACGAGTCGAGCAATCTCTTAAAAACTTGCACATATACAGTTTTACAGTTTCTTATTTTCCCTTGAACTATTGACAAGAAGTATGAGCATAGTATTCTTGAAGACTTGAACTAACCTTGAAAAGTTAGCAGGTTTCATTTCAAGTTGCAGATGCTTTAAACCAGCCATTTCCTGATGGAAAGTTTGATTTAGTGTGGTCAATGGAGAGTGGAGAACACATGCCTGACAAACTAAAGGTTCTTGTTTTACTTGACGAGTCTTCGTACATATACTAAAACTTATGTTTATTTAAATCAACTCGTGACATATACTAAAACTTATGTTTATTTACTCGGCTTTTGGATGAGACAGTTTGTTAGCGAGTTGGCTCGGGTGGCTGCCCCAGGAGCCACAATTATCATAGTCACATGGTGCCATAGGGACCTTTCCCCTACAGAAAAATCTCTTCGGCCTGAGGAACAAAAAATCTTGAACAAGATTTGTTCTAGCTTTTATCTTCCTGCTTGGTGTTCTACTGCTGATTATGTAAAATTACTGGAATCTCTTTCTCTTCAGGTAAACTCCATCACTATCAACCAGCAAATACCATGCATCAGAGATAAGAAATCTAACTTTGGCATATTCTGGCCTTTTGGGGTAGCAAAATTCTTTAATTTCCATTTCACAAACTCCAAAATCTTGAGGGGGCGAGCGTACTGGATAAAAAAATTTGGGTCAAAATCTAATGTGGTTCAGGTTGAGTAAACGCGGAACATGCTTTTCCAAAAATTATTGTTATCAATATAGTGTTTTGGGTATGATTACAAAGTTACATTTTCTTAATGATGACCATCTTTTTTAATCAAAGGATTTAGAAGGCGCTACACATTTAAAATATATGTTATGAAACTTTCGACCCATTTGACATGTTTGACTTGTTTTTACTTAGACCGATTGGCCCATTGCTAAATCATTGCCTGATCGGTCAATTTATGGTCGTTTGCTGTACTTTTCAGGACATTAAAGCAGCAGACTGGTCCGGCAATGTGGCCCCATTTTGGCCAGCAGTTATAAAGACAGCATTATCTTGGAAGGGCATTACTTCATTGTTACGTAGCGGTAATGTTTTCTTTCTCTATATATATTTGTATGTATGTATGTATGTATATATGTATGTATAATATAATATTTTTTTGTTTCCATAATGCTGATACATATGATGTTGATTGATATTTGATTAGGATGGAAGAGCATAAGAGGGGCAATGGTGATGCCTTTGATGATTGAAGGGTTTAAGAAGGATATAATTAAATTCTCCATCATTACATGCAAAAAACCAGAATAAAATGGAATGGAGTGGTAATTTACTAATATATGCAATCATATATGTACAATGCTACTGGTTTTTCTCTCAGATTTGAACAAATTTACTATTCTCTGATTTTGTCGCAGTTTACAAGATTCGAGTTCACACGCACATATACATGTATCTGTGACACATATATACATACACACATGCATGAGTAGACTGCATGAATGGTTCATGTGGTATGTTCACAATGCAGTTGAGACTTACTTTTAGGAAATACGGATTTAGTCAGAGAACATTCGGTGCTCATTACCAACACATATTTAAAAATCTATTAATATGATTGACATCACTTTCTTCCCTTATCAATGTGGCCGTGGGCCGGTTTTCTTTAATAAAGTATTTGAAATTACGCTCCTTTTCTTTTTTACCAACGGATATGACAATTTATAGATTTATTAGAAGAAAACCAACATGAAAGGACGATTTATAAATTTATTAGAAGAAATTGACTATGAACAGCTTACATAAAGGGATGGTTATGCTAAAAATCATGAATGGTCTGAAATTAAAATTCTACTTAGCTGTGATATAGTTGAGCTGCTCTTGTATTTAGGAACCATTTTACTCATTATATTCACCACTAATTGCACTCTTTGTTCGGTCAAAAGAAATTTGGTGTTCCTTGTTTGAAAGGATTTTGACTTGGTGGATTGACAAGTTGAATAGGTGAACCCAAACATATTTATACGTGTGTCGTGTTAAAATCGCTAACCCTAATTCAAACATTTAAAATCGTGTTGTCTCTCTGGCCATTTGTTCAATATTTATCTACAAAAATAAGTAATAACTCTAACACAACTGGATTTTTTTTTTTTTTTGTAATTAAAGTCTTTTAATTGTATATGTCCTTACCTCACAATATTTTCAATTAACATACTCAGTATATATATTTAAAACTCTGTTTATATATCCAACTCTAGATTAGAGGAAACAAAGATGTGAGAATGTACAGTAACTGAGAGTGTATAGTTGAGACTTGATAGTAACAAATAAAAATGTTGGAATTAAAGAGTTCGGCGAAATTTTTGTAAAGAAAAATAATCCTCTAAACTATATAATGATGGGGGAATTGAAGATCGTGTATTAAATTTTAGATGATAATATTTTTTAGACAACCTCTAAAAAGTCTAAATAGTAACTTTAAAAAAAACCCTTCAACTTGATCTGGTTAACAAGTCAAGCTCGGGTTAACCTGATTTTTTCGTGTTTACTTGTATTAATGGGTTGTGCCATCTAGCTCAAATTTTGATTATCTTTTTGTCGTGTTTTGGGTCCTGTAATAAATTAGAGTTTAGGTACTAGAAGAGATAGGATGGATGGCTGGAAAAGTTTGTAACAAGTAGAAAATAAGTAACTAGTGATGGATAATAATCAGCAAGCGGCTAAAAATCATAACCTTAATTTGTAGAGGAAAAAAACCATAAAACGTGTTAATATTTTAGTAATATAAGTGAGTTCGGTTACAAATCAAATAGATATCTTTAATTCATCATTTACCCAACATAGCAACTAGACATTTACCCAACATAGCAACTAGATAATCATACCTAACACACTCTATATTAAGCTGCGCTACATAAACAAAGACATTGATTCCTGATAATTAAAATTGTTGAATATTTAACACTTATTTTGACAAGTTTGAGAACATGAGAACTGAGAAAAGAATGAGAGAACTTTGACATTTAGGGGTAGCAATTAACTTGAGATGGAATAAACACAAGTTAATTGTCACTTGTTAGCAAATTTTTATTTTTAAATGAGAAGAGTTTGCAATTTCGTTAACAGAAGTTATGAATAAACACCATCTTTATGGGTAGTAGGTCTAGCTATTCATAATACTTTTTCCTAGCCGAAATAGTTTGACAGGTTGACTTGTATTTTTATTGTTCAAAAATTTCTTTCTATAAACAGTGACATATTGAATATATTATTTATTACTATACTTTTAAATAAAACAACTTAGGATATTTATATTTTAAAAAGTACATTTGCTTACTTTTATTGTGTTTATTTTTTTATTTTAACTGACAAACACACATTCTCTACTTTATGTTTATTATATTTTTAAAATTATTACACTTACACTCACTCAGGACGTCAACTCATGACAATTTGGTTAGATATTGCACCCAAATGTACCCACAAACTTTATTGATAGTACAATTCATGAACTCAAGCCAGATTATGTATTAAACCCACAAAGTCTACCCAAATGAGTCAAAGGAGCAATAGCTTAAGCCTTAAGCTTGCTTTCACAAAGTCCATCTCTTGGTTCTTTCCCCGACCTCGTCGTCAGCCCGATAGCGAGTCCACAGAGCATCACGGGTTGAATCTCGTTGTCGGTCCTTGTAAATGGTGAGGATTTTCTGTATGGCTTCCGATAGTCGTTTCATTTTACGAACATTGCCTGATGCTCGTGTATTTCCTATCAAGAAATCGTGATTATTTTCATCAACATTGCTCTTGTGCAGCCTCATGTATTTCATTTTATGCTCCTAATTAAAGGTATTAGGGATTTTAAGTGTTTTATGATGACGATGATTTGGTGCAATTTATAAGGGTTTAAAAAAGGTATAAAGACAAAAAGAAAGGACAAATAGAGATGAATGGATATAAATGTGTGGTTGTATCTATTATTAGTATTAATAATTTAACAAGTAACGTTCCTTTTGGGGCAATTCGTGCACCTTCTTGATAATCATGCAACGATAAACGGTTTGGGTACGTGGTTTGACGGGTTGAACCCGGAAAATTATACATACCACGAGACGAACGTTAATCATGTGAACCCGACATGACACTTGCTTTCGCAGGTTGACAATAATATGATTCGGTTAACACGTCATGTTGACAGAAACACGACTCCTTTAGCTAACATATTCGTGGGTTTGACCTGAAACTCACCCAAACTCACCCAAACTCATTTAGACTAAACCCAAACTTGTGAATTTGACGCTAAATTTTTGTCATGTTTTAATTACATGAAAGATCGGAAATGGCATATGTTATATAGTTAGCTTAAATCAATTTATTGTTTCATGAAATTTAATGCAACTTATATTTGTTTGCAAATTGAGTCTCTCTAGTAGAAGGTTCAAATCCAGTTTTCATTGATTTTTCGTCTTTAGTATCTTTAAATGTCACATGCTTAGCGTAACCTGCGTTATATTCAGTTCAATAAGTTATTAGCGTAGTAACATGTCCCGTAAGTTTTTCAATAGGATTTTCTCATGGTTGACAAAAATGCATTAGCTTGTTATGTATTTTTGCCGATAATATTTTTGAGAATAAGATAACAATTGCTAGGAAAACACAACGCTATAAATCCATTAATTCTAAACTAGTCAACAACAAAACATGATATCGTTATTTCTCCGGCCAGAAACTGGTCGGGCTGGGCTAATAAATGACCTAAAAAAGACGGAATATCTTCAAAAACATAGACCAGTCCCGGTTTATATCATTCGGTTTGGTTCTGGACCGGTTTCGGTTGATCAATTTAACTCGTAAGCCATAACTATAATATTTATGTCACGCTATTTTATTTACACAACACACATGTAATTAGCCTGCATACAATATGGTATCCTAAATAATTTAAAGAATAATTGAAGTGTGTACTTATATGTAAATGACATTGATATATCAAACTACTTGCACACATCAACTTTCAATTCGTGATACCAAGTGTTTGTCATGGACTTCACTTTAGAAAGCAATTCCTCATGCTATGGTACCACATGTTGTCATCTGTTTTAGAAAGTAATTCTAACATTAGAATACTACATGCTTTTATCGTTTTTATTCCTAGCTTGCATGCTATAAGTCCCTATACATAGGTCTAGAACTCGATACATCACATGAGACCGCACAAGCTCATTCAATCTTTTCTTGTATTGTTGGTTATTTTAGTGTAATTGGATTGACTTGTCGACCAAAATGAATCATAATGTACATCAAACAAATAAAAGGATGTACGAAGTGGACATTTGTTTAAATTTATTATTATTTTTAGAATTTACGAACCCCATTGACTTGTACATCAAACAAGTTAGGGTATACGTAATGCTTATTTGTTTGAGTCTATTATTATTTATGAACACCATTGGTTTTTATGGGGCGGTATCCTAATAAATTAAAGAAGAATTTAAGTGTGTACTTATATTTAAATGACATTGATATATCAAACTAATTGCACACATCAACATCCATTTGTGATAAGTGTTTGTCATGGACGTCATTTTAGAAAACAATTCTTAACTTTTTTATAAAGCAATTCAGTCACCTCGGGGTTCATTGGTCGAATCAGTTGAACCGAACTTAATAACCAGATAAAGGTATATATAAACTAAACTAATATTGTTTATTTATATTTAGTTCAAAAACAAAATATTAAAATATTTTTATATTTAGGGTGGATTTACACTTTTAACATAACATTAACACTTAATTAACTAATATATGTATCATAAATTACTAAATTAATCAAAAAATAATATATATTGAAAGAAAAAAATAAAACGTTTTGGAACCTAGTCGAACCATCGATTCAACTAGTAACCGGCCGGTTTAAATGAAAATGGTCCAAATAAACACAACCGAACTCATTCTATGACCGCTTCCCCGTCCAACCGATCCAAACACATGATTCGGTTGTGAAAACACTACTAATATGCATAATGTTGATAGTGTAAGTATTGATTATTTGCTTGGTTGTGACGTTATATGATCATATGTCACTAGCAATGTTGTTATAACTTGTTTCTCAGGCACATAGATCCAACTATATATATAGACACGTTCACCACATATATAATTTTAAGTAGAGAAGTATGAAAATTGCAGCTTAACAGATACATAGAACATGAACAAATAGTTATTTGGCTACATACTAATATATCACAACTAAAACTACATATATAGGTTAATAGGTATCCTTCTAGAAAAAGTAGTCGTCTTAGGCCACTTAGCCAAGGTCTCAAAAGTATGCTTCGTATGCTCGGTATGAAACTTATTCCTTATGCAGTTAAGAAAGCATGTGAGGCAGACAACTATTCCATTTGAAGTAACAGGATTCGATGTTGGACAAAAGCAAAGCCCGCTACACATATCGGTAAGCCCAAGTATAGGTATGCCATTAGGGTTACGCCTCATGGCTCCTACAAATAGGAATTTCTTCCTCCTCCATTAGACAAGTTTTAATATCCTCATTCTCTTTAACTTTTCTGTACATACACACTATTACACATTAATAGTATGATCATATCATAACAATCTAACTGAATTGAGTGTTGGAGTGCCATCAGGGCTAAACCCATTGGGCTCACTAACAAGTGTAAGGTTGTGGTTGTAGATGACAAGTAGATCTGATGATGAATGTTTAATGGGATTCTAGATCTGAGTTAGGGGTGTTCGAAAAATCCGATATCCGAAAATATCTGAAATCCGATCTGTATCCAAATCCGAATAAATCGATCCGAATCCTTATTCGGATATTCGGATCGGATCTCATCTGAATCCGAATTCCTTATTCAGATTTCAGATATCATAATTTTTTATTCAGATTATTTGGATATCCAATTAATCTGAATAAGAAATTAACTTTGTTTCTAGCTCAATACTCATTACTCAACTACCATTTATGTTTTCAACTCAATACTCAAGAATCTTGACACATTTTAATCCTCTATTTTTAAATAATTACACAATAATCGATTGTTGTTTTGAATTAGATATTCTATTCTTCGAGTTGCCTATTATGTTTCAATTTGTGTTCAAGTCAATTTTGTATTTTCGAGTTTTATATCATTTATAGTGATTTTAAACTAAAAAAATATTAAGAATAAAAAATTAGCCAAAAAAATTAGGAACAAAAAAATAAGAAATGTGTTATTGGCAGATAAATTTGGATTATTCGGATATATCCAAATCCGATCCGAATTGAATTTAGATAGATTCGGATCTGATAGAGATATCCTTATTCGGGTTGTATCGGATTTCAAATAGGGTCATGAAATTTTCAAATACGAATAAACTGATTCGAAAGATCCGAATATTCCGTTATCCGATCCGATGAACACCTCTAATTTGAGTTGTGGCTAATATATCCTCATTCAACCTGAGGTATTATTTAGATCTGAATTTGTATAAAAAATAGGTGTTTATATATTGATTTAAACACAAAGAATGCTCAAGTTATGGATGTTATGTAGCTCAAATACAAAGTTGGTGGACCAAGAAACGAAGAAAACAACAAAAGTAGCTACAGCTAGTGCCCCTTATGTTAGTGCCAGTGCCACTTACGCTGATTGGCGTAAGTGGTGCCATAGGTGGCGGCGTAGAGCAGGAAACACCAAATTTCATTGGTGGTGGCGAAGCCACTTACGCTGGCAAGCCGCTTGGGTGTGTTTTTCTAGATTTTGGTACTTTAGACAGAAAAAAAAAGAAGAACCCTAGTTTTCAAAGGGAGTTCGTATTTTAAAGCTTAGGGTGCAATACTCTATTTAACCATTCGGATAAATAATCAAAGCATGAAATCAAGCTTTGAAGATCTTATCATGACCATGAGTGGCTAATCCACATGTGATCATTCCCGAGTGTAGGGTTGGTGAAACTATTGTGTTAAACCTTTTGCCCTACCTTTCATTAACATAGATTTGTGGGTTTGATTTTATGCAACTAAAATGATTCGACTTTTGATTTCACTTATTAATCATCAGTTTTTGGTTTCTTAGCATCATTAATCATTTGTAGTGATTGAATTTGTTTGGTTGAATTGATGATTACAAAATTACATCTCAATTGTGTTCTTGTTTGGTTTAGATCAATTGGACCAACATAATCAAAAGCAAGTTATTATAATCGTATTACAATTAAATATCTATCCATTCATGTCTATGTGAATACATTATTGGTGGTTATCAGGTTATACATTGCGTTAATTAATCTGAGCCCGAGAGTGATTCGCTTTTAACTATTGTTTACAATTTATATCTACTTTCAAGTATGATACACTCAAATCAATTTAATAAAATCAATTCTATATATTTACATGTTTAGTAAAATGAGTATTTAATTTAAAACAACACCCACCAACTTTTTGTGGTTTAACATCCTACTTACCCTAACTAACTTAAGGTGAATATGACTATTTTTTTGTATATCTTTTTGATTGACTATTCGACATGGACCATTAATACGTTACAAATTTGAAGTATAGAACTATGAGAACTGCATAACCTTATTTGCCTATTGCTTTAACTATAATAATGTAAAATAATAACTCTCTCTCTCTCTCTCACTTTATCGTTATATTTAGCACTCCATACATGTGTTTATGCGATTTGCTACTTGACATTGGTTTATGTTATAAACACATTCATGCGTGCGCAAACGTGTATATATATTAGATAACTCACCTTTAAGGAACTCCATGGACTTTCAGAAAGTGTTTGATTGCGTAAACTACAAATAAAAGTCATGGGACCAAAATTTTAATCCCAATATCTATGTTTTATCATGTCGATTCTGGATCGATGAACTATATTCGCGAGAACAACACATTTAAAGCACATGATTTCAAATACACCTACCTATGTAATAAACAAAGAATCAAGTTTATCGATTGTATGGTCATTTATTTGTTATTTGGTCTTAGGTTTTAATTGATAGTATTGAATTACATGTGCATGTTGTCACTAAATTGATCAAATCATTTAATAACAATGTTGTTTTAAAATTTTAAATTCATGAAGAACTTGTACCTTGCCTGTAGCTCTAGTGTGTTAGAAGAAATACCTGAAAACTAATTCGGGAATTGACATTCTATCTTGATGCATAGCGCTCATAACAACAAAGCCTTGGAAAACAGTCAAAGAATTTGTTCTTTGTTCTATTAATCCCAAATTTGGCATGACCTTTGGTGAAGATTGTTGCGCATGTATTCATCTAAATTTATTTTTTTCATCCATGTATATTTTTATGTTTGATTGACGATCATGTTTAACTTGCTAGATAATAGATAGATCAACTTATTTATCATATTTATTTACTTTAGGAGCATACCGCCATGAGTAATAGCACGTCATAAGCACACCATCAAATCTTTATAAGAACACTTATTTACCTACATATACAAAACAAAGCTAGATAACAAAAAGAATGACTAAAGAAGTTAAAACGCATGTTGACAAACATAAATAAATATTCGGCATTCCAAATACTAATTTCAACTAACCGAATCAACTCATCATTCCTCCATACGAACATATAATTCATTGCAAATAACATAAACGTATATTCCATTATTCCTTCCATTACTAGAACGCTAAATACCCTTGGAAATCATATTAAACCGACAATCCATGCCCCATATGTCCTAAAACAACCCAACCTTGATTTCCTTAAAAAAAATCCACCTCATAGTTATTTCCTTCCCTAACCTTATCTTTGACCCAATGATAACCCCACATAACATCACAAGCCAAATCCCAATCCTTCCATATGATGAGGATATTATTTTCCTCGACCTTGCATATTACCATATCCAGATAAACCACAAAGAAACCGTTATTCTTCAGTCATACCATACAACGATATTTGTTTGAAAAAAAACATAACAATTTTTAACCACTATACTTAATATAATATCATGACGACTTACGCATTTACAAGAACTCTAAATCCTAGAATCAATATACTTAATTAAAAAACATGTTTTAAAAACCTTTCAAATTTTAAGAAGAAACCATATGTCATGTTATCAAAAAAAAATAAAATATAAGTTGAAATGACCTTGTCAAGCATGGGGGTATATACCCAAAATTAAAGAAAAAACAAAGAGATCGCTTATGGAATAAATGCAATAACAACAACTCTACCTAGGGCATCTTCCCCCCTTCGCCATTGGCGTTTTTCCAAAATTCATACTTCAAATCATTCAATCTTCAATCTCTCATTCAATTCTCACGTCACCTTTTGTTTTACTCTCAAATCACCCCTCCAATTGGCACTTTTCGAACACGCATACGTTCGAATCTGTCGTCAAAACATAAGGTGTGTTTTAGGGTTACAGAGAAGAAGATCCGCACTCCAAACGCACGATTCGTCAATCAATTTATGAGGATTTAGGTACGGTTTTCTTATTCTTTACTGTTTGTGTTGCGTATTGTTGTTTCTTAGGTGTTTAGGTTATTGTAAGTGATTAATCTTGCACGTGGTGGAGGTACGATACGTGATTTTGAATCTTTTGATGTTGAATTGGTTTAAAGGAGGTGAATTTGGGGGAATGACAGTTTGAGACCTGGTAGTTTCGAATGTGTAATTGATTTGGGGGTGGTGGATTGGGAATTTAGCATTGTTTTGTACGTATTTATGTGATTATAGGCACTTGATTTTGTGCGTGATGGAGGTACGATATGGGATTTTGAATCGTGTTTGATGTTGAGTCGTTTTGAAGAAGGTGAATTTGGTTTTGCCTTTGGGAAGAACAGTTTGAGACCTGGTGTTTTCAAATGTGTAATTGATGGGGGGTTATTGAGAGTTTAGCATTGTCTTTTTAGCATTTGTCGTTTAAAAGTCCTGAATTTGGATCAATTTTCGAATTTATGAGTAACCTCTGAATCTCAGATTTCTACATAACAAATGTAACTCTGATCTTGGAACCAATGGAGGTATTTAACATTTTAACCTGTAACTGAAATTGGGAGTTACCTATATTTGTGCATTGTTATAGAAATTGGTATGGGTTATGTAGGATTTTTGTTTGTAGCATAAAGGTTTTATTGCACCTTTATTGCAGTTCAGAAATGGCAGACTCGAAGGTCGATGCCATACTTGACTTTCTCAGAAAGAATAAGTTTTCTAGGGCGGAAGCAGCATTTAGAAGCGAGATTGATAACCGCCCTGATTTGAACGGAATAATGCAAGATCTAAACCTTAAAGATAAAGATTTGGGAAGCAAGTTGTTAGAAAAAGTGAGTGCAGTTGGCAACCAAGGAAAGGGTTCTTCAACAAGTAATGAAGTTTCAAAGGAAAAGCATGTTGTGAAAGAATTAGAACGTGGGATTGAAAGGAATGGACCTGATAGTAAATGGGAAATTACTTCCTTTGAGGGAGACTATAATAATGAGCCAAATGGAACAAAAAACAAGAATTTTATGTTCTCTAATGGGTCGGAGGATAATCTGCTTGATTTGTATACTTGGAGATTTGATCCAAGTAATGGGTCTGCTGATCCTAGTGATAATGATGATGCTGTTAGAACTGAAAATGTGAAGGAGTATCAAATTTCTTCTCAATCAAAAATTCATCCAGCTGAGGCTTCTGACACAGAAAGAATCCATAAGAAAGTGGGAGAAGAAACAAAAGTTTCATTGCTTGGGCCTGTAATTAGCAGTAAGGCAAATTTGGTACCAAATGTTGAACCTATGGAGCTTAATTTGCAACGTCCGAAGAGAACTGTTTTGTCAAAGGATGATTTTGGGGAAAACCCTTGGTCAAGTAATGAGGAGTTTTGTTCTGTTAAAACAGTATTCCCGTTTCCTGAAGGAGATGCATCAACCAGTTATAATATTATGAGTCTTGGTGCTAGTGAGAAAGATGGAAAGAGGAAAACAGACAATATTAGGGCAGCAATTAAAGAACAAGAGAATGAGGTTGGAAGAGCTTTGTACTTTGGGAAAACTCAAGGAAACAATGAGCCACAGGCTTTTGGTGGGTTAAGTCTTCCGATTGTCTCTGAGAATCAAAAAGAAGAATTACCTAGACTGCCACCTGTCAAGCTCAAGTCAACTGAGAAACTGTCAAGTTTTAATTGGGATGAGAAACATGAACATGATGGCCCTGGACAGACTCTTAATGCTGACAATGCTTATCTTATTGGATCTTTTCTAGATGTTCCAATTGGTCAAGAAATAAGCACTTCAGGTACATTACTATTAAATACTTCTTTATCTCCAATTAAAAATTATATTACAATTAGGTTGCAATTGATATTTTCGTCGATACCTATATCCCTTAAGGCCATGTGTTATACTCCATGCCTTTGGGCGTGGATGAAGTCTAATCAGCACAATGTGGCAAGCTTTTGGGGTGATTTGGGGCTGCTACATCACGCCACTGGGCTATTTTAGGCAGAGGCGTGGTTCTAACCACAGCATTAGGGGCGTTTTGAGGGGGGAAGTTGGTTTTTTCCTAGTTGTCAATGTTGGGCAGGAAGGAAGCCTACGTGGAAGTGAATCCACGCCCAAAGGCGTGAAGTATAACACATGACCTAAGCATTGATTTTTTATTTATTTTTTTTTTGTGTTTGCCAAGCATTTAAAAAACATTTGTATACAAATAGAACAAGATTTTGTGCTCTTAGTTGAATTTATTTTGGATTTTACCTGCTTTTTACTGGACATTATGTCAGAGTCCATGGGTTTACTGATTCATAACCATGGGAATTTGAGAAAAAAAATAAAGTAATATTCTGCTATATTGATATTGATTCATGATCAAAATGAATGTATACATACAAAATGAATTTCAATAGCCATCTAGTTTCTATTTTGTCCTAAACTAACATCATCTCTGCCTAATAATTTAATCATAATACCATATCTAATGCTTGTCTATAAATTGAATACCTGACTGATATTATTCTTAAAAACTAGATAATGATAAAACTATAATATTTGGAAACTAAATTCCAACAATAACTATATCTTCTTCATGAGCACTAGACAGTATTAACTCTGTTAACTCATGCACATATCTCACAATTTTTTTTTACATCCTTATACTATTTTGTAATGAATTTAATATGGATCATGAATCTATTGTTGACTTGTATATCCAACTACTGTTCAGTGATCATGCATAAGCACCTTTGACTTCTTCCAGTATTATTTTCCATGCTTCTGATATGGAAATGAGCAATTGCTTTTATTGTGTATATTATTACATGTTTCTTACTGTCTATACGGTTGATGCTTTAGGTTTAAAAAGGCCCGTGGGAGGTAGTTGGCGGTCAATAAGTCAAGGGATAACAGAAGACACTTCTGATCTTGTATCTGGTTTTGCAACTATTGGGGATGGTTTAAGTGGATCTATGGATTACCCACATGAATATTGGGATTCTGATGAGTATGAAGATGATGATGATGTTGGATACATGAGACAACCTATTGAAGATGAGACATGGTTTCTAGCTCATGAAATTGATTACCCAAGTGATAATGAAAAAGTTACAAATCCAGATCCACAAGAAAGAATTCCCAACAAAACTGAAGACGACGATCAATCATTTGCAGAAGAAGATTCATACTTATCTGGTGACCAATATTTTCATTTAAAAAACATCGATCCAGCCACCAATTCTGATGAACATAATACTGCTGTTCAGTATGATGGTGAATTAATGGATGAAGAGGAATTGAGTTTGATGAGCACTGAGCCTGTGTGGCAAGGCTTTGTCAAACCAACCAACGAGCTTGTTATGTTTGCTGAACCCAAAGTGGTTGATGAGGGTGGTAGGGCCCGTTTACCCAAACGTAATGCAGATGATAATCAACACGGTTCAGTTAGATCAATAGGTGTGGGAATCAATAGTGAGGTTGCTGATATTGGCAGTGAGGGGGGCATGGGGTACTTCCATGATAATGATGTCACTATTCCGCCTCACAGGTCTGATAAAAAAAATCTTGACATGGTCAAGAAAGAGAAAACGATAACCACCTCAGGTAGTTCTAATAAATTAACTAAAAGTGTAAATGATGGTGGATTTTCTTTTCCTCCTCCTAGGGATGGGCAGGTAAATAAACATCTATTGCCAAAGTCAAAGTCAAACAATGACAATAGTATCCTAGGGGATAGAAATGATGACTTGCTTCCACCATGGAGACGAAAAAGCAATGATTCTTCAACTGGTAAAAGTTCAAGGGAAGAAGAAGATGAAACTGATGTTGTAGGTTCAGAAACTTCTGGGCCCACGATGTCATCAAATTATGGTTTTGCTGAACAGTCCCATAAAGAGGAAGATGAGAAAGTTGCTGATCCAATAGAAGATCCTGGGGCATTAATGGAAGATGAAGAGGTAGTTGCTGTTCAAGAGCAAGTGAAGCAGATAAAGGCTCAAGAGGAAGAGTATGAGACCTTCAATCTTAAAATCGTGCATAGAAAAAACAGGTATGTAATTAAAAAAAGTTTTTTTTTCTTTCATTTTTGGACTTCTTATTAAAATGATTTTGAGTTTGTTTTAGTAAAATAAATATATCTTTATCATTGTTCAGAACTGGCTTTGAGGAGGACAAGAATTTTCATGTTGTATTGAATTCTGTCATTGCTGGTCGTTATCATGTAACCGAGTATCTTGGATCTGCCGCATTCAGCAAAGCTATTCAAGCACAGGACCTTCACACTGGCATGGATGTGTGCGTGAAGATTATTAAAAACAATAAAGATTTTTTTGATCAGAGTCTTGATGAAATAAAGCTTTTAAAATTTGTGAACAAGCACGATCCTGGTGACAAATACCATATTCTCAGGCTCTATGATTACTTTTATTACCGAGTAAGTCATCATATTGTAGATGTCTTTGAAAATTTTTCTTTTTTTGTGAGGTATGATTCTTGCAATGATACATATTTTCCCTGTTCGTATTTTCAGGAACATCTGTTGATTGTGTGTGAACTTCTTAAGGCAAATTTATACGAGTTTCATAAATTTAATAGAGAATCTGGTGGGGAGGTTTATTTCACAATGCCAAGATTGCAGGTTTGTTGTGTTTGTATACATTAGAGATGGCAAAATGACTGGTTGGGCAGATTAGGTAATTGGTCAAAATGGTAATTTTTGGGCACTGGAAGATACAGGTCCGGTAGACCAAAAAAACTGTCCGAATATTTAATCATTTTATAATTAAGTCACCTCATTGATAATTTAATTTCCGAAACACTTTTACTAAACTTATTATATATAATTAATATATCAGTAGTAATATAATCATTTGAAGATATATTTAGGGTTTTTTCATGCATTAGAAGTACATTGTGGATGATTTTTGGCTTGTCTGTACCGTTTTTTTAATCTAGCTTATTGTTTACTAGTTAGACCCTTTAGTGATAAAAGATAACCTGATCTGGATCGTTCATTATCAAATTGATCTAATCTGTCACCTCTAGTTATATGCTCTTGCATGGAGAACATTAATGCAGTATTTACTTTGTCATATTTGTGTGCAGTCAATAACGATCCAGTGTTTGGAAGCACTTCAGTTTTTGCATGGTCTTGGGCTTATACATTGTGATCTAAAGCCTGAGAATATTTTGGTGAAAAGCTATAGTAGATGTGAAGTGAAAGTTATTGATCTTGGAAGTAGCTGTTTTGAAACAGACCATCTTTGCTCATATGTGCAATCAAGGTCTTATCGTGCACCAGAGGTTATTTTAGGACTCCCTTATGATAAAAAGATAGATATATGGTCACTTGGCTGCATCTTGGCTGAACTTTGTACTGGAAATGTAAGTATCTGAAACATTTTGAGGACATAATTATAGTTTAGAACTATATTATTCTAGAATCAAGAACTAATATTTTGTATTTTTATAGGTTCTTTTCCAGAATGATTCACCAGCCACTTTGCTTGCTAGGGTGATTGGAATTATATCTCCAATTGACCAATATATGCTTGCTAAGGGACGCGATACACACAAATATTTTACCAAAAATCACATGCTTTATGAGCGTAACCAGGTACTACAATTATTCTTTTAGCTGTTTATTTCTGTTCAAGTTGGGGCCTATCTATTTATCATCTTTTACAACTTTTGGTTTACTGCTTTGAGGTTTCTAATACTTTAATATTCCATTATTTGGGGTTAATGCAAGCTCGTGGCATGGAATTCTTAATAATTGATCAAAAAAATGATGAATAGATTTCTATTTTTTATTTTATTTTATTTTTTTGTCTCAGACGATCCTTAAAATTCCACTTGATTTATAACAAATTTGTTGGCCAAAATGGCGAATGTAGGATGAATATAGTGCGGTTAGACAAATATATCAAAGTTTAAAAGTACGGAATTGAGCCTCGAGGCGTTTTCCCTTCGCCTCATGAGGCGTAAGCCTCGAGGCGAACCTAGGCGTAAGCCTGAGGCGGAACTAAAAAATAAATAAAAAAATTATATATCTTATAAAAAATAAAATACAAACTAATTTCATCATCATATTCATCAAAAAGATCAAAAACACGCATTTAAAAGACAGGGAATGTTTGAAACTGACACAAAGAGTCTAAAACATAAAAAACAAACGGTAAAACCCCCTGAGGCGCCCCTGAGCGCAACTTTTCTTACCGCCTCAGCCCCCTAAGGCGCACAAACATAATAATCCTCTGAGGCGTCGCCTCATACTCTTTTTTTGGGCGCCTCGCCTCGAGGCGCACGCCTCGGCCGTTTTTTTAAACCATGAAGTATACTCATTTTATATATATAAGAAAAATAAGAGACATGTAACAAAGTAATATGACCAAATTATCATACTTTATCTCCTGTTCTTCAAAGTCACATCTATCTTCATTTAGAATCCAAGGGGGAGTTTTGTAATTGTTTTTATTATTATGTCTGGGCTTTTAACTTTGTTCTCGGAGAATGAGTAACAACTTCAAGGTCTTAATATGGGTTGAGAATGCCACAAACAAATTACAAGATGCCACAATTTAAACCAATTGATTTCAAAGCACAGTAGTTGATATTTGCAAGAAAGCTAGTTTTTCAGACTAAAATATAAAAGACATATAAATCTTTTAGCCTTGTATGTGGAAAATAACCAACTTGTAAAGAGTTAAGTAGAAGTGTCTGGGTGTAATTATAGTGAAAAATAGGCGATATGTTATATATAACATCTCCAGAGCTAATTTGATGCATATGGAATTATGGAATATGCATTGAACACCACCCAAACACTCTTTACCCCTTTTCTCAGTTAGTTACCATTCTATCAATCTTCTCAAGCTTGTCATCTATTCTCTTCGTAGATCATCTATATTGAGTTGATATATGTTCAACCACTGAGCTCTATTTGGCCTTAATATTTGTTTGCATCGTAGTTTTAGTATTTTATGGGTTTTTTTTTTTTTTTGTTTGGGATTAGAAGTGTAGTAAAAACAGATTGATTAAAAAGAGGAGTATTGAACTATTATAGTAAAGAAGACCTAAAAAATTGAAAGTCTATAATATAGAATCACAAAGAAAATTTTGGGAATAATTACAAAGACGCAGCCTCTTCCATGGCAATTCGTCTATAACGCTATTCCCGGGACTTTGATTTCTCTCTGCCTATGTATTCCAAGGTGCCTAATGCACGCGGCTAGGCATCGAGGCGAAGCGCACCAAAACCGTCTTAATAACACGCAGTCGCAGGCGGTCGCCTGGTTTTGCCAGCCATTAAAACCGATTGGAGAAGATGGAAACAAAGTTGCAGAGAAAATGAAAGACTAACCGAGATATAGGTTTTCTCTTTCCAAAACCAATTAAATAAACCAGAAACACAAAACAACAGAAACATGTGGAGCTGGAGTTTAGGATT
This sequence comes from Flaveria sonorensis, assembly GCA_025506505.1. Classification (NCBI taxonomy): domain Eukaryota; kingdom Viridiplantae; phylum Streptophyta; class Magnoliopsida; order Asterales; family Asteraceae; genus Flaveria; species Flaveria sonorensis. Next base: position 45,410,193 of record CM046430.1, on the reverse strand, counting down.
CACTTTCCAAAACCAATTGAAGATGGAAAAGATAACGGCAGAAACATCAGGAACTCCAGATGCCTATCTTATGACTCCGGGGCTTTGTTTTTTCTTTTGGCTTTATTATGTTTCTTGGTTGGGCCGTCTTCTTAATTGCTTATTTTTTTGATCTTATGTTTTAGTTATATGATCAGGGTACAAATTATTATTTATATAATACTAATTACCAACTCATATATCCGTAATAGTGTTGTAAATATGGTTATTGTTGCTGTACATAGGCTTTGTCTCTTATTTTTTTATTTGTTTATTTATAAGTTTCTATTTCTATATCTCAAATAAATAATATAACATAATGTATTGCTTTTTAACAAATAATATGTATGCAACTATTATCGATGTCAGAGTTTCATTTTTCATAAAAAACGCACGTTATCAACAGCTTCAACGTCTTCTTCAATGGGCAGATTCTCGACAACATTTGTTTTTTATATAAAATTATGTATGTTATGAGCGGTTTCAACGTCCTCATTAACACACACATTCACAACAACAATTTGATGTTAGTACTTATTGTATGGTTTTACGGCCCTCAAACATGTGGGTTTGCGACTATGTTTTGATATTAGTTTTTATGTCATTTTATGCCTTTGCCGCAACGCGGGGGTCATAATACTAGTTTTATACTAGTTATTATTAGATTTTTTTTCAAGTAGATGTTTCTAAAATATTTTAAAGTTTTGATATTAGTTAGATCATTTTATTACTAATTATATTTGATATCCTATTATATTTAAAGAGTAGTAATAATTTCATTTTATTATTATTTTTGTCTATTATATATATATATATATATATATATATATATATATATATATATATGTTTGTTTTTCCTATTTACGTGTCTTGCTTGTCCAGGGCGCACACTTTTTCTTGCGCCTGGAGTTTGCCTGGTGCTTTTGACTACCTAGCTCTTTGCTGCTTATTCTTTTATGCCTACTTTCTTTATTCTTCCAGTTAATGCTCAAATGGCGAAGTACTTTAAGCCAATTCATGTTAGGTAACATACCTTTTTTTTGGCATTACTCGAGTTTTATCATTTTTTTGGTGATTTCAAGCAAAATAGCAACATACTTCCAAACTATATCTGTTAACTAATTTTGTAATTTAACTGTTGTGTTGTGATGCCTGGCCTTGGAAAAAATGAATGATAACTGAAATATGTTGGTATGTTTCTATCATGAATAAGAAAGTACATTGCCTAGAAAGGGAATTGTCCTAAATTACATTGCTGTTGTGTGCATATAACCGTTATTATTTTAATTATATGCAACGTAGTGGTTGCTTTGTTCAATAACAGGAATGGGCATTGCTCTTGGCTTGTGATGCTTGGTTGATTCTTGTAGAAATTATTATTGTTTGCTACACTTGAAATTTCACTGGAATATAAAATAATTCTGCTGATTTGAATTGAGAAAACAACGAAACAGAAATGAAGTTTGGAAGGAATTTACTTTTTAGACGTTGCCTGGAACAAGTGAACAACACATCAATGGAACCAGAATCTATTGCAAAAAGGAAGAGAACAGATGAAATAGAAGATAATTTTTCGGTCGACTCTTTTATTATAGCCAAAATCCACCCCCTTGATTACCAAACACGTGACCCCTTAAATAACCTCCCAAAACCAAACCTAAATTGACTCAAACTCCTTACTAGATAAACATAAAATATATAACCCTTACTTAACTTATTTAAACTATGATAAACATGCTCATTAAAATCTTAACTAAAAGACTCATAAGTTAACATAAAAACCTTGTAAAAACCCTCCAATTTTGCAGCTGCCAATCTTCAAAAATCTTGACCCATCTTAAATCAAATTTGAACTTTTACACGTGAACTAACAAAGATTAGGTCGAATAGCTGGAATGGGAGGGAGCTCCTAAATCATTTTGTAATGTAGTGTAATAGTATTTAATATATTAATCATCAATAGAATACAAAAAGAGAACATAGAATTTCACCCGCACCAAATTGTTTTGACCTGTATAATTAAGTTTTTTTTATCAATTAGCCAACCTGGCTGGTGACAATAAAATTATTCTCCTGTTCTGCTGTATTTTCATAATACGATAGGATGGACAAGTTTAGCTTTCTATGTATCTGTAACATCTCATTTATGTTCGTCTTTTAAAAGCATTATACTAATATTATAATTGGTGCGTCTTACTCTATCTACAGGACACAAACAGATTGGAATACTTAATCCCAAAAAAGACATCCTTGAGGCACCGGTTACCAATGGGTGATCAAGGATTCATCGATTTTGTCGCCCATCTGCTTGAAATTAACCCAAAGAAACGTCCATCAGCTACAGAAGCCCTAAAACACCCATGGTTATCATATCCGTATGAACCAATTTCATCTTGAAACATTCTTGGGTATATAAAAGTTACATAACCATGTACCTTCATACCTCGAGTGATGGGATAGAGAGATTTGATTTTTAACCTTCCACGTGAGCAAACTGCATAGAAAGGTATGTGTCCTGGTTGCTGGCTCTCCCTTTGCCAAGCTGTATTTATATTTTTGCAAAACAAGAACGAAAACCTGTACCTTTAGCGATTTTACCGATTTTGATTTGTTGTGGTGGAAGGGAAATCTTGTTGTACATGACAGACAGTGTGGTGGTTTAGTAATAGTCTTGTGAAATAGCCATTTAACCATTTTTTGGGTTGGCTTTGTTGTTCTATGGCCTTTGTGTGTAAGCCACTAATGAACATGACAAGTTTTATGGTGATTTTCTTATGATGATGCTTCGTCAATCTTTCATTATATTCATCATGTCTTTTGTTTTCATATTTATTGCTCCACACCACTTTGATATTATTCAACTTATTCCCCAATACAGGTCTAAGGATTCAGCTTGAATCTTTTACTTTCATTGGTTTTCTATTTTCAGTGGTTTTTTTCATAACCTTCTTTGAAGGCTATCTGCCCGGCACAAACTACAATTTACTTGATTTTTTATTTTTGTTAGCAGGACATTTGCATAAATCTTTTTGGATCTCTTTTTTTTATTTGAATTCTTCTCAAATAATTATCTGCTTTTTTATAATCATACCTAGTAAAGCGAGCAGGTCACACCAGGTAGGACGGGGCGTGGTAACAAACATTTTAAAAGCGATTATCTTGGTTCAACTTAGAATGTGTTTTGACGAAAATGGGTGTGGGTCAAACAAGTTGGAAATTTGGTAAATTAACATCGACATTTTGGATCTTCAGCGAGTCACGAAGAAGTTTTGGCCCTCCACTAGATTTAACAACAAAACAAATAATCAAAGATGTTAAGTATGGTTATGTTATTGAGAAAGACTAATCAGTAGAGGCTGGAATTCATGGAATAGAATTGGGTAGTAAGTACATATTTTAGGTTTGCATTCCAACTGGACATAAGACTTCAAATGTATCAAAACAGTTCAAAATATACAAATTAAATCTTCCACTGCAAGTTGTATTATTTCAAAGAAATCTTTATGGTGCTTCCTCAAACACTAAATTGACTGAAAGCAAATGTGTTAGTAGAAAGGCGGGTTAATACGTAATCAGAAAAGGGTATTTTTTAAGTTTCAAATCAAGCATGAATGATTTCGTAGTTGCGGCGAACAAACTCTCATGATCCATGACTTGACGTTTGTAATGGTTCGAGTGAAGTCTTCTGTTGGAGTCTATTCAAAGGCCTGAATCACATTTGTTCAAAGGGGTGCTACAATGCCTATAAAAAACAGCCCCTTCCTTCTTGGCATTAGGAAAAATACCCTAGAAAACACACGATAACCTTCAATTCGGTTTGTGTACGCCAAAAGTATTAATGCTTTGTTATAGAAATAAAGTATTATATATGGAGACCTCTCTGACACTTGCTAATTCATCCAGGTTATCAGTTGTACATACAATAATTGATTAACATTCTACGTATGTTGCTTCATTAGATCTTAGAAACCAATCCGCTTTGACCACCAGTATAATCTTTAACTTTTAGATAACTGCGATGAAGCAATATTATCAAGCTTAACTATCAACTTCTTAGGATCATTGGATGTAACTTTGGAAATAGGTGAAACACTGGTCCCATTAGAGGTCAATCTAGAACCAACAACATAAGGTGAACAACTATTAAAAGATAACCGGTTCTAATCTTAACTTAAGACAAGAGACGCTAGAGTCGAGCCATTTTCTGTGGTCACTTGCCAACCTATTAGCCGCTATACGGGGTGAAGATGAACTTGGTGGCGTAGGGCGTTTGGAATTTCCTAAGGAGTCATCACAATTATTTAGCTTGAAAATTGTATAATAAGTAAACTCCCACACATTTTTTCTATTATTATAAACTATTTATTGAAGTATAACGAGAATAATTACAAAAGTAACATAATCATATCATATTTCTAATTATGATAAATATATTACAACAAACACTAAACGAAATGTTATTTAATAACCTAATAGTGTACTAATGACCCATGGGAATGCTTATAATAAACACTAAAACACTAATGCCATAAACTGATAACTACCATAAGCAATCTTTGATCTTAACAAAAACAAAGATAACATCCGCTAGAAAAAGGTGCAACACCATATTCTTGGTTGGCAATGTCTTTGTTTTCTTTTTTTTTTTTCTTTTCTTTTTTGGAAAATTGGTAACAAACAGTCCCAACTTTAACCTATTGGTAACCATTGGTTCAAACTTTTACATTCGCCGGGGACAGTCTCAACTATTTACTTTTGTGTTGTCATCGGTCCCACCCTAACAGAAAGTTAACTCCTTTAACTTCCTTCTGAAGTGACATTCCAGCTGTCGTCTAAGTGTAAATTAGGGGGCCCATGTTTCTCCTTTATTCATGTGTATATATAAACTGGTTTTTCACCCGTTAAACAAAATCCAAACCCTAAAAGATTAATCCACCTTCATCTCCTTCAATCGACCTTCATTACCTTCAATCCACCTTCATGAGCAGGTAAGAACTTCAATCGACCTTCAAGAACATCGAAAGAATGAAGAACAATCTCTCGTGACCACCTGGGTTTGACGAACAGCAATGGATGAAGATCTTGTGCGTGTCCACCTCCATTCTGGTGGAAGATTAGTGGTTGAACCCCCGATAATAAGGTACGCTGGTGGAAGATTAAAGAAATTAGGGATATCACCATACCATTTTTCGTTATCTGCGTTAATAGAATATGCAATTGAGTTTGGTTCTTACAAATCTAGGCAACTTCGGTTGTATTGCAAGATCCCTGGTGATGGGCATATGAAAAGGATAAACCTTGATTCCGAATTGATTGAAATGCTTTCATTGCTTCACTCTACATCTGATAAACATCTAAGTATATATGTTTCAGATCAATCTATGATAAAATCCAGCCAACCCCCTAATAACCCTCAAGGCCAGCCCACTAGCCCTGAAGCCCAGCCCACTAGCACTGAAGCCCATGTGCAGAGTCCATGTTCACGGGTCAGAACCAGATCTCAAGCTAGAACACTACCTCAAAATCCTCAACATGATGATACACTGCCAAGCTTAGCTAGATCTCCATTGAATCCATGTTCAAAAGTCAGAACCAGATCTCAAGCCAGAACACTACCTCAAAATCCTCAACATGATGATCACTGCCAAACTTAGCTAGATCTCCATTGAGTCTATGTTCACAGGTCAGAACCAGAGCTCAAGCCAGAACATTACCTCCACAAGTTGAAACATCACAAACAAAAGGTAAAACACCAATTGAGACAAAAGAACCAAAAGGTAAAACACCAATTGAGACAACTGAAGCTGAAAGTGTTCAAGGTAGAAGACTACTTCCACAAGTTGAAACATCACAAGCAAAAGGTAAAACACCAATTGAAACAATCAATGTAAAAGGTCAAACACCAATTGAGACAACTGAAACTAATCAAGTAAATGATGATGATGGATCAGACAAGAATGATGATGGATCAGAGTCAGAGAGTTCAGAAGATGCTGCTGAGTGTGAGGATGAAACTAATCAAGCTGAAAATAATCAAGTGGGTTTGGATGATGATGGATCTGATAAGGATGATGAAGAGTGGATAGCCTCAATTGATGCAATTAATCAAGTGAATGCACAAGCTACTGAATTAAACAAGAAGTTACTAGAGGAGTGTCTAAAACAATCTGTCCAAAGAGATATAGAAGCAAATAATAGTTATGAAGATTTTGAGGATGATTTAAACTCACTAGGAGATAGTGAAGATGATAACATTAGAGGGAACAAGTACAAAGCTAAGGTTCCAGTTGTAAATGAGCATACTGAATGGTCTAAGTTTAAATGGGTTGTTGGCATAAAGTTTCCTACTAGAGATGCTTTTAAAGATGCAGTTAGAAGGTATGGTATCTCAAATGGTAGAAATGTTTACATTGCTACAAGTAATAAGAAAAGAGGAGGGTGTGTAGGTGTTAGATGTGTGCAAGGGTGTCCATTCAGTTTGTATTGTTCATTTCATAAAGGGAAGCAATGTTATTTTGTTAAAACTGTCAAACGTAAGCACAACTGCCAGAGAAACATGAGTCGGAATAGGTAATTGACATCTAAGTTTATAGCAACTGACTTCTTGCCAATGTTCAAAGCTAACCCTTTATTGAGTGCTAAAGAGATCCAGAATGCTGTTAGAGAAAAACATAAGGTGATAATTGAAAAATGATTTGCTTATAATGCAAAGAGATGTGCACATAAGATGCTTCATAGTTCAATGACGGAGCACTACGGTAAAGTTTGGTCTTACATTGAAGCTTTAAAACAAGCAAATCCAACTTCAACCTTTGAATTAGTAACTGCCCCACCAGGGTTCAACAATGTTGGGATAAATGTGGAGACATTTCATAGACTGTTTGTTTGTTTTGATGGGGTGAAGAGGGGTTTTTTGGCTGGTTGCAGAAAACTCTTATGTTTGGATGGTTGTTTTCTTAAAACATTTTTGGGTGGTATGTTGCTCACTGCAATTGGAAGAGATGCCAATGACCAAATGTACCCTGTGGCATGGGCTGTTATTGAAGGGGAGTGTAATGATAGTTGGTACTGGTTTAGGCAGGAACTAAGAAAATGCTTAAACGTTAAAGATGGTGGAAAGGATTGGATACTAATTTCTGATCAACAAAAGGTATTTCTTTTACTTTACTTGCTGATATGTAAACTATATAAAATCAATATTATAAATATCATTTTATGACAGGGACTACTTAATGCTACGGCATTAGTTTGGCCTGAAGCTGAGCATAGAAATTGTGCAAGGCACATCTATGCAAATTGGAATAAGAAGTACAAGGGTGAAGAGTTAAAACTGGTTTTTTGGAAGGCCTGTAAGGCTTATAATAAGGCTGACTTCAATGAGGCTATGAAGGAGATGACAAAAATATCACAAGATGCAGTGGAGGCATTCAAGCAACAGAATCCACAATGCTTTGTAAGGTGCTTTTTTAAGAGTCATACATGTTGTGATGTCATAGTAAACAAAATGGCTGAAACTTTTAATAGAACCATAGTTAAGGCTAGATCTAAGCATAATAGACATGTTAGAAGATATCAGGATTGCTACAATGTCTAGACTAATAACTAAAAGGTCTGCAATGGAATCTAAAGATGTGGTAGTATGCCCAAGGATACAAGCTAAGCTAGATAAACAGAAACAGTTGGCTTATCAAGGTGAAGTCTTCCCATCGTCACATCAGGTGTTCCAAGTTAGGTTTTTTGATGATGATTCTGTGGACTTGATTAACAGAACCTGTACATGTAGGAGGTGGGATTTAACAGGTAAATATACATATTGCTAAGGGATTTAACAGGTAAATATACATATTGCTAATCAATATTTGTTCAACAATTAATTTATGTATGTATTGATTTTAATCAGTTTCATTTAACAATAGGTATTCCATGTAAGCATGTGTGTGCAGTAGCTGGGTTTCTTGGAAAGTCTGTGGAATAATATGTGGATAGTTATTACCTTAAAGAGACATACCTAAGGTCATATGAATACACAATTCCACCATTGCCAAGTCAAAGGTTCTGGCCTGATATTGATTACCCATTGGATCCTCCTCCCATCAAAAGTCAACCTGGAAGACCAAAGAAAAACAGAAAGAAGGATCCTCATGAGAATCCTAAGAAGCCAGGTATATTCACAAAGCATGGAATTCAAATAAGTTGTAGCAATTGCAAAGAGACTGGCCATAATATCATAAATGTTCAAAGCCTAAGATGTCTAAGGGACCAGACACATCACAAGCTGCTGCAAATGAAGGAGGGTCAGTTAAAGGTCCAGGCACATCACAAGCATCACAAACAGCAAGGGAGATGCCAAGTCAACCAATCCAACAATCAACTACTTCTAAAAGAACAAAGGCAAGAGCAGAGGTGAAGAGCATGGGAAAGTAGTAGTAGATTTTGGTTTATGGTTGTAATTGTATGGTTCTTTAAGACATTTGACATTTTAATGGTTTATGGTTGTAATTGTTTGACTTTTTAATGGTTAACAATGGTAGTAGAAGATTTTGGTTGATGTATGGTTAACAATAGTTGTAGTAGATGTCTTCATTTTGTCAACTGCAATTCACAAGCAAAAGTAAATCTCAATTGCATTTGAAATGTCAAAATAAAAGGTCAATTACAATTCAAATGCCATTACAAATTATCCATACAAGAACTATGAAAACAGTCATTACATCATTTTCACACCAATAAGGTCCACCAAATTGCTAAGGCAACAATTGCTAAACCTAAAAGACTTGACTCTTCTAATTTGACTTTTTCATTGATAGCAACAACTTCAACTTCTTGTTATCTTCTTGCAACACCATGTTCTTTAACTTTAAATTTTCAATCTCCATCTCTGTGATTTGTTGATCTTTGCTTGAAATGCAAATCTTTGAAACTTCATTAAGTTCATCTTTCCACATGAAAAATTTGCAGTCTTGATTCTACTCACACTCAAAAAAATAAAGAGTTAATGTATTAAGACAAAAAATAAAAAAATAAACTTGATAATTAGTACATACCGGCCATAAAGGGCAACCATAGAACTTTTCCCCATTTCGAGAACTTCTAGGTCCAGCAACCCTAACAATTGAAATTAAATCGTGGTTTCAGTACACATTGCCCTCTAAATCAAGCTTAAACCTTTTAGGGTTTTTGTTACAAGTAGACGATGAAGAAGATGAAGAAGCCACTTCGATGTTCTTGAAGGTCGATTGAAGTTCTTACCTGCTCATGAAGGTGGATTGAAGGTAATGAAGGTCGATTGAAGGAGATGAAGGTGGATTAATCTTTTAGGGTTTGGATTTTGTTTAACGGGTGAAAAACCAGTTTATATATACACATGAATAAAGGAGAAACATGGGCCCCCTAATTTACACGTAGACGACAGCTGGATTGCCACGTCAGAAGGAAGTTAACGGAGTTAACTTTCTGTTAGGGTGAGACCGATGACAACACAAAAGTAAATAGTTGGGAATGTCCCCGGCGAATGTAAAAGTTGGGACCAATGGTTACCAATAGGTTAAAGTTGGGACTGTTTGTTACCAATTTTCCTTCTTTTTTTATTCTCTCTCTAAAATGAAAACTAAATAGAATGTAATCTAGTAACACAAAAAAATAACAATTTTGATTTAGTACTTGTAGATGTGAGCATTAGGTGGTCGTAAACCTTGTTCAACAACCACCTCGTTTTTTACTACTCGTTTAAACACTTCACTCTAAACACATTCTGACGAAAACATACTAATTGATCATTTCTTCATAATCAACCTATAAATCTTTTCAAACAAACAAATGCTTCATCATTATCCTCTAGTAAATTCTCATCTTTTGTCCGCCATTGAGTTTTAATATGAGAAATTCTATTTTTATCTCTAACGTTTGATAGTTCTTGTCATATTATGAAAAAAAAAACTTGATTTATCAGTTTTCTTATTAAAAAATTCACCAGTTTTCATTAAAAGATGTAATAATATAATCTAGTGTAATGAATCTCATATGTAGTTACATAATAATCAGGGTTAGGATCGTTTGAAAACTACTAAATATCTTAAATACCATAAAAACATATCAATAGATCATACTTTCTAAAGTATATACTTATTACATACAGTTGTATATGTTTATATACATTAAAAACTACAAAAATAACATAAAAAGACATCAAACTAAGGTTTGCATATATTTTTAAGTTTTTAATTGATTATTTACACATTTATTGATAGTATAACTTACGTATGACTTGCATACTTGTAAATTACAAGTTCATTCATTGTTTTCTTTTTGAATTCAAAAAACAAGTCTAAATATTATATTTTAATCATATCTATATAAAACAAAAAAAAATGTTTTGACAGAAGTTGGCGGCAGTTGTCAAAGTGTTTAAAGTTTCGATCACATGAATTCGAATTCATATCCGATGAATATCTGATTTATATCTACTGATTGTTGATCAACATTTGTTATTGAAGAACGTAAGTTGAACTTCAAACACAGATTCATCACTTGATTATGCCTTTTAATCATGTTCATCGATCATAATCTCCCTCCATGAATTTGACATATTACTCGTAATTCTTACTTTCTCTTTCGGTTGTGTTTTGTTATTACAGTGATTTTAACTGTATGTTACTATTATTTTTATGTATCATTTTCTTCAGTTTAGCCCCAAAAGATTCGCTTGATCATAAAATTCTCTATTTTTGATGGCTTTTAGATGGATCCGGAGGACCTACGGTCAGAACTACTTGCCTTGCGAATATTATACGCGCTCCTTATAAACGAAGCACGCTATGTAGAATATGCAAGCTCTGCAAATGTAAGTCTATTTCATCTTTAATATATGATATAGCTTTTGAAGGTTTCAGTTTTGATTTGTTTGTTTATTAATAGGTCGATTCGGGTTCTGTTTTATCTCAAACGGGTCAGATGGTTTAGATTATTAGGTCCATAATATTGCTTTTGTAATCATTAGTAACACTTTAATTACTTATAAACATCTTTGAAATGAAAAAAAGAAAAAAAAAGTGTTTGCGGGTCAACCTGACACTAACTTGACAATCAACTCTTACTGGAAAGTGACTAATATCAACTTGTGGTAAATATGACTCGTTTCAACGTGAATCTGTTTTGACCCATAACCCATGCCTGTCTTATCTTGCAACCTCTGCTTATTAGGTACGGATGGTTTGGTTTTCTTGTAAGTGAGTTTTAATGCCGATTAATTTCTCAAGAATCAACGAATTCAATGAGAAATTTGTAGAATTATTTGCTTTATTTTCTTGAGAGTTATAATTCTTTGCATCATTCATCTGTGTTCTTTCGTGTTTCATATGCTAAATAACGCTTTAATGTTTCTTTTGATACAGTTGGACAATAATGCAAGACGATTGCAAATAAATCTACTAGATGCTGAAGCCAATAAAGCTTTTGATGCTCATGCAAAGGTAACACAATCTGTTTCATTGAATTTCTTTCTTCTTTTTAATAGTATACATCGAATTATAATTGCAAGATGTTTACCAGATACTAGGTACTCAATCTAGAACATCTTATAGCCTGCGGTCGATACCACATGAGCAATCAAGAGACAGACTAAGCCTGCAACCTCATCCGACATATGCACCAGTTGACTTAATAACTGGTCAAAGGACATTTACTGATCCAACAAATCAAGCGGTTTTTTCTGAGCAGCCACAAAGCATCCCACGAAATGAATCTAATGCTAGACTGAAACGGTGTCGCGTCTGTCAGAAACCGAATATCAAACGGTTCACTAGAGAGGTTAGTATTGGAAATAGCAAAGTGTTGACTTTCTACAACAGAAGTCAAAATCAGAATCATAAAAGAAGCTGGGAAGTTCTAAATGACCCGAGCAGAGTTGGAGATGTAGCATGCTCATCAAACAATCCATTTACAGCTGACTTTTCCAATTCACTAGCTTTGACTAATCTAACTGACCAAGAGGATCAAATATCCAGAGAAGCTTTTAATAAGATCATGCAAATAGAATCGTGTATTTCGTCTTTGCAAGTTGCTGCCAAACATTTTGGTTTTTTCAAAAGTGATTCTGCGAATGAACCGAGTCAGAGTGGGAACTTTTCTGCGGGTAGAAATGACCCGAATAGTAGCATAACAAGGACTTTGAAACCTAGAGACATGGCTCATCAATGGCATGACCAAACAGCAAGGCCTATTGATGAGTTGACCTTGCAAAGTCAACCTTTCAGTATGAGACCAATGATTATGATGTTGCCTGCAGGTCAAACAGTGAGTCAACAAGCTGAAAAAGTTGGTCAAAGAAACCAACATGATCATATGCCAGAGGAAGCTTACAATCCTTTTCATAGTGTGGAGGTCTCTTCTAATTTGAATAAAAGGGTTGATAATAACCGTCCGTTAGATAGTAAGATAAACAGAGAACGCTTGGATCGAATGCAGATGTTACAATGGCGGAACCCACCCGATGGATACGCTGTGGAAAGTAGCGACCGCAATGAACTCCAAGAATCTGAAACTGCAAGGCGGAAAAACACTGGTAAAACATGTAAAGATAAAGATCTTATCAATGATCACAGAAGAATTCAAGGAAAACATGAGCTGGTTGACCCAAAGAAAATGCGTTCTCCTAAAAGTAAGTGGCTTTCAGATAGTTCAGTTTCAAGTTTAAACGATTCCTCAAGTCAAAGTCAAAGTCAAAGCCATCACGGTTCTGCTAGTTTTAGTGACAACAAGAGTGAGAGGGAGCTGCAGTCGGGATCAAGCAAAAGTAGTGACCATGAAGAGAGTGAGAGTGAGAGTGAGAGTGAGAGTGAGAGTGATAGTAAGAGTGAGAGTGAGAAGGACTCGGTTTCAAGTCGGGATCAGAGTCCTTACATGAAGAGTTCTAAAGAATCTTCAGGATCAATATCAAAGAAGACGGGTCATACAAAGGATCACAAAAAGGGTAAACAGAAAGAGCCGAAAAAGAAAAGCAAGAGCAAGAGCAAGAGCAAGAGCAAGATGAACTCAGTTTCAAGTCAGGATCAGAGTCCTTCAAAGAGTAGTTCATTTGAATCTTCAGGATCAATATCAAAGAAGACGGGTCATACAAAGGGTCACAAAAACAGTAAACCGAAAGAACCGAAAAGCAAGAGCAAGAGCAAGAGCATGATGAACTCTGTTTCAAGTCAGGATCAAAGTCCTTCAACGAGTAGTTCATTTGAATCTTCAGGGTCCATATCAAAAACAGCTCCTACAAAGGGTAACAAAAAAGGTAACCAGAAAGAACCAATGAGGAACCGAGTTGGGATGTCGAGGAAACTTAAGGACAAGTTATCAGTCATCTTCCACCACCACCACCATCACCACCACCTCAACCTCCACCACCACCATAATGGCGATGATGAACACAATCACAAGGGATCCATATGGAAGCATGCTAAAAAGGTCATTAGTCATAAGGGGAGAAAGAAGGATGAGGCTTGTGCAGAGCAAGCTGTCAAGAAGATTCAGACAACGGCTGTGGTGGTCAGCAAAGCAGGAAATAAGGACCAAAAACGACATTTGCAGGCACTCGTGGGCGGGCTATTGGGAAAATCTCATCCTTCCAAGACTTCTAAAGAAAAACATGGTGGTAAAAAGACGGGCAAGAAAATGCAGTGGTGGCAAATGTTGCAGCGCCAGAGAAAAATAAGAAGGCTTGAAAACTTACATGGCAAAATCAACCTTCGTGGTATTAATCGTCAACTGCACAAAAAGGAGCACGATTCAACAGAAAAACCAAGTAAGATGTTATTTTCAAATTTTCTCTAGTTTGTGACATGTGCTAAGGTCTCCTTGTCATTCGGTGCATATTTTATTTTGTCTGACTACAGGTGGCAAAATACGCGGCTTCCATGGACAGGACAACAGGATAAAGGTTGCAAAACGAGTCGCGTTAGACCCATGAACACTTTATCTATTCTTTTTTAAATTTTTGTAACTAGATAATGTATAATAATTGGTCAAAACGCTATTGTACTGCAAGAATGATCTAATTTGGAAAATAAACGCATAATATGTTTCAGGACTAGCAGTGTTTCTTGCAGCATTCACAAAACTCAAATATTACAAACACTCTAAAGCGGAACCTGTAACTTTTCTATAACAAAGTAGAACCGCGTGTAATATATACACACATAGCATGTCCTTGAATTAGTTTTTAAGTGTACCAATGATGTGAACTTGTGACTAAAACACCAAAAGTAGTATTCCCCAAGCAAAAGTGACTTTAAAATGGCTTCTTTTTTACCATCATGATTTGGTAGCAAATGGCCAATACCAGGCAGCTCATGGTAGTGAATCCATGATAACTTTTTCGCTACGTATCTCTGTAAACTCACGGGCACAAGCCCGTCTTCATCCCCCTGCCACAAATGAACACGACCCTCGTTGTTAGGAAAAGGGTTCCCTATCTCCATCGGATCGAACTCCCATTTACCAAACCCGACCCTCAAGTCCCTTAAAATCGACTCTGCTAGTCCTTGTTGCCTCACATAATCCTGTTCAAGAATTATGAGCCCTACTTAACTTCAATGCATAAAAGTCTTTTGTTAGTTTTAATGTATTAAGTTTTACCTTTCGCGTTGGCAGTGGTGTTGGTGACCCTTCGCTACGTCGCTTGGCTATAAGTTCCCAATCAGAAGCCGAGAAATTAGGCTTCCCGGCTATAACACTAGAACCGGGAAACCATTTCTGAGTGTTCCACCAGTATACGAGCCATGGCGCGTAATGTGCCACACCGATCGCCCATTGATCCTGCCTAGGCTGTAACTTGTAGGCTGCCAATGTTAAGTTGGTTGGGAAACTAGACCACCAGTAATTAACAACCGGCGCAATCAACGCCACTCCTGCTAATCTATTAGAAAATAAACTTCATAAACCCTTTTAACACTTAAGAAAGATTATCAAACACCATTAAAAGTTTAACAAACTACATAAACTGAAATGGGCTGTGATTAGTAGGACATATTTTTAGCAGATTAGTTGTTTTTGAATTTTATGAATACATGGTAAATATTTTAGCTGATCAAAAGTTAAAAGTGAATGCTTTGGGTCAATTTCTAAATTTTCAACCTTTTGACTTTTTATTTTAGTCAAATCTTTCGTTGATCTATCAAGTATCAACCAAAATCTACCGGCCCCACTATATGCACAACCATAAAAAGCCAGTGTCCACTTGCACACTTCTGATACCTATTACATCAGTCATTTCAACATTTAGACGAGTATTTTTGTCGAGATTCTAACATATATTATGTCAATCATTTCAACATTTAGACATATATTTTTATTAGGGTTTCATATTTTCAACGGCCCTTTTTACCATGTATATAGATGATTTTGTTTAGATTCCACACTTTAAGCGGCCATTTTAGGTATAGACGGCGTTTTTGTCAAGATTTCACATTTAAACGGCTATTTATCGCCCAGCGTGCAACTAGTATGTCAGTGATGTGTGTACAACTTAGCTTTATAAAGAGTTTAGACTTTTTGTGGTGGTTTGTAGTTTGAAAACTGGTTTACGGATAGTCCACCATATCAACAAGCGGACTCTAGTTTTTCTAACATTGATTCCGCTTGAGTGACCGACGGTTGTTAGCAATGGCATATACAATTGACAAAGCCTGAGTCCACTGGTTGAAGTAACCGACTCTTCATAAACCAGTATAAAACCATTTTCAAACTAGAATCCACCGTATGAAAACCAAGCCCTCCATAAATTAAAAAATCCCAATCTATTGCGTTGACTTTATATAACGTACCGATGAGGGATATACTTGAGACTACCCCAAGCTCCTTGTTGACCCATGGAGTATCCAATTACATAAAACTTCCACCCGAGTTCAAGCTTATCAGCAAGATCTTCAATATCCAAAGCAAAACTCCGAATAGTCCGGTTCGGATCCGGGTCACTCTCTCCGTAACCCGGCCGGTCAAACGTCACCATGTAGACCTTAAGTTCTTCAAACAACTCCTATAAGAATATTACAACCAATACAATAATACATCATGTCATCATGACAATAGTTTAGGGTTTATGGTTTAGGGTTTAATAATAATAATTACCTTATGGTAAACGGATTCGTCATGGCGGCAAGAGCTGAAGCCATGAACGAAGACGATTTTATAACCGGCGATGTGTCGGGACACACCGTATTCGTTGTAGGCTAGATGCCTACCGTCTCTGAGGGTCACGCGGGGTCCGGTGACCGGCGGACCACCGCGTGATCCGCAGAGGTTCGGTGGCGGTGGGCGGGTGGTTTGATATGCCCATGCTAATACTCCGATGATGAACACCACCGTGATCCTCTTGAACATGTTGTTGGGTGCTTTTTTCCGGTGGTTTTATACGGTGGTGCTCATGTCACCGGAGAATTGATGATGGAGATGGTGTGAAAGTGAAGGTGAGTGGGAGATATGTTTTTTATTAATATGGTGTGAGAGTAGTTGGCTAATAATATTACTTATGTATGTGATCATGTCTGGTGAATGGACAATATACATATATATATATATATATATATATATTTATTTGAGTAATTGTTATTTTTATCACTGAATTTTAGTATGTTTTATTATTTTCATCAAAGAGAAATTTTTTCCCATCTAACTCTTTGGCATTTAAAATTTTTGTCATTTTCATCAAATTTTGTTAGTCAAATTAATTTGAATGTTAACTTTCATTTGAGGTGGTAAAGTGGGTGGGTTGGATTGGTTTGGATGTTGGGTTTTGGGTCAAGATGGATTCGGGTCAGAATGGACCGTTTAAAAAAAAAGGGTCAGAATGGGTATGGATCAGGTTGGGTTGGGTTCGGGTTAGGATGGGTTCGGGTGGCCTGGATGGATCAATTTAAAAAAAAACATGATTATGATTAGCAGAGAGATTCATATGATACACAATAAAGACAAATCAATGTACAATTTGAGGTAAAATTATAGACTTAAAAGGCATATCGAAAGCATATATGAATGAAATCAGAGTAATGATTGAGACAAATAAGTTGCTAATAAACAGATGTAATCAAATTGAGATAAGAGCAAACACATTCAATTAAGAATTGATTGATTTAAGGAGAGAATGAAAACGAAGCATTTGCAAAGTAAGTATCCATAGGCCACAAAAAGTTGAAATTGAAACAAGAACATTCCAATTTTATTCTGTTCCCAAACTTAAAATTTACATAAACATACTCTCCTTTTTATATTAACAAACATATATGAGTAAATGGGATTAAGTAAGGTAGGTGGGGCAAAACTCCGTACCAGATACGCAAGAAGAGACCATGGCGGAAAGTCGAAAACCTATTTGTTGGTGTTGTACAATGTCGTTGGCGAGAAACCAAAAATCAAAAGGAAGATGTAGCGATTGCTATAGTAACCTACTAGCATGAAGGCTTGGATGTGCGATTGTGTGATTGAGCAGCACCCGAGCGGTAGGGGTAGACTTGTGATGGGACCACCACCGTCTACTCGATTTCGATTTGTAGCAATAATGTTTCATTTGTAGAGAAGATATTGCATCATTTGATAAATGAATCGTCAGTTGATTATGGTTCTTGTGCACTTTGAAGAAGATGCTCACTTTGATGAAGAACCTGTGATACTGATTTGCTCTGTTACAATGGAGCGATGAAAAGGAAGAATATCCAAAATGTAGAGAAAAGTTTTTGAGATTTTTTGAGGGACACCCATTCTGACCCGTTTTATAATTTATTCATGCCCATTCTGACCCATTTTATTTTTTGTTCGTTTTGCTCGAGCCCATTTAGACCCATTAAGATTTTACCCATGACTCAAATTAACCCTAAGAATTATTATAAATACCCATGGCGCCCAAAAATTAGCAAGTGGGTTTGATTTGCCAGGTCTAATTTAAATGAAAGGTACTAATGTCTTTATACGTTGTTTTAATTTACACGAAGTCAGAAATGTAGTAATATCTTCATCCATTTTCCCTTCATTTTCCTGTTGTTTGAAGTCTTCTAATCTTGAACCCTTGCTCTGCTCATGTGCATCGACAACCCATCAAAGAAATTGAAGAAAACCACTGAATTGCTTCAAGAAAATGAAGATTTGCGACAAATGAACAACCCAATAAAAAGAATGTCCAATACTTGGATTACAATGATTTGGAGGCCTATATTTGATATGATATTAAACATCATTTGGTCAAATAAGCCAAAGAATAAAGAGATCATCAATCACACACAATAAAGTTGGTTTACTTTCCAAAGCAAAAGTAATGTGCCCACTTTTAAGTGCTGTTTGTTTTTTCTATAGCAAAATGTCTGCAGTCCGCGTACCACATCTGTAGGAGAAGAGGTGGACCAAACGTCTGTAGTCTGCAAGAAGAAGACTATTTGTTCCATAAATAACCCAAACTCCAAACTTCACCAATTCTCACATCTCACACAACCATCAACGCTAGCAAAACAACCCAATGTCAAGTCACCATCGTCACCACACCCCTCAACGCCACCCGCTACGGCGCCACCATCGCCGGACTCCCCGTCGGGTTTCTTGAAATCCCTTTTCCGGCGACGGAGGCTGGAGGTGTGAAAGCACCGATCAAATCCCTAGTATGGATTTCCTCCCCAATTTCTTAGCTGCCATTGATATGCTTCAGCAAAATCTTGAACAACGGTATGAATCGATAAACCCTCGTCCGAATTGCATCATTTCCGATAGCGGCGACTGGAGTGGCGACGGTAGTGGCGATGGTAGGAGGCTGCCGGCGATAAGAACTGAATGGGAGAAGAGGGTGAATATGAGGGTGGAAGTGGTGAGAGGGAAGGAGATGGGGGACGGCGGTGGCTGGCTGCGGCCAGTGGGGGAGGGGGCCGACAGTGGTGAGAGGGAAGGAGATGGGGTTAAAAGGTGAGAAGAGGTTAGAAGATGTTAGAAGAGGTGGTGCAATGTCTTCTTCACGTAGACGGTCTTCCAAAAAAAAAAGTCTGCAGAGCTCAACGTCTACGCGTGGTCTGACCGGCGCAGACAAAAGAGGTCAGGAAGTGCTTCTCAGGAAAAACAAACACCACCTTAATCTCAATGGCTTTAATCTACATCAAGACAATCCACAACCAGAATGTAATCATGTGGCCTGGTGGCAGTCATCTTGATCAACACACCACAACATCCACTAGAGTCGAACAACAACATTGGAGTCCAATAGCAACCAATTCCATCTCATCATGTTTTAGGGTTTTATAAAAGATAAAAACTTTCAGATTATTAAATTAAAACAATGTATAAAGACTTTATTACTCTTCATTTAAATGAAACTTAACAACCAAATTAACTTGACTAACGAGATTAGATGAGAATGACAGGTTTTTAAAAAATCAGGGAGCCAAAAAAAAAGTTCTTTTCGGATGTAAATAGCAAAACAAATCAAAACTCGGGGACGAAAATGACAATTCACTCTTCTTATTTAGTTGAATATTAGATACGAGGTTATTACCCCGTGTATTACACGGGTTGAATAAATAAATTGTTAAATACTTATTAACAAAAATTAATGAATCATAAAACAAACTTTTGAAATAGGATATGATTGATATTACGTACGAGTAAGAAACTGACGATATCATTTCTTAAACTTTTATTAAAAATATTTTTTTGTTCTTTTCAAAAAAGTTGGTTTTTAAGCATTTTGTTTTACAACAAACCGTTTTTAGAAAAATGTTATTTTTAAAAATTTCTTTATTATACCTTTGAATTTTAATTATTCTTGTTTCATAAGAATTTTATTTTTTTTAAAAAACACAGGGTTTAGAATATTTTGTATTTTTGAAAAGTTTGATATTTTTTAAAAAAAAAATCTTGTTTTATAAAAAAATTATTTCTTTAGAAATTTTATTTTTAGAAAGATCTCTTTCTTAATTTAATAAAAACTATTTTAATAAGAAAAATAATTAAATAATATTATTAGTAGTTAATGTGATATTTAATATGAGAGGAAAACGGGAAAATAAAATTTAGAAGGCCTAGAATTGTGTCATGTGTCATTCAAAACCTTCTTTTATTATTTTAAGGGTAAGTTGATGCTTATGTTTAAATAATAAGAATCGCAAGAAGTTTTTTTTTATTACATAGTATTCCAAACAAATGTAATTGATACTTGTGGGCAAACCATATACCCAACCAGCAGTTGGGTATAAGACATGTTTTTATAGTTTTGTACGAGATTACCATACCTAAAAGATGGGGTGAGGAGTTTTTGTGCTTAGAGGGTTCAAATTTGGTTCATGTCACGGGGAACTGACATTCTCACATATCTTATAAAATAAGTAAACAATAAACATTTTTCATTTTTATGGGAAAAAGGATACATCAAAGTACACCACCATTTGGACTTTCAAAGTTGGTAAAATGTCCCAACAATTTGTGGGTTGGTTGTCACATCTTTACCGACCTCCGACTTGAATTCTTGAAATACCAAAAAATGTCATATGCATACAAATAAATCAACAAAGTTGCTATACTTTATTTCTAACACGTATTTGTATAAAATGCATTTTTTTTTCTTGAGAACAAATATAAATTAAAAAAAAATTAGGGAGATGGTTGGAATTGCAAAGAGAAACCCAATCAGCAAAGAGCCACTAAACTCATTGCATATTAAATCTTAACATTATGCTAGTTTTTTCATGAACTAATTTTAATATTTTAACCGTCTTGGGTTTCGTTTTGTCGAAAGAACAACTCCAGCTCATTGTGATGACTCCTAGAGTACTAGACATGTCATATGTGTTTCTCCTTTGAGTTACACTCTACTAGAGGTGTTGCAAACACTCAATGGTTCTTACTTATAAACCTTAGTAGATATCGAAAATTTTATAAAGACACGAAATCCAAATGTCGAGGTTCGAATTGGGATGTACCTATAAAATGAAATTCGACTTATCACTTGATTAAAAAGGCTATCGAACAAAAAGATAGTATAATAATGTTTCATGATATTTTTGTGAACTGTGGTTCGGTTGCACCTTTTCCTCCATCATGTCGGATTGTCTGGTTATTATTGAGTAAGCAAGCAAAATACTTCATATTTTTAAAACCGCAATAACTTATTTATCGAGAGTTTATTATCCTACGAGTCCCTTAGCATTTAACCAAATATATATAATGATTTCAAAACTAAATGAGTTGTCGTTTAGAGGACCACCATTTTCCGATATGATATTACCAATAAAATAAAAACTTAGAAAATATTTTAAAGAAATGCTCACGATAATTACGTTTGTCGTTGCGTTAAACCCTTGCTAAAATATAACAGGGTTGAAACTTTAAGGAAAAAATAATTTATAATTTGGATTTATTGAATTTCAATCTATTTTATATTCAAACCTTGAAATCTAAATTTAACCAAAATTTATCAAATATGTTTGATGTTTATGACAAAATATAATACATCATCAAACATTCATAAAACAAATAAGAATTGGCATTTTTGAGAAGTTTAAATGATCAAATGTATACTTTGAATAAACTTTACTCAATTAAAATACTAAACGATAACATGGTAACGCCACGAGTAGCGAAGTTAATGTTGTTGCTCAATTAAGAGCGGGCATTGAAGTAACTATTAAGGTTGTTTTGTAACCAACTGAGTTTAACAAACTATATAATCTGAGAATCGTGTGTACATTATCATATCGAAATTATTCAATAGTTCACCAAAATAAATCAATTGGATAAAACTTATAATCAAAATGTGTTTTCGTGATGATGACGAAGAAGTCTTACCAAGATGTGTTCAAAATTGAATTTTGCATGAATGGGGAAAACTATAGACATTAGTTATCATCTTCAAATTAGATCATTTTTACTCCCGAGTTTCACATATGAAATTTCAATCAGATTTTGATGCATTTTTGGTAAAACAATTTTTACCTAAATAAAAAATTTCTAAATCGGCCAGACAGGAGCTCTGCATCTTAAAACCCACCAGGGGCTGCCGCCCTTTAGAACCTGTAATTAGGGACACTGCCTCTGAATCCCCACCAAAAGGGTGTTGCCCCTTTGGAACCCCTATTGCTTAAGAGCTAAATAAATTAAGGTTCTAATAGCGAATATTATAATAAACTCAAACAATTAAACACTCTACTTGTTTGATGGATGTTATGAGCGTATTGGTCAACTAATAAATCTAATTACACTATAATATTTAACACACATTATGGGTTTAAGCCTTGAGAAATAACATTAGAGTGAGACTGTATACATCATATCGTTAAGCAATTCGGCTCGTCCCCAAATATTATACAAAATGGAAGCTAAGTCAAACATTATTTTTCTCCTCCTTTGATGTCCCATTTAGCAAGTTCTTTAAAATTTTTAAGTTTTAATTTAAATAAAAAATCTTATATCATCATAGGAGTAGTCTCTTCTTATCCTTTGCTTACAACGTAAATTTGCATTTGTGATTTTTTCCATTTTGCAAGTATTACATTATTAACACTTTCTTTGAAGATAGATAAATACATACAACTTAATTGAGATTCATATATGTTATGATGGGACGTGGTTCCTAGAATACGAATAACCTTTACAAAAGTAAATAAGTTTGCATGAATTCAAGTCAAAACACTTTTAAGATCTTTACATATTAACTTGGTTTATGAAAATGCATTTTTTTAGTTTGTTTGATTTGAAATTTTAAGGAAAAAGTTGAGGTCACCTATAACACATCTCAAACTCAAAGCGCGTAAATTTCGAGAATCATGACTTGTTTATAAATTTGTGCATACCTAGAGCCGGTTGCCCTTTGGCCGAGCCTACACCACCTAACAATCTCTTATTTGGAGGCTTTGCCAAACTCGAATTACCATCCAACTCTATCATTTATTCTGTAATCAATCAATGGAACTTTATGGTCCACCTCTAGTTGGCAATAGGCTTCAATACAATTTACTTGAAGGCTTGTTGAAGCTCCCACTGAGCTTCCAACTTATCGATCACTACCAGTGACTCATTCCCTATCTCTGCCGGCTCCCACTTAAACAAACTATCAAATCCTAGGATACCATAAGAACAAACACTATTCGAATAAAACAATTAATCCTCTGGAAAGACTGTGACAACTAGAATACGGATTCTCTAAACCCACTATATGGTAAATTTGACTAGGTAACTGCTCGTGCTCATGCTGTCAAGTAAATCCCGAATTGTTCCTTGAATCTTTCCTAGTACATTCAACTTGAGTTTGACATGTAGCTCTAGGTTTATTTTCTACAAAAGAAACCTTCTTCTACCCACGAAACTCTTTAAATGTGTATGTGTTTCTTCTAAATAGGTGTGATTATGTGTTTCTTCTAAATAGGGACGATCACTCCCTCCAATGGTAAATTGACCATATACAACGAACCCCATTTCTTTTCTTGAGTTATGACTAGATATCTTTTTACCACCTTCCATTGCCTATCCCGGACTTCACATCATGCCCAACAAAAATCAAACGTTTCTTCAAACTTGGAATGAGTCGAGTGTTAGGGATCCGGGTGTAGATCGACACACAAACACAATCAAATTGCAAGAGAAAATAATAACAAAGATGAACACACGAGATTTAACGTGGTTCGGTTGATGTGACCTACGTCCACGGGCTGCAACCAGGATACTCTTTTATTGCTTTCTGACTCACTCGTGAGGAATTACAAGTACAATAGACAATATAAATAGGGAAAATTAGGTTTTACAACTTAATCCCTAAGAAAACCTTAATGGGCTAAAATTAAATAAAAACGGGCTAGATCTTTAATTTAATTAATCTGCCACTGAGTTGTCTTTAACCCGAGCCCAAATCAAGACTCCACAAACCCAACAATCTCCCACTTGGAGGCTTGATCATCTTCAAACCGCCTTCCGCTGTGAACATGTGTACCTCTTGTAATCTTCCTCGTCTTTCTGGTTGCAGCGGCCTTCTCATCAGTTAACCTGAAGGTCGGTTGAAGCTCCCCCGAGCTTCAACACGTCAGTCACGGCTGTATCTGCCCCTGACCCGTTCTCCATCCTTACCGGCTCCCACTGTAATAAACTACCAGATCCTGAAACACCTCGAGAACAAACACTCTCCATAGTTAGCAAGTAATCCTCTATAGAGATTTTATCAGATGGAATATTAGTTCTTTTAACCATTGTCGTCTAGGAACTGTAACTGAAGCACAACCTGTGCTCCCACTGCCACGAAGTCCTTTAACTGGCTTTTCTGAACTCATCCATGCACATTCATTCTAAATCTTTCTTGTGACTCTAGGTTTCTTACTTGCAAAGTAAACCTTCTTATGCCCACAAGATTCTGTGAACTGGACTTTAGTATTTTTCTGAACTGGAACATCACTTCCTTCAGATGGTAAACTGACCATATACAATGAACTCATTTTCCTTCCACGAGCAATGACAAGGTTCCCTTTAACAACTTTCCACTGCTTAATCTCGAACTTAACATCACATCCTTGTTCATCCAATTGACCGATAGAAATTAACTGTTTCTTCAAATCAGGAATCACCCTGACATCTTTCAAAGTCCATGAACCGGCTGAAGTAACTAAATCCATGTCACCCATGCCCGTAACATCAAGAACATCATTGTTTGCCAGTCTTACCTTACCAAAATCACCCTTTTTTAGATTCTGCAATGCTTCGCTACTGTGGGTAGCATGAAACGAAGCTTCAGAATCCATGACCCAGGAATCCACACTGCTCTCCAAGCTACAAATTAAAGCATCATCGTCTGAGTAGTCTGCTGCAGTGTTAACTTTTTTTTGATCATTTGGACACTGATTTCGGAAGTGTCCCATCTATTTACAGTTCCAACAAGTCACATCATTTCGAGCCCTAGATTGACTCCTTTTCCTGTTCTTGCTCCTACTACCTCTGTTATTCTTTCTTCCTCTGTCAACATTCAGTAATTCACTTGATGATTCACCTGAATTTCTTCGTCTGATGTTTTCACCCATAATAATATCCCGGACCCCTTTTAAAGTGAATGCGCTGGTGGAACTAGTAATCGTTGTAACAGTACTAGCCCAGCTATCAGGAAATGATGATAACAGTAGTAGACCCTGAACCTCATCCTTGAATTTGATACCAACTGACCCAAGTCTTGACAAAATCGAGTTCAAGTTGTTGATGTGCATTAAAACTGAACTTCCCTCTTTCATCTTTGTATTAACCAACTCTCGAATCAAGAAAACTTTATTTGCTACCGAAGGCTTCTCATACATATTAGATAACGCATCCATGATACCTTTTGTTGTAGTTTCCTTCAAAATGTTGAACGCAACATCACGCAACATCCTTTGTCTGCGACAACCTAATAACCGCCTTGGCCTTCTTATCTAAAGTTTCCCACTCAGTTACTTCCATCTTTTCTGGTTTATCACCCAAAACAACATCCAAGTCTTTCTGAACAAACAAATCCTCCATTTGCATTTTCCACCAACCAAAGTCATTTCCATTAAACTTCTCAATCTGAAGTTTTTCGTTATCAACCATTATCTCAAACTACAATCTGTTTACTAATCGAGTCAAAACTGAAAGTAGTGCCAAACACAACTATGGCCGATTGCCTGAACTTGAGCGTTGTTCTATTGAACACTACCATTTTTCCTCAGTTTTAAAAAATAGTAAACAAACGAGTTCAACAATGAGCTTGAATTCCCGACTTTGGATCTTGGTAATGATATCAAGAATACTTGGATAACCCAAAATAACCAATCCCACTGATCTTGGCTACACTACCACAAATCTGTTTTGTTTCTTCTAATCGATCCAAAAAACGGTAGCGAGGCTTACTAAAAAAAGGGCAACAAGCTGTTGTCTTTTTTTTCTTCTTTTTGAGCGACACAAAAAAAAACACAAGAGCAGGACTGCTCTATATATATATTTTTTAATTTTATTTTTCCCTAGTTCGATGCAAATATAAGAAAAATAAAGCCCCACAAAAGAAAAGGAAAAAAAAAACTCAAACAATATTGCTTCCGCTCCATTGTTCGATGCCAATTACTCGAAACAAAAGAACTTTTTCTTTCTTCTTTCTTGATTTGCGCGAACAACAGCATCCACAAGAGAAACCCAAAATTAATTTTTTTTTCTTCCTTTATACTTCTTTTGATCAATAAATGGGTTGATGAAGGCGATCGGCCAGAACCGGCGACGGGTTTGCTTATGGCTAACCCTAGATCGTAACTCTCTCGCGTTATGTTTCTCCCGTGTGTAACGAGCCGTAGCTCTGATACCACTTGTTAGGGATCCGGGTGTAAATCGACACACAAACACAATCAAACTGCGAGAGAAAATAATAACAAAGATGAACACGCGAGATCTAACGTGATTCGGTCGATGTGACCTACGTCCACGGGCTGCAACCAGGATACTCTTTTATTGCTTTCTGCCTCACTCGTGAGGAATTACATGTACAATACACAATATAAATAGGGAAAATTAGGGTTTACAACTTAATCCCTAAGAAAACCTTAATGGGCTAAAATTAAATAAAAAACGGATCAAGTCTTTAATTTAATTAATCTGCCACTGAGTTGTCTTTAACCCGAGCCCAAACCAAGACTCCACAAACCCAACATTAGGCATCCTTTATAGAGCATGAACCGACTGAAGTTTTTAGAATTGTCACCAATGCCTGTCACATTTAAACTTCATCGTTTGCTAGCCTTACCTTTCAAAATCCCTCTCTTTAAATCACTCCTTTGTCATGTCTCATTAGAATTACATTAAAAGGAATGCTCTTCGGAATCAACTGTGACAAAGGTTTCAAATCATTTGCAAATAACCACATAGATTCTGAAATAGGAACATCATATAACTCTACAAACATTTCAACCCAAAATTCATTCCATCACAAGTCTCAAAAGCATCCGATTTAATTTCATATTGTTCCTTAGATAGAGTATCAAAATCAGTAATCGTCTTCAACGACTCCATTGGCATTATCACTTTTCTATCTATTTTATACTTCACTTGATAGGATAGTTCAAAGAGTCCCATCCTTAATGTGGACATCCACTCTATAATTTTGTCAATGCAAACCTTCAGGTCAGACATTATTGTTGAATGTTTACACACTGCAACCATTCCAAAGTCTCCACTAACCCGAAGTTTCTAAAATCATTTAAATTTTGTTTTCCTTTGGACAATCATCACAGCATTTGGATTATTCAAATCTTGAAAAAAAGATTCTACTGAGATACTTGCCGATTCCTGTCAATAGATGTCAACTTTGCATTTCCAACCCACTTTGGGTTTGGAACGATGAACCTGATCCGCTATCTTCCCTGCGTCTCTTTGTTTTTTATGCCACCTCTGCATTGTTATGTTGGTGTAGGCTTTGACCCATCTAGTGTCAGCCTGGGTTTACGCTTCGATTACTTGTGTACCCTGTTGTCAATAGCGGCTATAGCGACCGCTATAGCGCGCTATGTAGCGTGGCGCTCCTCCCTCGCTATTTGTAAATAGCGACCACATAGCGGAATTTTTTATATTTTTTATATTTTTTATTTTATTTTTTTTTTTTTTGGTAAATATGAGATTTAGATGATTAGTAATAGAGTATTTTAGCTATTTTGGGGGTCTTTGCTTAGATTTCCTACTACTTTATTGCTAAACATGCTTATCTATTGAATGTAAAACATTCTTACATATTATTCTACTTAATCGCTAAACACGAAATAGCGGTCGCTATTTACCGCTATTCGCTACATAGCATATAGGTGGCTTGTCGCTATTTACCGCTATTCGCTATTGACAACTATGCTTGTGTATAAGGACCTCAGATTAACTTCATTAGACGCCCAACTTAGGCTTAAGCAATGGCAGATGATCCAGCATAGCTTAGCATCAGTTATACAATACCTAGAGTTTGATGCTTATGGTCACAGTATGCTAGACGTCAATCAATACCTCAAGATCGTTATAACTTATAACTTATTAAACTACTATAAAGATATCGATTTATAACTTTGTACAGACACAGATGTATCAATGTGCTTTCATGGGCTAGAAGAAATATGGTAACCTCCTCACAATAAACATAAAGATCAAGATCATAAACAAAGACAGGCTACATGATCAAACCTATATCCAACTCTTCCATTCATTCATGAAAAAACCTAAATTTAACATCAACTAGTTAAAAAAATCTCCTGCTCATCTGAACATACTTTTCAATCTCAAATATCAAAGATAGAACGATTACTATATGAACCAAATGTTACCTAAAGAACATCAGCAGCTAAACAAGCAATCACCAAAATCATATCAAAACACAACTAGTAATGAAAAAAGCATGTAGATCAAGAAACATGCGTACGCAATAAGACCACGATGCTCATCGCCACAGGACGCCAGCTCCACCAACAGCCTCGTGCAGACCCGAGTAGACCACACGACAAAAACCCCCATCATCACAAAGATCACCAGCCCACCTTGAGGCACAAACAACGCCACTGCCGATAACATCACAATCGGCAACATACAGTACCCGATCAAACTCAAACACCTGTACAAATCTAGGTTCCCATTCCTCCCTGCCAACATATTAAACACCACATACAAAAACAACGACGCAACAGTCACCCACCCCAAAATAATCCCAAAATGCAACTTCCCAGTGAGCAATTGAAACAACCCAAACGCCATAAGAAACAAAAACGGACCCGATAGATCAGCATCTTCGTGTAGATCCGATTTAACCCTAAACGGATTCAAAATCGATACAGTTTTGTTCCAGATTTGTTTCGTGTTGATACCTAATTCTTCGAGAAGCGGCAGTTCGTCGTCGAAGTTCGCGCTGCCGGAGCCGGAGCCGGAGCCGATGGCGCCGAATTGAGAGGTGGAGAAGGAGGTGGAGGCAGGGGATGAGCCGATGTCGAAGGACATGAAGGGGATGGCGGCGTTTGAGGATCTCGGTGGCTGAAAAGGGGCCGTCGGGAGGCGGCGTTGGGGGCCGGAGCTAGGGTTTCCGCCGGAGGGGAAGATCACCGGTGGGACGTTGAATTCCTTCGACATCGTTCAGATTGTTGTATGATTGAGTGGAAGATTGATGAGATTAACGATTTGAATTAGGGTTTTAGGGGAGATTGTTGAAACTTGATGAGGAAGAAATGGGTAAATTGAAGGTGTGTGTAGTGGAGATGGATGAATGCGGGTTGTAATTTGTAACGGGACGAAGAGGGACCGTTTGTTATTTTTGTGCAGCCGAAACACGACCTTTTTTAACTTGTTTATTTATCGGTTTCAAACGAAGGGCGTCGGCGCCCTAAAGTTATGGTTTGGTGACCTTATGTTCACGGATTCAAGTCATGGAAAACAATATCGCGAAGCAATTCGACCCTTTCACAGACCCTGGGTAAAGCAGGAGATAAATCAAGGGTATGTTCTTTTTTTATCTGTACGTGTCGAATGGGTTAGTGGGTTGATGGGTAAAAATCAAATTGTAAACACGTTAATCGGGTAGATGGGTACTAAAAAGTGGGTTAATGTGTCACAAATGGCTTAATGGTTCGACTTATTTCATTAAATAGGTTGGCACGCATACTGGTTTAACTAAATGAGTTAAACAAGTCAACAAAACACGACTTTTTTTAATAAAGAATTTAACTCTAGCACGGCATGTTTTTATAAACGAGTTAAATATACCAACCCAAAACCTGTCTTTTGTTGTGTGTTGAGTT
This sequence comes from Flaveria sonorensis, assembly GCA_025506505.1. Taxonomy (NCBI): domain Eukaryota; kingdom Viridiplantae; phylum Streptophyta; class Magnoliopsida; order Asterales; family Asteraceae; genus Flaveria; species Flaveria sonorensis. Next base: position 45,380,440 of record CM046430.1, on the reverse strand, counting down.
CGTGTCGTGTTTCAGGTTGTGTCGTAAATGATCACCCCTAATTAATTTAATACCATTTAAATTGATACGTTTTGACTTTCAAACTAAATTTCTATGGCATTTAGCTTAATGGTACCATGGAGGTGTGTACTAAGTTGTTGTGTTCGTCATAAGTGGCCAGGTTTAGATCAAGTTATGAGCATATGGTGTAAACAAGGTCGGCTCTGTACTTAAGTTGGATAAGGTTAGGGTTTGGGGCCTTAAAAAATAAAAGCACATCCTTTTTAATCTTAATTCTTATAATAAATAAAAAATACATTGGACACGTGTCCTCTTCGTAGCTCGTCTAGCATTGTAAGTTCCTGCCTAAACATTCCCTCGTTTTTCTTATACGTGGATATTGAGGTCCGAACTGGTTTGTCTGCAGTTTTCTTGGTTTGCAAAACCTTACCAATTATACTGATTCGAAGCCCTAGATTCGTCCGTGATGTGATAATCCTCGCCGCACATATCTGTAAGTTATATATAATTAGGGTTATATCATTTTCAGGTTTGTTCGCTTTCTTTTGGTTGCCTCAATCGTTTGATTTTCGTCCTTGAACTTCTAAATCATATTGAGATATGAGGTATGTATAGTTTTGATTTCGTCTTTTTTGTTATAAACATGTTCCTTTGTACGCTACCCCTTAAATACACCCCATTTGCAAAATTAGGCACTTTCATGATGAATCTTTACTCTGAATGTGACAGCAAGATGATTATAGAGCGATGTAGCCATATAATACTTATTGTTATTAACATTAGGATACAATTTTTGTGTGATGTGTCTTCAGTAAAGTGGGTAAAGACTATTTTGGGTTTTGATTTGATTTTTTCTTAGATTAGCATGAGTAAAGTTCTTAGATTTTTTATTTAGAATTAGTTTAAATGATATAATCTTTACTGGATTTTGATAACCAGTTGAAATGGTGAAATTAACAAAGGATTCAATCGTAAGTTTTAGTTAGAGTTAAACTATATTTTTTCATTTTGATTTATTATCCTTGCTAAAAGTTAAACGGTGTTAGTGTTATTTACTAGTGAATTACTTAAATGTGTTCATGTAACTAGGTTTTGTGCTTATTTTTGTTATCAAGTAAATGTATGTCTTTGTTGAATCTATTGACGATCATCAGTCATTTGGTATGTTGATCATTCTCAATTGGTTGTTTTTCGGATCTCATATTATACGAATTAATTTTTATTCAAATAACATCCTAGCATGTGTTCCTATTTAGTTTTTTTTGTATTGTTAGTTCAACATGATCAGATTCATTTAGCTTGTGATTATTCTTTTTACAAGTATTATTAAAGTTATGCTATGTAACTTTCTAACCCTTGATTAAGTTATGTTTATGTGGTTTTTTCAAGTAGATAAATAAATTAGGTTATACATAGTGCTAAAAGTTATAAAATCTGGATGTGATCACTTATTTCTTATCTCGTAGTACGTGCTTATTTGTTTTCCTAGTTAATTTTGTTTTAGATGAGTATTAGATTATTTCAAACCAACAAACTCTCAGTATATCCAATTTAGTTAAGTTAGTTGATTAATTAGGATTAGTATAACTAGTTAAACAAAACTAACTCCTTGTGGATAAGATACATTAACAGTTTTTTTTAACAGCAAATCACTAAGTTAGTTTTTAGTGGGGTTCGAACCCCCCACCTCAATGTTAGAATCCAAGGTTAGTACCACCACATCACAAGGGGTGGGGCTCGATTAACCTAGTTACCTAGGTCATCTAGATTTTGTATTACCCTAACGCTAGATCAACATGCATTAAGGGGTGTTGTACGTGGGGAATTGTGGTGTGTTGTTAGAATTGTGGTGTTTTATGGTATGGTGAATGTATTAAGGATAGTATTATGGGATGATAGTAGTAAACTTTTACGTTCTATTTTGTGATTACTATTGCGACGAGTGACAAGGAACACTCAACTTCATGATTGATTTTAACACTTTTATGATTGATAACTTGATAAGAATGACTAGGAAGTTGTTTGATAAAGGAAAGTTTTAAAATCCATCAATTTTAGAAAACGAGTGTGTTACATAAAAAATATAGTTACAACATAATTTATTTTGGTTGATTGATTGATTATAGATGATTAAAGATTCAAGAATTATCTAAAACAAATTGATAGAGTGTTTGTTAGTTTATTACGCAAAGGAAAAAGTTAAAAATTGATCATAGTTCAAGAGCAAAAGTAACTATAACTATACAAAAGTGATGTTGCTTTCTTTGGTTCCCATCATGTTATTTGCTTTTAGAACTTGATTAACGGCTCAATTACAAAAATACTAACACATTGAAAGTATTATCTCTGGTGATTTGCATGTGATCTAGAATCTTGACAAACCTTAATGTTCTTTTTTCATGTCCTTTATGGTATAAAATACATGAAATGAGCCACTATATCACCTTTAACTAATTATTTTTCCACATAAAAGTGTCATGAAACCATAAACCAAATGCACCATCCATTATTGCAAATTTACAAGAATCACCTGTTCATCCCCATTGTTTTGGTGATGAAAACCACGAGTTCATTGTTTGTATGGCTTTCATTCTTGATCATCTCTTACATTATTAAATCTCAGGTCACTGCGCAACAACCATTTTTTGCGCCCCTAACACCACCTCCGCCACCGGTTAAACCTAAGCAAGTGAGATGTCGTTCTCTTTTGTTCCCAAGTTGTCTCAGTCAGTAGTATTGTTGTCCGGCTGACTGCTCAAAAGACTGCTATATAGATTGTGTTTCCTGCAAGCCTATTTGTGGCAAGTGGTTTTCGATTGATCTAACAATTTCTATTACTACATATCGTTTGTTTCTTTTTTCACTCCATAAATAGCCATTGTTCTCATAACTAACCGAAAATCAAATTAGTTGTCATACGAGTTCACTAGTCAGAGCAGATCTTTCATTTGGTCTGTAACAGTGGTATCAGAGCCAACCTCGGAGTGGTGGCCCACGGAGTGGTGGCCTGGAGAGAGCCAGCCGTGACCAACGAGGACGTCGGTCCTTAAGGAGGGGTGAATGTTATGGACTGAAACCATTGCAAGGTATGGGACTTGTCCCACATCGGTTCTATGGGCAATTGATGTGAGGTTTATAGGCCAAATGGGTTCCTTCACCCATCAGACTAGTCTTTTGGGTTGAGTTCTTTCATTTGGTCTGTAACAGTTAAGACTTTAAACCATATATATGTATCTAATTTAATAAGAAATTCTAAAAATGCTTTTATTATATTTGTAACATTAACGACTTAAATAAATAAAATACAAAGACTCTAGTATTAAATTAATCAACAAATGAGATTTTGTAGAGAAAAAAGAAAAACTAAAATCCGGTTTGACTGGTCCACTTCACCGATTCAAATACAAATGTTTTAAATTGCATATTTAGATTGGTTCATAGTGGTGAAAATTTCCTAAATAAGTATTGCGTAAATATGTATATTTGACAATAAAAATGACTTCATATTACTTTTATCAACACTTTGAAAGTTGCAATAACATTGGAGCTTTGTGCCAAGACCCTCGATTTGTAGGCGGAGATGGTGTCACATTCTACTTTCATGGTCATAACCAAGATTTCTGCCTACTATCCGACCACAACCTTCACATCAATGGTCACTTCATCGAAAAACGAAACCCTAAACTCACTCGCGACTTCACATGGGTGCAATCCATCGGTATACTATTCGACGATCACAACCTCCTAGTTGGGGCGGGAAAACATCGATATGGGATGATAACGAAGAGCATCTCTTCGTATCCTACAACAATACACCTCTATCCCTTGATGGGAAAGACTGGAATTATCGTAATTCATCCCTAATGATCACTCGAACAAGCCCAACTAATAGCATTGCCATTGAAGTGAAGAATAGTTTCCGGATTACAGCCACCGTGGTCCCTATCGGGGCGGATGAATCGAGGGTTCATGGTTATAATATTATGAATGATGATTGTTTTGCATATTTGGACTTGAGGTTTAAGTTTTATAGTTTAAGTGATGCAGTGGATGGGGTGTTAGGACAAACTTATAGGAGAAACTATGTGAGTAAGATAAAGGTTAGTGCAAGTATGCTTGTAATGGGTAATATACCAAAGTACTCTACGTCAGGTATATTTGGTACTGATTGTCTTGTTTCCCGGTTCAATCGTCGGATCAGGACGCCAAAGATGGTTACCGGTGAGGTGTTCTAGTCCATCTTACGTTGTAAGTATTACATGTATTTTCGTCATAAAATAAAATAGAAGTTCTATTATAACGCATTCCACACGTTTAGGTCGTTGTCTTCCTTTCGTTTTCCACTATTACGTTTACTATAATCATTGTATGAGCAACATATGTGATGTTTATGTTTATAAATTTCATATATAACACCTCAAATTTTATACTACTCGGGAGCACCTAATATAGCAATTTTCTTGCAACATGAACACTGATAATTAGACTTTTATACAAAGTATAAGAGTAGGTTGGGGTCCGTGGTGACAGACAAAGAAAGATAGGGTTGGGGTTTAAACAATATAACTCGATCAAAGCTTGACTAGGTTCAAGATGGGTTTGTTTAACTTACGTGAGCTCGAGCTCTATTTCTAAAATTCAAGTATGATGCTCAACAGCGACTCTGGCGCCATTCGTTTATTAATTATTAACTATTAACTATTTTTCATTTTGTTTATACAAATTCATAACTTATTAGCTCGAGCTCTATTTCTAAAACCCTAATCAACCACTTGTGAAAAAGGAAAAGTGTAATGTGGATATTAGCTTTTAGAAAATTGAAGTTTTACGATTAAGAGTTAAAGGCCTCCTAACATATCAAAAGGGATAAACACCAAAAGTGTTAAATTTATACTTTTGTTTTAAAGATGTAAAGTTTTACTACACATGCTAACCATCTATACTTATGACGGATCCTTAGACAAAACCAACTAAATGATAATACTGTCTTAGAATAGCACTGTACCTTAAGAATCATACTTAGACACTTGAAAAAAAAACACACATTAATGATGACCCCAACTCCAAAGAGCCTCCTACCACAACTTCATCAACAATCATGATCATGATCATAAATAAACGAAACATACAAATGCATACAATATAATTCTACTCATATTATAGCTACTTGTAAGATCTAAAATTAGTGTGATAAAAACAAATCTTAGACTGAGTATTGTGAAATGTTTTTATCAGGAGTTTTATTCACGTGTGCTGTGATAGGCTCTATCAGTCTATTCACATGTTTTTACGTTTACATTTCACTCGTGATACCCCTCACGCTACCCCGTCGCCTCCCGCCCCTCTTCATGCCCCCGACAACGAACAGCCTTACCTTTGTTAAAAAACGTCTAGAAAACCGAAAAGTCAAAGTCAATAAAATGTCGTATCGCCGACAACCAACCAGCGTCACCAAATTCACCAGCCGAATCAACCATCAATCAAAACCATTTTTCCCCTTTCACTTTCTTTATTGTTAACCCCTACTTTAAGCATCACCCACAATCGTCTATTTCGCCCATACCCACTGCATCAATCAAATTATTATCTTTTCTCAAAATCATATCACCAATCTCAAACTCCTACAACAATGTCTCAGGTACATAAATCTCTTCGTTGTCTCAATTTTGTTCGCAATCAAATTAGGGTTACATGTTTATTTGATCTGTTTATGTTATTATTTCATTTGATTCTACCAAATTCAATTGTTGGATCGGGTGATTATGATCCTGATTGAGGGTTTCTGTTACCATCACGAACACTTATTTTTTCGATCGATTTGAAACCCGATTAATCAGTATTATATAAGTTTAGGTAAAATTTCATTATGTGAGTAAATATGTTGTTGGGTTTTGAAGAAGATAAACATTCATGGGCTTATTCTGGATCTTGATTTGTGTTGCTTGTTGAAGCTTTGTGAGTTGTGATACTATTTATAAAGGAAAGTTCAACATAGAACCAACTTTAGAGTACTACGAGAACCACGTAAACACATTTACATGAATCTTTAGATGTGATGCAAAATCGTATTGAGTGCTTATTGTGGTTCTCGTGGTTCTCTGTTTAAAATGAATCATCCAAAAAAGGATTGATGATTGTGCTTTGGTTCTGAGATGTAATCCCAAATTACAAACTTGTCTTCAATTTGATTTATGCTATAACCAAAACTTTGGGCTTAATTCTAGTGGATAAAGGTTAAATTTCGTCACTAATTAAATAATAATTCATGTTTCATTTGAAAGGAGTCATCTTTTTGCTATTTGGTTAAAGATTTTTTGGTTGTAAATGTTGGGATTAATCTTGATCGGGTTAAAGTCGGGTCAAATGGGTGCGGGTCAACACTAGGTTTTATTTAAGCATATGTATATTTTATTGTTTGGTTATATGTTAGTGGGTCAAAACATGGGATGAATGCAGGAAATTAGGAGATAATGTGCTAGATAGTGGTCACTTAAGCATGAACTTTTGGTTTTGTGAATCTATTTAATGTTTTGCAATGAATGAAAAGGTAGTGTTCAAATTTTACATAAAAGTTTTATTATATTAGTGTGTGTGATCTTGGGCCTGAAACCAACAGTAGATTTCCTAAATTAATCTTTTATAGTATAGTTATATGAAAGTTTAGCTGTTCTGTAAGAACGTATAGGACTCCAGTTTAAATCAAATATCCCACAGAATGATAAATAGTTGACTATTCTAAAGACGAAGTACTTGTTCATATTGTTATGGCAATGCAGACCGTCTTTCTTAAGGTTGGCATGTCGTGTGGTGGCTGTGTTGGGGCGGTGAAGAGGGTCCTTGGCAAAATGGAAGGTTAGTTATTCATCTTTATTATCTCTTGGTTTTCAAAGAAGCGCACAGCCTGAGGCATGAGGCAATCTGAATTTTGAAAAGCACCCTAGTGCTTTGAGGCGGGGCTTCATGTACATTATGGTCAAAACTAGGGTCTATAACTCTGTAAGAGGTTGATATGTAAAAACAAACAGAAAATTGAAGTGATTATGAATGGTTTACTTGATAAAAAGAATGATACCTGAAAGAGATGAGAGTGATACAACGTTTAGTTCTACATATGACTTGTTTGGTTGTACATAGACATGTACTCATCTCGCACCTCGCTTTCGTGACCTAAACACCTTAGAGAACCTCTTGCTTTTTAAAACCAAGTCTTACCCAATAAAATGTTCTCAAAATAGAGAGAATGTTCTTCATGGAAAACAATTTTTGAGATTTCCAACTTAAAACTTAAAAGTTGATATAAGCTCCTTCATTTGTGTTTTAATTTTTTTTTGATTTTTATTTTTTACTTTTCAGGGGTGGAAACTTTTGACATTGATCTGGAACAACAAAAGGTGACTGTGAAGGGTAATGTACAGCCCGATGCCGTTCTGCAGACAGTTTCCAAGACTGGAAAGAAAACCGAGTTTTGGCCAGCTGAAGGAGCATCAGCTACTGCTTAATCACTGTGTACTAAATGTTTTTTTTTTCTTTTGAAGTTGGTATTGTGACTGTAAATCTTAAACTATCCAATGACTGTAACATTCAGTAGTTTGCTGTTAAATAAATGCAAAACATAACTGTTGTGTTGTGATTTCTTGGACACCATTGGATTTCATCTTTATTATGTCGAGTGGCATGATGTTAATGATTCATTGGCTCATTGTAGTTTAAATTTCAACCAATGATTCTTGATTCATAAAGAGCACATGCTTGTTGTCAATCCTGGAAGTCTGGAATCGAGTGTAAATATCGAAGCATCCACCAAAGTAGTGTTCTTAACTGCTCCTTGGTGATGGTTCTACCATAAGCAATTTTAAAGGGAGTGTTCTTTACTAAATGCGAATTAATACAACCAAGTTAAAGTAAGATGAGAGAACCTAGAACATCAATTGGTGTTTTTGGTTTCACCTATTTCATGATGTTCAAGAGGAAAGTACATAATCACGTCTTTAGAGGGTTGCAAAATGAACAAAATCAACTAATAGAGTGGCACAAAGGCTCACTCCCTAACTGTATAATCTATATATAAAAGCCAAATCAACTTATCCACCATAAAAAAAACTACTGGTGGGTCGATGCTATAAATTTTCAAGAACCAAGATTGTAAAAAAAAATTATGGTTTATAGAATGTTGATGTTATAATCAATAAGCCTTTTTCATTTTCATACGATGTATGACTTCTGGGAATTCTTGGGACCCCGTTTCTTTCGCGGGTTAGAAGTGATCATGCAAGAAAAGGCAGTAGCAAGCTCAGAATCCTCATCCGTCATCAAAATCTTGGCTTTTTCTGGGTTTGCAAGGAGCAGTTTTGATACAAGATACCCTGCAATTGTCCATGTCTGAAATAAGCGCGATTGTTTCCCTATGAACCGCGCCCTTTTGGTGTCATAGTATTCGGGCCACTTGTCTTGAGCCAAACACCCCTCAGCTATCTTGACAGCTCTTGCTGCGATCTCTGGTCTGTCCATCTTGATGCATGCCACTGTAAGCTGTAAATAGAAAATTGCACACTAAGTTCATCCATTGTTGGAGGTACACTTTGACTTTCGAGTCAAATCAACTGTTTTTCATATTTGAAATTCTCACATAATGCATTATGGGGGCTGGTTGGATTTGTGTATTGTAACTGTTTTTAATGTGTGGATAAACAACTTACAGCTTCTGATCATCTAATTATTTAAGGCTCAATGATCAGTTTTGAAGTTTTTACTCATTTCACAAAACATTATATGATAGACATTTACTCATTTCACAAAACATTCTCTCTTTTTCACAAAAAGGGTAGGGTCTTTTTTGATAACTTTATTTATTAATTCCTTGAATTGTCAATTATACTAACACTATTACCTATAACACGTTTATTACAGTTGATTATCTTATTCTTATTATCCAGTATCACATAATCACCATAGAAACAAGACATCCAAATAACCCATTATAATTAAGTGTAGTATACTGATCAACAATTTTCCTTTGCTCACAAATTCGCAATTAAAATTATAGATCACATATAGTAAGATTGAACTCAAAAGACTAGATCCAAACCTGCCAAAGCAAAGTGGGCCACGAACCTCCATTGTGGTATGACCATGGCCTGCATAATCCCACAAAAAATATGAAATTACAGAGAAAGCAAAGGTTTTGATATAAACAAAAAAGAAAGAAAAATAATATTAAGAAAATATTATCACGTGTTTTTAGGATCACTGCCGGTAATAATCTGCCATTCTTGACCTTCAAGAGCAGGATAACAAATCTTGAAAGGCATATCAGCCACTAGATCAGCCCATTTAGCTTCAATAAGATCCAAGATTGCATTTGACTGGTCAACGGTAACTAAACTGCTGACTACTGACCAAAAGTTTCCTAACGAGAAAAACCGAAAGTCCATATGGGCCGGTTGAAGGTTTCCAATAAGATAACCTCCTTTATTTGGCATCCATTCTACTAGCCATGGAGGAATTTGATCAGGGTATATGTTGAACTTATTGACAGCATCATAAGAGTACTCTTCAGTCTTGTAACGGTAGATTTCATTAAGTTTTTTCAAATCTATCCAGTAGTATTCTCTTATGTGGAATGATAATGCAACAAGACGGTTGTTTAACGCTCTTATTAGGTCTGCTGATCCATCCTCTGGTGCAAGCATCTCACGTGCACACATTAGTGCAGAATAAAATAGTGCCTGAAATCATTGGTAATGTCATATCAATCACAAGCTAGTAATCACCCTTAAAAATGGTCAACATGGTGCACCAAGATTCATCTATGGTTGAATTGGTTTATTGTCTATATTAGAGGTGGCAAGATGTAGGGTCAAACGGGCTTGGTAACAGGACAAAACAGGTTCAAGATGGAATGGGCCATTTTATAATAGATTGATGCAGGCACGTTAGGTCAACCCACAAACACTTCCTTGTACACTTTCAACATATAACTAATATGCAATGTTACAATAACAATAATCACCTTTTGAATAAAAATGAATTTCATGGTTGCATGCATTAAAACTTGACATTGGTTGACTATTAGCCCGTTTAACCCGTTCTGTCTAGCTAAAATTGTATAATCCGTTTGAAATAAAACACGCGCCAAATTGGTTTTTTTATAAGTAGAGATTCATTTGTTTAGCCTTTGTTGAAGGATATTCCAGATATTTGACAAATTGTCTAACAATTATTCTGTAAAGAAGTGTTTAAGACAAACACTATAATCTTCATTACCTGGATTTCAAGAGGGTGTCCATGAATTCCCATACGACGATCAATCATGCACGGACCATCAGCCACCAGCAAAGTAGGAAACATATCAAAACCATCAGCAAGACATAACTTTAGAATCATTTTGATTCCAGTTTGAACATCAATTCTCTCCACCAGTGACATATCTCCAGAACACTTTCCATATGCACGTAACAATATAATCCACCATAATCCTGAAAAAAAACAAAAAAACATATGAGCAAAGATTTGTGATTGAACTGGTCATCCTGAAAAAGTATCACCTACATCCAATTTTATTACAGCTTATTATCTGGTTCTGATTATTCAAAATCATATAATCATATTTAAAAATTAAATCAAAACACCTTCAAATAATTACCAGAATCAACAGGGGCAACACGGCCAATTGCAGCCTCTCCAAAATCAGGGTCTAATACTTCCTCGGTTGCAGTGTCATCACCCTCAAGTGGTACCGTACGAACCTTGAAACTAGCAGGCATTAATCCTTGACCAGGACTATGACAATCCATGGTTTTCTCCCAGCTCTACAAAACAAAAAAATTTGAACTATAATCATTACTTCTCATTTTTTCAGCACATAGTGTAATCTAGCAAAACACCAATTTTTTGAAATTCAGGAATACAAGGAAGATTCACAAAGGTAAAAGTGGGAAAATGGAATGGGTAACGGGTCAAAACATGTAAATTTTTTGTGTAGACCAAAATGGAGTAGGTCATTTGGGACTATTTTTTTTTGTTAGATATTTTAATGTGCTAGCTATGATAAAAACCCAATATTATTACAAAACTAACCTAAATCATTGCACAAACGATTTAGGAGGTTGTATAAACTATATATAGACTACGGGCGACTTTCAACCCGTTTAGTCATTTAACCGGTTCCCATTTTAAGCTAATTATTCTGATCTGACAAGTTTGAGATACGACACAACCCAAATCAACCCATTTTTGAGTAAATGGGTTGAGATTGCCACCTAAGATGATAGAACTTTGTGGGCCCCATTCTTGATGATCTAAAGCTAAAGTTGTAGCATTATCTGTGCATTCTAATTAGAAAATTAAATAAAAGATGGAAAATGGAAGATGAACTATTAACTACCTGCAATTGAAGTGTATGAAGGATGAAATTTCGGACAATATCATACTCTTCTTTTAATAAGAAAGCCATACCAGAAGGTATGAAGTCACGAATGAAAACTTGATCATAGTTAAGAACACTGGAGCTTGTTGGGTCGTTTGCAGCTATTGTTCCAACAGGACTACCACAGTAGGTCACTATGGATTCACGCAGTAAATCCCACGCTTCTTTCTCAATCATATCAGATAACGAACTCTCATTGTCTTTCTTGAACTTAAGAACGTCCTCTGAACCCACAAGATTTGGGGAATTGCCCGTTTCTTGAAATGTATTAAACTCTTTAGCGTTTTCCACAAACAATGTACCGTTCTCATTTTCAGTAGTAAATCCACTAACACTTTCAGCATTTTGGCAGTTACAACTGAAACTTTCAAATCGTCTATTTTTTAAATTTTCAAATCGAATGGTAGGAATTCTAGGAAACTGGTGATAAATACTTGAGCACTTGAACAACCGGCTGACATTTGAGCCGCTTTTCTTTTTATATTTTATGACCGATCCAAAAGAATATGTCGAGTCAGACTTAATAAAAGGTGCAGCCCCACTTAACACTTGCAGCATTGCTTCAGAAGAGCCCATTGCAACCATTACAGTTCAAAGATGCAAGCAAAAAGAAATAATAATGTTGAATTCAAACACCCTGGTCCTATACTTCTGTTTAAAAAGAACAAGAACATAAAAAATTAAAAACTTTATATGTAGCTTCAAATCTTGGTTTACACGATCAACATAGTAATTTGACCATATCAAACATCAAGATTAATTCTGCATTTAACCTCCTTAAAGACCGCCAGCCCACACATTTTACCTGATCCGGTGTTTTTCATGAGTTTTCAGGCAACAGATTCTCACAGTGAAAAAAACATCAAGATCAAGGGGCTAAGAGCCTTTGAGGACAAAATCTTAAACCCTGAAACTGGTAGTTAAAATTACATCAAACATAAAGGCATAATTAACAAGAATTTCTATTTCAATTACAAAATTATAGCATTGTTCTTGTAGCAATCTGAATATCATTTGCATGATAACCTCAACTTCCCATTAAACCCAAATCAATATAAATCTCAACTCCCTAATTAATCACAAACCTCATGTACTCAAATCACATACAGTACGCTAATTAAACCTAATTTAACCCAAAATTCATACACTCAAATCACGATTACAGAAAACCCCCTTTTAACCTTGGTAAACATGAATCATCTTCTACAATACATCCACCATACAGTACAACAACAAAATTCATATTCAAGATTTCTCATTCTCTTCATTAAATCGTTAAACCCCATTTGAAACAAACTATCAAACAGCATTTGGGAGTAGGGTACTGGACAAGACGATCCAACTTACAGTAAAACTCAAGATAATCTATAAAAAAAAAAAAAAAAAAAACCCATCAAAGAATTTACCTGATTGAAGAGACTTTGGATACAGAAATCGGAGTTGAACCGAGTAAAGATTATGAAGTGTTGGTAATCATTTGAACAATTGAAGATTTGCGTTAGTATATTGATTGATTTAGTGAATAATGATGATCAAAATGGGTTTGTTTGTGTGTGAAGGAAAGAGAAGAAAATAATGGAAACGAAAACTTGAAGGCATGAATAATGAAAGAAATAATCTTGAGACTGTTTCGTTTATGGCCATACATGTCTGCGTTTCTCTTTCTAAAGAAAATATTATTTTTGAAAATTCAAAGATATTTTTCTAGAGAATCACATATTTCACACATGTTATTTTATAGTCTCTTTCTAAATGTCATAAACGTAGTGGCAAAACTACCTCTTAAGTTAAGTTAACTCGCGTCTGTAATAGTTGGTATAAATTAATTGAAGTGTATAATTAAGTTCAAGTTAGATGGATGTCTAAGTAAAAACAAATGAAAAAGTATATGGTTTAAATGATAAGTTTAGGTAAAGTTGAGGGGCATATTGTAACTTTACAAGGAAATGTAAGATAAGTTTAACGAAGATTTGTTAATAAGCTTATCATATACTTAGTAACATGTGATTTGATATTATGAATATTAAAAACCGATTAAACTTTCAATGGAAGTTGTTATCTTAATCTAAAGATTTTTGATATGCAACAATATATATGTACATATATATATGTATATATATATGTATATATATATATATATATATATATATATTATATATATATATATATATATATATATATATATATATATATATATATATATCAACGTTCACCTTAGGACTATAACTCTAAAAATGTTAGATGATCTTTCACACGCTATCACAAATATGATTGGCACTTGGGATTGAAGAATAGATTTACCAAATATTAAATAATTTGATGAATATAGTTGAAATAAATAAAAACAAGGAAAATTCATTATTCTAAATGATAAGTGCTAATTGAGAAGAAAAGTTTAAATTCAAATGACGTGCTGAAATACGGATAAGATTGATGAGTAAAGGTCTCACAATTTTTTTATTTTTTTTTTAATTTAGGGTAGGGTCTAAAATTATTTATTAGAATTGTAATGGCCAATATAGATAAGATGGTATTTTGGCACAAGCAACTTTTGTTGGGCACATGAAAGTGACAGTTATTCCACGTGAACAAATGATAAGTGCTAGTTGAGAAGAAAAGTTTAAAATAAAATAATATATATCAAAATTATATATATATATATATAATACGTTTTAGACTTAATTACACAGATGGTTTCTATGATTAGACCTGATTTTACTTTCGGTTTCTAACTCTTTGAAATTACAAGATTTGTTCAAAACTTTGCACAAACGTAACAACGATGGTCCCTGAAAAGGATGGATGTTAACTTTTGTTGTTAAATACGTGTGAAATAACAAAATTATGCTTGTCCACCACACCAAACCCCCCTTCACCCTTTTTTCTTCACCATCTCAACTACTATCTCCCACCACCATCAATGCCTCCATCCGTCACCACCAACACCTCCTTCTATCACCAACACCACCTTCAACCACCACCACTAGCACCAGTGTACCACCTTCAACCTTCAACCATAACCATCACCAATACCACATTCAACCTTCAACCACAAACACCACCAGCACCACCGTCACCACCAGCACCACTTTCAACCACCGTGACCACCACCACCACCTTCAACCACCGTCACCACCACCACCACCTTCAACCTTCAACCACCAACACCACCTTCAACCTTCAACCACCAACACCACCTTCAACCTTCAATCACCACCATCACCAACCACAACCTTTAAAAACCGCCGACCACCATCACCAATCGGATCCATCGTTGTTCTTGGTGGTTGTGGCTGAAGGGTTTAGACAGGGTTACTGATGAAAGAGGGTGGTGAAGATGGACGGGACAATGGTGTCATAGTGGTGGTCGGCTTTCTAGTGAGGTGGTGGTGAAGATGAAGTGAGGTGGGGTATAGGTGAGTCACAGGCGGTGGAAGGTGAATACCCAGTGATGAAAGGGGCAACGGTTGAAAATGGTAACTGGTGAAAGAGAAATTGAGTGTAGGGGTATTTTAGTCATTAAAAAATTTTAACGGTAAAATTTAACGTCCATCCGTTTCAGGGAACATCGTTGTTACGTTTGTGTAAAGTTTTGGACCAACCTTGTAATTTCAAAGAGTTGGAGACAAAAAGTGAAATCAGGCCTAATCACAAGGACCACTCGTGTAATTAAGTACTTGATTTATTAGTGATAATAATAAACATAAAAAGTCCCTATGCTTAGGCCTGATTTCATTTTTGATCCCTAGGTTTGGAAAATCTCAAGGTCGGTCCAAACATTTGACAAACATATCACAATAGGTCCCCAGCTTGGATGTCGTTAAAAAAATCTGTTAAGTGCATGTGAAATGACCAAAGTGCCCCTAACTATTAAAAAAATAAAATTAATTATATGGTGGGACCTACCCACCACTTCATCTTCAACCTGCACCATCTCTAATAACCCTACTAATCCTCCACTACTAACATCACCACCACCAGCTTCTACCGCCAGCACCACCTTATGCCATCAACACCTGCCACCATCATCACCAGTCTGTCAGCACCACCAGTTTGCACGTTCTGTCGCCGACACCTGCCATCATGGTTGCTTTCTCACGCCTCTGAACCACCATCACCACCACTACCATCACACAAAGCATCACCACCTACGGTACACCATCACCACCACACGAGCACTGCCACACACATAAGAATCACCACCTTCGATCCACCACCATCCATCACACACACCACCATCGTTGATCCCCCACCACCTTTCTCTCTCTCTCTCTCCGTTCATCCCTTCTTCTCTCTCTCTCTCTCTCGCTCTCTCCCTTTCTTTATCTTTTTAACTTAAAAGAGCATTTTTAGTCATTTTTTTAAAGTTTAACAGAAAAAATTAACGTCCATCCACGTTATGGACCGTTCTTGTTACGTTTTGATAAACATGTGGACCGACCTTGTAATTTCTCAAACTTAGGAAACAAAAATAAAACCAGGCTTAAGCACAGAAACTTTTCATGTAATTAACTCTACATTATAAAATAAAAGCTAATTACAAAAAAAAACATCATTTAATTTAGGTTTAGAATTTCAAAAATAGTCCTTTAAGAGGTATAAGACTAAAATGCCATTAATTTAACGGAAAAATTTAACGTCCATTAGTGTAAAGGACGAAATCTGTTATAAAAAGTATAGATAGAGGATGATTATAGTACCTTTTAAAAATAAAGGATGATATCTGTAACTTTCTATAAAACTAAAGAAAGTTTTCTGTAATTTTCTTTTGTTTTTATTTTAATGAGATTTAAAACTTAGACCTGAAATATATCTAATTATTATGAGTTAAAACTTAAAAGTCATAGTTTTAGTGTTCATAATTTCCAGAGTCGATCCTAATTTTAATTTAATACAATTAAATCAAAATCTAGGAGGTTTAGTAGTTATTTTAACGGTCTTAAAATTATTTTAATTGTAATGTATTTCAAAGCATACACCACAAAATCCGACCTAGTGGAAGATGTAATGCGTTATGTCAACAACTTTTTATCATTTTTCTTTTACTTTTTACTTTTTTATTATTTTACTTTTATTTTTCAGATTAATTATATAACCTTTATAGTTTTAGCTAACACATATTGTATCATTAACTAGATGGTGGTGAGTGCGTGCTATAGGAGTGGTATTTACATGGTTAAATAGGTAAAGAGAATTGTATGAAGTTGAGTTGATGATATGATCTAAATTATACATAAATTATAACAATAGTTCCCTGCATTTTAAATAGTTCTCGATTACTTTTTATTGAATACTTCGTCTAATTGGCTCATATTTAGATTATATAAGTTTCAAGAGTTAGTCAACTATAATGATGCATTTTAAACTAAACCTGAGAATGATGAGTGGAACTTCAAACTGATATTATAATTTGTCAATTTTCATTGGAGTTTGTTTTACACATAAATTGTTAAAATCATTTATGTACTTCATAAGTAAATAGATTTAAATGTAAAAAAAAATCAAATGAATGGAATTATATACTAACTCATTTAATGTTGTTCATTTGAACCTTTGCATGTCATCTAGAGATGGGATGACAAACCAATCATTTACTGGTCGATCTTTCGGATCACACTTAAGAACCGGATGACGCTATAATTATATGTATTTGACATTATATATATAGGTATATATATAATCAACATAAGTATTTGGTTTGTGTATTTCATAGTTATATATAAAACTCAATGATAATTTTTTGTCAGACACTTCAATTTATCGTTTTACCCACCAGTTAAATCCACTGAAATTCAAAAAGCTCAAAAAGATAATTTAAAAATAAATCCAGTCTGACCCAGTTTCCAGTCTGAGGACCAAACCGGTCTGAACCGACTGGTTCCTTAGTTGCAAATGATTGAGATGGACCGGTCTGGTCCGAGTAACAAAACAATCAGACTGCAAGTATGAAAGGCCACCGGTTAGGCGGTTATTATTTGATGTTTCGAATTAAGTGTCAAACAAAACAGCCCACATGTTTGAGAACTACAAATTGCAAGATCACCTCAAGCCACGAGAGAAAACAAAAGAAGGCCCACGTCAGATGATGTTTGAATCATTTGTTGAACTTCAGCCTACAATCAACTGTTTAAACAGATTATATATACATAGTAAGCCCACGTACCAAAAAGAAAAAAAAAAAGAAAAAAAAGACAGCCGCCTAATAACCTAGGTTTTGGATTAATATTAATGTGATTTGATGATTTTTAGGTTTGATTAATCGTATGACTTGTTTGTCATTGTCAAGATTTATTCTTTATTGGTTTTTAATTAATGGATATAAATACTGGTCATATGATTGATGATCTTATCTTGTTCCCATGTTTGCTACCTTGATTGAATTTGTATCTTTTTGGTTAGTTTAGCGTCCATAGATTGTTTACTTTGTGTTTATGATCATCGGGACGATTATGCTAGAGATACCTCTCGTGGAACAGGGTTTGATTGTTGGTTTGAATGAAGAGTAATTATTGACTTAGTAACAAGTTGATAACTATACTAATTGTGCTAATATCATGAAGTATGCTTCATAGATTGTAAACATGTTCAATGACCACTTGCTTCACAGGTTGTAAAATGGTAGATGGTCATGTTGATATTTCTTCACTGATTTTGGGTTTTGCATTTTATGTGTTGCCCCAACTTTGTGTGGTGTACACTTAATCACATGTTATTTGATGCTAAAATAGATAACAGCCTCAATTGGTATAAGTAAGATTATATGTTTTATTTGTGGTTTTTTTCATGTTTTGTTATATGTTTTTGAAAATACTACTTCATGTAATTTTATTTGTGTTTTTGGACTTAGCTTAACGAATATATGTGCTTCTCAAGATAAGCATTTAAATTGTTTACTTCTAATGCAAATACAAAGAATGTCTTGTGGATTCCAAATCAACTCACGCCACCAGCAATTAACCAAGCAGTATTTTACATCAACTGATATAACTAAAATGCTTGTAACAACATTAATGAACTAATACATATAATATTTCGGTTTAATTTTATCTAACTGAACCAACTGCACCCTATATTATTCATCACAACTATAATAAGATTGTTATAAATATTGTAAATTTCACAACTTGCCCTTCAACTTGTACAACAACTAGTTTGTTTAGTGGCACTCACTTCATCAATAACATATATAATTTCTTTTCTCCCATCAAGAACTTTCTTTGTTACCTCATTTTCTTTGGCTTCAATACTCTTTTGACTTGCAATCTCAAAGATTTTTGTGATCATTTGAAGAAATGCATCTTCAACATTCAAATTCTCCTTTGCAGATGTTTCCATGAAACATAGATCCTCTTGTTGGGCAAAACTTTGACCGTCTTCTGCATTTACTTGTCTCGAGTCAACCAAATCGGACTTGTTCCCGACAAGAAGAATAACCATGTCACGGTTTCCATACTCCCGGAGCTCGTGTAACCATTTCTTCAAGTTCTCGAAAGTCCGTCTTCGAGTAATATCATAGACCAACATTGCACCTAATGCCCCACGATAGTATGAGCTTGTTATGGCTCGGAATCTATGATCAAGATAAACTATTAGTTATTTTTACCAAATTTTATGTACTAATCATAATATAAACTTGATTTATATTCTGTTGTAGATAAATTGACAATATGGTAATTAATTTGTTGTCAGTTATATTGAAGACTATAAACAACAATATAAAATGTAATTAATATTTTGAATATTACTTTTAACTTTATATACCATTTAACCTCAAACCTTATATTTGCAATTATTTAAACTTACATCACTTTTATGATGAACAATCATCAATACCACGACTAAAATGCAATTTATATAACTTTTTTTTCGGATATTGGAATGATTATTAGTTAATATAATTAGCTTTCAAGAAGTTAGTAAAATAATAATTAACAATCCATCATTCTTTTAGATTTATTATTATTATTACCAGTATTTATTTAAAAAAACTTCTAACTCACGCTTTGCCGCGGTATTGATGATTTTTCATCATAAAAGTGATGTAAGTTTAAATAATTGCAAATGTAAGGTTTGAGGGTAAATGGTATATAAATGCAAATGGTATATATATATATATATACTAGTGTGTGAACCCGCGCTTTACCGCAGGTTGTTAAAATTTATAACACTTGATTTCGATTACTTGTATATTAGTATTCAATCCGTCGATATAGATAAAATTATATTGACAACTCTGTTTTGGAAAAAAAATCATGTCGAAACGTTGATATAATTTAACACATCATAACTACAAATTTAATTTTATAAAACCATCATATTTTTATGATTATAAGATAAAAACGATATAAAATTCAAAACCTTGAAAAAGTTTTGAGAGCTTGTATATTTTGAGTTTGATGACTTGTATATTATTATACATTATTACTTATTACTAAAAGTAAATAACTATTATAATTACTTTAAATAATAATAATATATATTATTATTATTATTATTATTATTATTATTATTATTATTATTATTATTAAATTCAATGAAGTCATATGGGTTAAAAAAATTAAATTAAAATCCACCATAATATTACCATCCTAAACCTATAGGTGTATTAAGGTCAAGATAAATTATTATTTTGACATCCTTAAACGATTTATAAATAGTATAGATAATATAGATATTTGCTTTCTATATGTTATGAATAATGAATTGATCACGTGATGCGCGGGTGCTACCGAGTCTCTTTCCGACCAGCCTTAAATAGTGATTATATTTATATTATTATTATTATTATTATTATTATTATTATTATTATTATTATTATTATTATTATTATTATTATTATTATAACTATGTAAATATTTGGTAAATAGTATTTAGTTAATAATATAATACTTAATTTAAATAGTAAAAATATAAATGAAAAATATAAATATAATATTAATTTAAATTATTATAAATAAAGTAATACTTAATATAGTGAATTTAATCATATGCATTAACTCATGTATTATTTAGAATAAGTTTATTAAATGAGAAAATTTTAGTAACACTTACATAAAATATTTGTACCATATGCTTTAATGGTTGTTGTAAGTGTCTTACAAAAATAGAAACATTGGGTTTATATCATATAGGAGTAGAGATATACATATTGAAAAATATAAATATAATATTAATTTAAATTATTATAAATAAAGTAGTACTTAATATAGTGAATGTAATCATATGCATTAACTCATGTATTAATTAGAATAAGTTTATTAAATGAAAACAATTTAGAAACACTTGCATAAAACACTTGTATCATATGCTTAACTATTTGTTTTAGGTGTCTTACAAAAATAAAAAATTACCAATCTACCCATAGGTTTTGTATTATATAATAGTAGATATATATATATATATATATATATATATATATATATATATATATATATATATATATATATATATATATCCTCAGATATAGGCTATAGGGGTATATTAAAACAAATATCTCCAATTAATAAACAAGAATATCTTGTTAGATTTCATTCTGGAAAATAAAATGAAAGCCAGAAGAATTATGCAACTGTTGCAAAAGAGATTCTTGCAATAGTTATATATGTTTTAAAATTTCAAAATGATTTATTCAATAAGAAATTTATAATTAAAACTAACTGCAATGCAGCTAAATATAAGTTTAATAAAGATTTTAAACATGATGTTTCTAAGCAGATATTTGCTAGATGGCAATCACATCTTGCGCCATTTGATTTTAAAATCATATATAAAAAGAGAACTGATAACAGTTTGCCTGATTTTCTTACCAGAGAGTATTTGAATCAATGAGTCATCCTAAAAGAGTTTTGCGAAAGGCAATATTTATGATTATTAGAAAAAATGATGAAATCCAATTAGAATTAATTGCAGTAAATGATAATATTCAGGAAATAAGGAAAATTCCATTTTTATCAAATGAAGCAAAAGACTATGCTATTAAACAGATTGAATATCGGATAAGATCATTAAATAAACAACTGAAGGATCTAGAATATAAAGAGATAATACTTTCTTGTGGATAAATATTTTAATCCTTATGTTTAAGTTTTCAGGAATGATCCCCTGGGAAAGGGGAAGAGGTCGTGGAAGATCTTCCTCTTATAGAGGAAGAGGAGCAGAAAGAATCATTCATCAAATGGGTAATAAAAAGCTTATAGTTATGGATAATGCATCATATGCATCATCCTCTTCAAAACCCCAACTTGATGAAAAAACTTTTAAAGAGTTTTTAGCCTACAAAGCAGCTCAGAGTCAAACCTCTGAAGAAACAGCATCATATGCTCAAGCTGCTAGTGATAATGATGATGAAAACTGGATTCATAATCCAAAAAAGGATGTTATACTCCTTTTTGATCACAAAGATAAAAAATAGAATGATCAACCTTGGTTTCAAGAGATATTTTGATACTGGATTCTATCCAACTGAGACTTATAAGTCCAGAACATATTATGAGAAAATCCTCAAAACCACAAATTATGAGCTTACCTATTATATGGGAGGAAATAAAACAATAAGTTCTAGCAAAATAATAATCAAACAGATCATATCTGTTGAGAATTGGGGAATATCTCCATTAAAAGACAAGAAAATTTTTCACCCTGAAATAAAAACTCCCATTAAATATAACTATTGGGATTATGTGAATGCCTTTCATAAAGCATTCCTATTTGAAAACCAGAATTATAAACATTCTTGGTTTGTCAAAATATGTTCTAAAATTTATGAATCGGATATTCCGATCTGGTTTTATAAATGGTGACAGTCATACGGTCCATCAATTAATATCTTTAATAAAGATTCACAAAGGTTTAAAACCTTATATACCCAATGGGTGGAGTTATCTCCTGCCTTAATAGAGGCACAACATAATAACAATTTTATTGAGGGAATGGCCTCACTACACTTCTTTGTCCAATTCAGTATCCTCTGGATATGGAAGTGGTTACCAGAAACTGGTTATACCAGTGAAAATATGTTCTGTTTAAAAAAAACATATATGACAAAATTCTGGAAGCAAATGATGAAGATTGAAGACGGCAAGATTAAATGCCAAGATACACTGGATCATATTCAACAAACGATTGAATTATATCAAAAACAAAAAGAAAATCAACAACAGAGGGAATCTCCTAGTCCCTTCCAACATATTATTAGAAAATTACAAATGACTACAGGTACTGAAAATCTCAGCCAAGAAGAACTTCTACATCAATATATGGAAGAAGTTAAAAAAGACATAGCTAAACATTTCAAGAAGAATGAAGCTTCATCAAGCTCAAGAATGTCTGTATCAAACTCTTATCAAATAGGGGAAGATACTCAACTGTATCAGGACAGTCAAGAAGACGACAAGTCTATGGATGATGAGACTTATGCTAAAATAATGGCAGATTTAGAAGAAAAGAAGGAACAATAATTCACCTTCATAATTGGCCGACAACAATTTTGTCTTAACGTTACATTATTGTAACTTTACTATTCACTTTTTGACTTATTGTATGATAATGCGTCAGACGCAATTATAGGCGAATATTCGCTGTAATATTCGGTGCTAAAACCCCTATATAAAGGGTCTTAGTATGTAGTAATCAGCACCGGTTTTCAGAACTAGCTCTCTCTCTCTTGTAATAAATCTTTTGTAATATTTGAAATTTAAAGCTTTCAAGTCTCAAGCTCTTAATTTCTGGTAATTTTCTATACTTTTTTTTATTTATATTTATGTATGATCGCCTCACTTAGAGGCTAAACCTCTAAGTGTTGGAACATCACCATGCTCAACTGATTATCATAATAAAAAAGAGATCTTAAAACCCAGATGAAGGTAAAAAATTAAGAGGAATTGTGGGATAAGGTTACAGCCCATCTAAGATGTTAATGTGGGTGGTCGACCGCCTGGGGACCCGTTTAAGCCAAAAAGCCAAGAAGGCGTGGGGCGTTTTGGGTCTGACCTGTACTGACCACATATTAGCATCCTGGACAATGGCTGTGTAAAATCACCAACGTTCCGTCGTTTCTCTTGATATTTTCGCCTTGTCTGAGCTTTATGGTTTTTTTCTCTTTTCCCATACAAGGTCCTGCCTTTATGTATATGGATATGTATATGGATATGTATATGCATATGTATATGTATATGCATATGGATATGTATACGCATAAGCATATGTGTGTGTGTGTGTGTGTGTGTATATATATATATATATATATATATATATATATATATATATATATATATATATATATATATATATATATATCAACGTTCACCTTAGGACTATAACTCTAAAAAATGTTAGATGATCTTTCACACGCTATCACAAATATGATTGGCACTTGGGAAGGAACATAGTTATTACAGACATTGTTTCGGCTTACATTGTATCTATGTATATTGTCTTGCTGTATGTTAGCTTTGAGCTAATTTGTTTGGATACACATCTTAATATGACTATCTTATTATATGCGTTACTTATATATGTTACCCTATTATACGATATATGTCTTATTATCTGTTGAGAGTGTTTAGAGTCGGAGGCTTCATTGGAAGCGGTCTCTCAGGATGGAGGAAAGACCCGCCACTATCCTACCCCTCCTAGACCCTTCTTATAGTTTATTATGATGAGACATAATGAGTATGTTTGTTTGTATAACACAATAACTAATTTAATAAAATAGAAAAAAATATGGTTTTCAATCAATTCAACTTGATTCAGCTTGTAGCAAAAACTAACACGTTTCTGTTACCTACTAACATGATCAACAATTTAGTCCGTCTACTCATCTTGCAACCTCTAGTATTAATTATTTATATGTCAAGAATTAAAATTTAAATAATATGTGAACTCTTATAATCTCTATATATGCTTAAATTGAAGACAAGGAAAACAAGAAATTTGAGTTATACTTACCTTTCTTGCCCGGCTGTATCCCAAATCTGGGCTTTGGCGATCTTATCTCCAATCTTAACATTCCGATAAGCGAATTCAACTCCGATTGTTGGCTTGGAATCAATATGAAACTCGTCTTTAGCAAATCTAGACAAAAGATTTGATTTCCCGACCGCTGAATCCCCTATCAACACTGTTTTAAACAAGTAATCGCACTCGTCATCGAACAAACTACTACCCATCGATTGATCTCTGTGGTTCCTCTTGGAGAGTAGAAGATTAGTTAAGAAGAAAGTGAAATAATTTGTAGAATAATATGAAGCAGTTAAGGAGGTTTCTAGTGGTACTCAACATTTATTAAAGACATGATGATTGTTGTCGATCATTCCTTGATTATGTCAAAGGCATGTTGTTTTAATCAATCTAAAATAAAAAAGGTTAGGCTAGCTGGCCCATACTTTTTATATAAATTATTTCATCTTTAGATAAATATTAAGATAAAGTTTTTTATATTATTATTATTAAATTCGTTATGTTGTCATCATTATCAGATATATATTTAAATCATTTGACCGTTAAACTTATTAATCGGATTTTTGATAATCTATACGCAATATTTATAATAATATATAGAAAGTATGAATAATTACCGAAAGGATTTCTATTTTCTATCAATCTATCATTAGACCTTTGAAAAGTTTCACCAAATTAACTTTTGCTTTTCTTTTATTTGTATGATTTTTGACTTTCAATTTAACTTAGTATCTAATTAACTTAGCATCGAAGCTTCTAGTTCAATGATATCTTGTGTGTACATATTACTGTCCCATGACATAAGTTTAAGTATTCAAGTTTAATAATAGAAAATAATGTAGATTTAAGTATAATAGTGAACGATTGTGTGTTCACTATTCTAAAAACAATATAAACTTTAAGTGGCTTAGCAAAAACAGATCATTTTGTAACATATTAATGACACACAACCAAATGTCACATCTCTAATTTTCTTTTCTAAAACAATAGTAAAAGTTTCTTTTTAAATTTTCAAAAAATATATTAGGTTTTAATCACAATAGATAAGAAAAATTTATGTCACGGACTCACGGGAGGTCTAAAGTCTACTTCACCTTTTTCTACAAGATCTGTTTTAGTGGTTAATTTTGACTTTTAGTGATATATTAGGTGTGTTACTAATGAACAAAGGATTTGAGACTGAAAATTTAGTCTATGATATTTCCCAATCAATCTCTAATGGCAATTAAAGGCTGATTTTGCTATCTCGAGTCAGTTCTAGATATTCGAATTAGTAATTAAATTTTAATATCGATTGTGTGCCTCCAACAGAGACTAAAATTTAGTCTTCTAGACACATAAATTTAGTCCTTAATCAATCCCTCTATTTATATAAGACTGATAGACCAGTCTCTAATAATTTAGTCATTAATAATCACTTTTTATGTAATATAATTATAATAATATCAAAGTGTTATGGTGTCTCTCAGAGGGTGGAGACTAAGTTCCTTCGTAAACAAATGATGTAAACTTAAGATTACATTTAGTGTATGTTTGATGTAAAAAGCGTGCCACTAATGACATTTTTTGTGTTTGAATTCTATAAAACAATAAGTGAACATCTTAGCTTCGCAATGAAGCATTTATGCTTTTGATTCAGCAATGCACCATCTTCTACTTTCCAGATTACCAATTATTGGATCATTAGTTATATTACAAAACAATATCTCGTGATCTATATGTCACGGGCTAGCACAGAAAAAACAATCTATTAATACATTCTCTGAAGAAAACATGATTTTTCTAAGGATTCGTTGTAGTTATTGGAATCTATTTATTATAATAAAAAATATTTTATGTGGACACTTAACACAATCTAGATCTTATAATTCTAATTTTCTCGCTTATTTCTTCTATTTAAAAATTATATTAACTTACTAATGATATTATTTAAATCTCTTTTAGACCAAAAATAGTTATTTAATAAATAAGAAAGAGGTTTTTTTATAAATGTAAATTCTAAAGAAATAAAACTTTATAGAAAAAGAAATTTTTCGAAAACATCATACGTTTTTAAAAATACAAAATATTTTAAAATCAGTGTTTATAAAAGGTAAATTTTTAAAAACCAATATAGTTAAAATTCGGAATTATATTAAAAAATGATATTTTTTAAAATGGTTTGTTTAAAATTTGTTTTTGAAAAAAAAAAAGTTGAAAACAAAAGTTTAAAAGAATAATATCATTGTTTTATTACTTTTACTAATACGTAATTTTAATCATTTACTATTTTATTTATTCAACTTGTGTTATGCATGGTGTACTAATATGGAATGTTTAAAATACAAAGTTTTCTAAAATTAAAAAGTGTAAGAATGATTAAGATGTTGACACGTGTAATACAATGACCAGCACTAGACTCGATGATTAGCAATAGACATAATGAGTTGTTTGACGATGATTACACAATGAAATGATCAGGATTACATAATGAATTGAAAAACATAAAAAATTACATTTTTAGCATTGCGTTATTTGAAAATCATCATTTTGAAAAAACACAATGTATAACACAATAGTCAACATTAGACACAATGGATAACATAATGACCAACACCAGACTCGATAAATTAGCAATAAACACAATGAGTTGCTTGACAATGATTACACAATGACCTGATTAGGATTACACAATAAGCTGGAAAAAACTGAAAAAATACATTTTAGCATTGTGTTATTTGAAAATTATTATTTTAATAAACACAGTAGTTAACATTAGATACAATAGGTAACACAATGACTAGCACTAGACTCGATGATTAACAATAGACACAATAAGCTGCTTGATGAGGATTACACAATGACCTGATTAGGATTACATAGTGAACTGAAGAACGTAAAAAAATCACATTTTTAGCACTGTGGTATTTAAAAATCATCATTTTTAAAAAACACAATACATAATAAAATGATCAACATTAGTCACAATGGTCTGATGAATATTACACAATGGGTAACATAATGACTAACACTAGACTCGATAAATTAGCAACAAAACACAATGAGTTGGTTGACGAGGATTACACAATGACCTGATTAGGATTACACAATAAACTGGAAAAAATGTAAAAAAAAATACATTTTTAGCATTGTATTATTTGAAAATCACCATTTTAATAAACACAATAGTTAACATTAGACACAATGGGTAACACAATGACTAGAACTAGACTCGATGATTAACAATAAACCTAATGAGCTACTTGATGAGTATTATATAATTACCTGATTAAGATCACAAAATAAACTAAAAAAGGTAAAAAAAATTACATTTTTGTGTTATTTGACAATCATCATTTGTAAAAACACAATGCATAATAAAATGGTCAACATTAACCACAATGGTATGATGAATATCACACAATGATCTGGTATTACACAATGAGCTAACGATATTACACAATGAGCTGAAATAATGTGAAAAAACATTGTTTTTTATGTATAAAAATTATAGGCATTTTAAAGATTAAAAATGCTTGTTTTTAGGGTGTAATTTTTAAAAAAAATAATAATGTTGTATGTAAAAGTTACTAGCATTTAAAAAAAGGTGAAACTTAAAAATGTGGTTAAGACTAAAATACCCTTGACCTATCATTTAAAGTTTCAGCTATTTACCATTATATCACCGGATTTACTTAGCCCTTAGATCTAAGATCAAGTGGATGATAATCCTTCTTACACTTTTTAGTTTTTTCTTTCTTTTTACAATAACCCCACCCCTAATATAATCATTTAGGTAAAACTTTACGGAATAATAAGCAAGCTTTAGGAGTATGTCAATTAGGTCACTCTATTTTTATTTGTTTCAATCATATCTCTAATATTTTTATTTGTTCCAATCATGTCATTACAATTTTAGGAATGTAACAATTAGATCACTCATATTTTTTAAATTCTTTTAAATAATTTGCAAATTTATTAAAAAAATTGATTTCTTATAAAAATTGTTAATTTTTTAAAAAAAATTAATTTTATAATTTATGAATGATCTAATTGAAACAAGCCTGAACTCTAGTGACTTGATTGGGACAAAAATTTATGATTAACCAGATTGAAATAAAAAAAACTATATTAGAACAAATCCTTAAACTTGATTATAGTTTTATAAAGTTATCCCAATGATTTAATATTTCATAATTTTAAGACTTTATCTTTGGTTAATTTGTTTTCATCATATAGACCCACTGACTCACTGAGGCACTGACCCACAGAGCTCTGACTTGATGGGCTTACGGGCCATAATCATTTCATATACTGCCGAAAATGGGACTCCGAAGTCCGGCCCAGAACTTTACAAATCATAATTGAGTAATTGACAGTGGATTCATGGTTTTAAATTGTCCATAAGATCTCTGGGCTTCGGCCCCAAAAGTTCACATATATTGCGAATGGCGTAGCGAAAGGTGTAAAAATCAGGTTCAAACCATGCTAGAAACAGGTTTTAAAAACCGAATTGGTAACCAGTTTTGAAACTGATTCAGGTGGGGTCAACAAAAGTTAATCAGTCTTTTAAAACCG
Organism: Flaveria sonorensis; assembly: GCA_025506505.1. NCBI lineage: Eukaryota > Viridiplantae > Streptophyta > Magnoliopsida > Asterales > Asteraceae > Flaveria > Flaveria sonorensis. The sequence continues at coordinate 45,351,501 of CM046430.1, read as the reverse complement.
GTTTGGGTGAAGGGAAGGACCGAGTTATAATCGGGTTTGAAACCGGTTCGGTTTGGGTTTTACCAGGTTGAGTCTGCCCATGTTTGTTTGATCAAAATAGAGGTGGGTCCGCCCGTGTTTGAGAGGAAATTTGTGAAGACCAAAGTCAAATGGACAAAATGAAGAAATGTATGATCAAGGAGATGATTAAAGATTTTCTAGTAACCATCATATTTGGTTTTGTTTTTAGGTTTATATAATTAATATTATTGATCCTGTATAAAACATGTAACTAGAACCGAAGCTGACTATTCTCATTTACACTTGTTCTAGAGAAACACCCCTTGCAATAGACAAACACTCCGGAAAAAAAGTTCAAAAACAAACCCATGATGACAAATAGGTATTTATTTTCTTAATAACTTTATAAAAATATAACTAATTTTCACAATTAGTCTAAAGTCATTTAAACTTTTTTCTTTCCAATTTAACCACTTAACTTAGTTGGTGATGTGTTAACCTATATATTGTTCTTGTTTAATAGGTTAAGTGTTGACATTGTATTCTATTTTATTTTTCTTTTTTGCTATATTCTGTTGACTTAAATTAACTATTAATAATCTTTAAAAATAGTTCAGAACATACTTTTTACAAAACAAAAATTCTCGAAAGGTTTAAGAAAAACCAATTAATATTTTTCAAATTAGAAGATATTAAATACTAGAAGGTAATAATTTTATGTGTATAGAATTTATATTGTCGTGAATTGGATTTTTGTTTTTTGAAACTTACTATGTTCGAGAATATTTGTTTTCGAAAAATTATATTTTGAGTTTTTTTAAATACTAATTGTTAATACAAGTTAATCAAATTAAAAATAAAAAAAATAACAATAAAACAAAATACTCATCACCACTTAAATTGTTAAGTAAATAAAATATAAAGTAAATTACAATTTTCATTGCTTATGTATATATGAAATTACAGGTTTTATCCTTAAACGTCAATAATTACAATGATCATCCTTCATTTGAAAAGTTGTGACACATTACATTCTTTACAGTAACTAAAGTTAAATTATCCAGTTAAATACATATTAAATGACCACTTTGCCTTTATTAATAGAAGAGTAAAAATAAAATAAAAAATAATATAATATAATATAAAACTATTAAGTGAACCCTCACTTCATCTTCTTCCCCAACCCTATCTCTCTCCCACCTGTCAGTGATTCTGGTTGAGAGAGATTCTGGTTGAGGCGGAGAGAAGAAGGGGTCATAACTCATAAGGGAGGTTGCGATGGTGGTCTGATGGTGACGCGCTAGGTTGTCGTCGGCAATGGGGTGTAATATATATGAGGTTGCACGATTGTGGAAGAAGGTTATTGGGGGTAGTGGGCAGGCAATAGTATTTTTTTATTTGTTTTTTTAATAACAAGGGTATATTTGTCACTTTAAAAACAATTGTTTTTAATGTCCATTAATGTAAAGGACGTAATGTGTTACAACTTTCCATATAAAGGATGATCATTATAATTATTGAAGTTTAAGACAAAACCTTTGTTGGATCATATGAGGCTGATGCAACCAAAACAACATTTAGAAGTACAATTGAAGAAGACTTCCGAAGACAAAGTTGCTCTTCCGAAGACAAATTGAAGATCTTCCGAAGCTTAAGTATGAAGAACTTCCGAAGGAAAACTAAGTCTTCCGAGACTAAGTACTTTTCCTTCCAAAGTATATGAAGAACTTCCGAAGGTAGAACTAAGCCTTTCGAGACCAAGTAGTTCTCCTTCTGAAGCATTCACACTTAGAAGATCCAAGACAAAGTCTTCCGAAGAATGAAGTCATGAAGACTTACAGAAGACTCGGAAGAAGTTGATTCTTCCGAAGTATAAATAGGCCTCGGAAGAATTTATTCTTCCGAAGCCATTTTGCCTTCGGAATAATCAACTACGAACCAGTGGACATAAGTATGGGCTGTCTGACATCTGCTGACAACTCTGATACACTGTATGGCGCTTTTCCACTCTCATGCAGTTGACCATACTTTAATCCACTGTTCACCTTTATCAGTTAGTATAGTTACCATACTTAGTTGGTGACAAAAGGTAAGTCATGGACCTGTCATGGCTACCTAATCTAGGATAATATTTTATCTTAGATACTTTACTTCTAGTAATGTAGTATTTGTCTAGTGGTAAATTCCAGCTGGTTTTCCAAGTATAACCGGCTGTAAGATGTAGTGTAAAGTATCTCAGGTCCTTGTATTTCTTTTCATGCTTCGTAACACTTGTAATAGAACTTGAGAGCAATATACAACATCCTTAAAAAACCATATTAGTCTATTCTTGTTTTTGGTTCTGTCTTAGTTATTTGTGTTCTTAGTATCATCTCACACAAACCTGGTTCCCCATTTGATCTGTTAAGTGTTCTAAAACTCTCCTCATTGTGAGACTGATTGTATCGATGATCCCTTTAAACTGTCCTGCAATTGGTATCAGAGCTTTTTAGACTCTTGATTGTAAAATCTCACCATCTTAAATCCCTTTAGTTTCACAAAACACTTAACATCTCAAATGGCAACTATCACAAAGGTTGATATGGAAACCGGTTTATGACAAAGTCTCCACTGTTCACTCCTGATGGCTTTGATATTGGTGCCAAAGAATGGAAGGCTTCATCAAGTCTCAAGACTCCAAGATGTGGAGATCTGTTGTCTATGGTCCTCATGTACCATCCACTACTTCAACCGCTGCTGGTAGTGGTATGTTGAGATTGTGGATACTTAAATGGATGTTGGAGTAACTGTTGAGATTGTGGTAACTCCAATAATCAGCAGAGTTCAGCCCTTTATGTGGTTGAAAGGGATTACAGAGAACCATAGCATCATCTCATCTGCTACCCTGATAACTCACAAAAGGGTCCTTTCATCATCTTCTCAAAGACACCAAGAGAGAGCTACATCAAAGAAAGCCCATTCCAAGAGACAAGCTCTTCACAAGCCTTTGTGTCTACTGATGAAAGTACAGGCAATTTTCTTTTTACCCTTGAAGACCTGGACTCTATCCATCCAGATGATCTAGAGTACATGAAAATAGTCCAGCAAATGGCTCCTCTCACTCACAGAGCCATGAAGTTTTGCAAGAGGACAGGGAGGAAGTTTCCTAGCAATGAAACCAGTGGAAAGTTTGGGTTGGATGAAAGAAAAGTGAAGTGTTACAACTGTAACCAAATGGGACACTTTGCTAGAGAGTGCAAGGCACCAAAGACAAATGGTGGCCAAGCACAAACCAGACTAAACTACACTAATGGAGCTCCCCAGAATGAGAAGCCCAAGCAGCAAACTGCAGTTGCTGTTGAAGAAAGAGGCTTTGACTGGAGCTTTCAGGTTGAGGATGCATATCCAAACCAAGCACTGATGGCAGATCATGAAAAAGCCAAACTATTGGAACATCTTTGTACACCTAAATATATTGCTAAAGTTAACTGATATAGGTCCTTTAACTTAGAGATGAGATCTGATCTTGAGTTCTTAAACATTTCAAGGATCTTATTACTAAATTAACTGAATGTCAGGCTGAGCTTGTGATCAGCAAAGCCAGGGCAGAAAAATGTGTTTTTGAAAAAGAGACTTTCAAGAACATAATATCCTCATCCTTGCATGCAAAAGTTTGTTATCAGAATAAACAGGGACTGGGATCTACTGAGATAGCTCTTCCACACACTCTATTGTCCGTAAGACCTCCAAGGTATGGAACTTATGAAGATGAGCTTTTCCTCATAGACCCCATAGATGAAGAGGATGAAAAGGAGATAGTGAGGATGACTCTGAGAAGAGTGAAAAAGATCATCCTGAAAAGGGTCACTATTCTCCTGAGGAGAGAAAAGAATCTGGAATGACCAAGTCTAAAAGGAAGAACTTGATCAGAAGAGCAAAGATGAGATTAAAGAAGGCTCAAGAGATCAAGGACACTTTTAACTCTAAGCAGACACAAGTATTTATCTCTGCAGGATGTAAAGTGGTAAAGGCTAAATACTCAACTATGAACTCTAGTACTAGGAGTTCTAGTTCATGTCTGACTCATCCCAGCAAAGAAAAAAAAGGCTAATCAGCTGTGTATCACTGCTACACAGCCTGAACCATCCAGTTCCAAAAGCAAGCCTCACCCTAAGAAGCCTGCTGCATTATCTATGAAGATGAAGATGGAGGTGAAAAGTGATCAAGTTCGGTTTTCTCTCAAAATAAGACTCTCAGAAGGAAGCAAATGCATTGCATCATGTGTGGTAGCACTTCTTTCTTGCTAAGGATTGTATCTACAATCCTAAAAGTACTATTCACATGATCAAAGAGAAAACTTCTGAGAAGAACTAGCTTCGGAAGGAAAATCTTTTCCCTTCGGAAGCTCCAAGGTGAAAATGAAGACAAGTGAAAACTTTCATTCGGAATAAATTTGGTCTCGGAAGAAATGAATGCTTCCGAAGTACTGAAGCCTGCTGCAGTGAAAGCAATATCTTCCAAAGGTCCAGTCTCCAAAACTTCTGAAGTTGTCAAAACTTTTGAATTATAGAAGGTCAAGTCCAATCTTTCAAAGATGATGTGGAAGATAAAGAAAGACCAAGTGACTGAAAGTTCTTCATCAACAACAGCTAATGATCCTCAAAGCTCGAACATAGGATCAGTTACTGTTACATTGTCTTTAAATCACTTTTAAGCTCAAGACCAAGGCTTGGGTTTTTCCAACTGGGACAGATAAAGCTCGGCATCTTCAAGACTATAAGGAAGCCAACTGCTGGCTTCTTAGGGGTAGAAACAGCCATTGTCCTAAAAATATTAGAGCTCATTGCTCAAGGTGACAACCTAGCAGCACTAGCTAGTGTTGAACCCACACCTTCTACTTCCCAACCACCTATATAGCCAAAATAACCATCACCTACCAAAGAAAATCCAAATGAACCCCTGCATATGCTACTCAGTTTGTGCAGGCCCATATATCATCACCCATACAGGAGGAAGTGGACACTGGAGCTCCCACTTCTCCTGAGGAGCAAACCACTCCCATCTCACCAATGATCAGTGCTGAGGTTCCTCATGCTCAGCCTGATGAGCTCACAACCCACATCCTTAAGCCTTCACTCAGAGTCTCAAAACTCTAGTGAACAACCTTCAGGGGACAGCTACCAACCCCAACCTCTATATCTAAACCAACTAATCCCAAACCTTGAATTCTATGATGATGAAGACATGGGCTTTAGTGAGTATCATGAGTCTCTCTTCTCCACCCCTACTTAAAGAGAGATGAGTACTCCTGTTTCTCGCATGTCTAGCCCACATCATCCACCTATACTGAGGTGGATCTCCCTGAACTTGTTCAGGAGGTCCATATGGAAGAGGCTCTCACTTTAGTACATCATTAAGACCTCAACCATGGCAACCCAGCCCATTGACACTTCACTTGAAGCTGTCATGATGTAGGGGAATTCCAGCAGCCAAGAACAAAGTGCTGGTGATGAGGAAGAAGACCTTGGTCCTATTCTCTCATCCCCTGTGATTCTTCTGATGAATATAAGGGGAGTCTGAAACTAAAAGGTGCAACAACTAACTAAAACATGCACCTGTTTAGTCTCAAAGATAAGTCATCTGGAATCTCAGATGACTATCTTACAAAGGAGGGTCAATGATCAGCAACTTGAGATCACCGATCTCAAGGGCAAGTTAGCTGAGAGACCACTCCGGAGAACTCAACCAGGTCCACAAGAACCTGTGGATGTGACAGACCCAACCCCAAGCTCACTTATGCAAGAAGGTGATACTACCAAAAAGGGGGAGAAAGTCCAAACAATCACAGATTCTGGGAGTTCTTCATAGAGTATGGACTTTGAGGATTCACCACCCTCACTTGCAATGATCCATACTCAAGCAACCTCCTCAAGTCTATACGAATGTGGACTCACTTGCCCAAGTCTACATGGATGTGGACTTACTTATACAAAGTTTTCTTGAGGAAGATATTCTAAGAGCTATGCCTACCCCATCTCATCACTTTGAGAATCCAATCATGGGATGGAGGTATGACACTGATAGAAGAGCTCTAGTCATCTTTAGATCTCAGGGTCAACATAAATTTTTTTAACCTGAGCTTCTATGAGAACATCCATCTGATTGATCTTTTACTTGTCAACCCAAGTCAAAACAGACAAGCTGTAAGCTTAGTAGATAGGATTCAAGAAATGGTGTTTGAAGAATACAAGCTGAGGTCAAGACTATGCAGACAGAGGCTAGCAGGTAAGACTTTTGGTCAACTGGATGTTGAGGTGGACTCTAAGATTAGCTTCAAAGGGGAAACCTTGACTGAAGGACCAGAAATTGAACCTGTGAACCTTGAGACAGGAACTTCTTCAGCACCCATTACCCTCAGTGAGACACTAGCTGGTGAAGGTGCTTCACAACCTCTCGTTGGCCAGAGCTTGACTGCCAAATCAAGCAATGAAGGCCAAAGCTCTCTCCACCCTGAGTCATCAAGGCCTGTGAGTGATAGAGGGAAAAGGAAACTGACTTCTAAGGAGATTGAGGAGGAGGAAAGAGAGAAGAAGAGGAAGCTAAGGGGAGAAAGTTCAAGAGGATCTCCAGGCTTCATGGAAGCTGCCATCAGGGCTGCCCCCAAGCCAAATACTCAGGATGATGAGTTGAGGGCAGCCAAGATAAACTACTTGGGGACCAGAAACTACAATATGGATGAACTACTCTCACTACCCTTAGAAGCTGCAAAGTCAAGAGCCATCATCCAAAAGAGCCAAAAGAAGTCTGCTGACAGACAAAGGATGATGAGCTTCTTGAAGCTGTATGGATTATTCGGAAGAAGGCTTGCTCAAATGTCTCTATCCACTATGGATGAGCATATTAGAGTGATCAAGCAGAAGATTAAAAAGGGAGAGCTTGTTGACTTGCATTCTCCACTAATTCCATCTCAACCTGAGGTTGTCAAGGTTGAACCCCCTGAGACAACACAACCAAGACCTAAAGCTGAATCTCAACTAACTTCATCTTCTTATCCATAGCAGGATCCTCTTCATTCTCTTCTGAACCTGTGAGAGAAGAGAACCCAACTGAGAAGTAAAGTTTTGGTAGCATCAGCCTAGGAGGAGTTTCTTGGATCATATGAGGCTGATGCAACCAAAACAACACTTAGAAGTACAACTGAAAAAGACATCCGAAGACAAAGTTGCTCTTCCAAAGACAAATTGAAGATCTTCCGAAGCTTAAGTATGAAGAACTTCCGAAGGAAAACTAAGTCTTCCGAGACTAAGTACTTTTCCTTCCGAAGTATATGAAGAACTTCCGAAGGTAGAACTAAGCCTTCCGAGACCAAGTAGTTCTCCTTCTGAAGCATTCACACTTAGAAGATCCAAGACAAAGTCTTTCGAAGAATGAAGTCATGAAGACTTGCAGAAGACTCGGAAGAAGTTGATTCTTCAGAAGTATAAATAGGCCTCGGAAGAATTTATTCTTCCGAAGCCATTTTGCCTTCGGAATAATCAACTACGAACCAGTGGACATAAGTATGGGCTGTCTGACATCCGCTGACAACTCTGATACACTGTATGGTGCTTTTCCACTCCCATGCAGTTGACCATACTTTAATCCACTGTTCACCTTTATCAGTTAGTACAGTTACCATACTTAGTTGGTGACAAAAGGTAAGTCATGGACCTGTCATGACTACCTAATCTAGGATAATATTTTATCTTAGATACTTTACTTTTAGCGATGTAGTATTTGTCTAGTGGTAAATTCCAGCTGGTTTTCCAAGTATAACCGGCTATAGGATGTAGTATAAAGTATCTTAGGTCCTTGTATTTCTTTTCATGCTTCGTACTTGTAATAGAACTGAGAGCAATATACATCATTGAAAAACCATATAGTCTGTTCTTGTTCTTGGTTCTGTCTCAGTTACTTGTGTTCTTAGTATCATCTCACATAAACCCGGTTCCCCATTTGATCTGTTAAGTGTTTTAAAACTCTCCTCATTGTGAGACTGATTGTATCGATGATTCCTTTAAATGGTCCTACAACCTGTAATTTGATATAAACATAAACGATGAAAATTGTAACTTACTCTAAAATATATAACGGATCAACATTACTTAAAAGTTAAGTGATTAAATTAAATAAAAAAATATTTAAAATCGACTACTAGAGCTCTTCTTGGCTCGATTTAGTTTGGATTTTTAAATATCCAATCTTGAGTAGATCACTAACGTAGTAACGTCTCGGCTACTCGTTTAAATCCTAATATTTATATCTTAAACCTGTCTAAGACCGTTTCTGCCACTTGATATAAATTTGAATGTTGAGTAAATTACTATTTGTATCTCTGACGTTTGTCAATTTTTACTACTTTAATCCTTGATGTTTCAAAACCCCTCTTTGCCCCCTAACTTTTCATTCTTGTCTTCATTTTAGTCCAAAATCCTAATACCGTTAAATATATCTGTTAAATATTTATTAAATGACAAAAATACCCTTCCTAGCTACCACCATCTGATGACCTCCACGTGGGCTACCACACAACCACCGTCTAAAAACACCACCATAGTCACACCTACCGCCACACCTTTACCACCACCGCCTAAAAACACCATCGGTGCCACACCATCTCCTAAAACCACCATCACCGCATCTCCCCCACACCATCACTTTAAAACACCATCACTGTCACAACTAAGGTTGAACATGGTAGCAGGACCAACGAATCTGATCAAACAAGTGGTTTCGATAAAAAGCTCATATTCATACCCATAAAACTCCTATACTTTTTCTTTAAGCTTCTCTGTCATACACCAACCCAAATCAAATATCAAGAACACCATCAAATACTCACAACACTAAACACATATCACACAAATCATAGAAAAGCCCTAATTCAATTGATTACCACATAAAGGGATAAATGGGAGAATTAGATGAGAGGAATTAGTAGCAACGAGGTGAGAAAGTGTTGTGAAGACATTGTGTCAATGTATCTAACTGTGTTGCAACTCTTGTGTATGAATTCAAATTCTTGTGACTTGAAAATTTGTGTATATGAAACCATAAATCAAATGATCATTGTAGTGAATGGTTAGCACCTTGCAGCATGTGGTGGTAGTGACAGGGGCTGGTTGTGCGGTGACAAGCGTTTGTGGTGGAGGTGACGAGGTAGGCCATGGTGGAGGTGATGGGGTTGTGGTGGTGGTGATATGCAAGCTGCGGTGGTGGTGACGTCCAAGCTGTGGTGGAGGTGATGGTGGGTGGCTATTATGGTGGTGATGGGATTGTGTTGGTGGTGATGGGGGTTGTGTTGGTGGTGATGGAGATAAGAGAGAGAGTGTGTATGGAGTTGTGAGATAGAGAGTCTTAGAGCATTCACAGTATATTTCATATTCTCATCCATATAATTACATTAAAAATAATTACTTTTTCTCTTTTCTTAAGTAGTACAATATACGTTTATCATTACATTTCTCTCTTCTCCATTACAACCACTTTCAAAAATATTAAAAGAATTTATAGGGACTCAATAGTGATTCTCCAAATATACAAATGAACAGTAAATTTTCTCTCTACTACACTCACAGCCATTTATAATCATTTCTTATAATATATAAAACACACTCATACATTTATAGAGATCCACTGTTAATGCTCTTAATAGGTGAAAAAAAATAAGTGGGTGGGTGGGTCTCACAAACTTTTTATTTTTAAAATTTTAATGGTAGTTTAGTTTTTTTAACAAAGCTTTTAACATAAATATTAACGGTGTCAGCATTTCAGGATTCAAATTGATGAAATAATGAAAAGTCGAAGGACATAGTGATGTTTTAAAACTTTAAGGATACAGGTAGTTAATTTTAAAAATAATAATTTACTCTTGAATATTCTTTGTTTTGTTTTTAGTGTTTGAAATTTATAGCTAACAATATACCTTGGAAGTGATAATTCAATATTAATATATATTTCTTATCTTGACTAAAAAACGGGGATGAATTTTCCATTGATTTTACGAGGGCCCCACGATATCCAAACATATATCGAATGCCGTGTTGTGACCAACGATTCAACCACCGCATGGATATCGACACTTAACGTATTAAACGTCATTAACGTACTTTTCTTCCGAAGATGATGTATGGTTAGTAACATAAAGTTAAATTTTATTTAATACTTATAGGATAATATTTGTTAATACATACAGTTAATAACTATTTGTTAGTGTTAGGGTAAAATAAAAGATTCTTAAAAGAGGTAAAACCTCTGTTAAATTTGTTAATGTTATACTCTTTCTGAAGTTCTTTTTGAGTTTTTATTAGAACTCTAAGAACCTTTTTTAAAATGTTAGATTTTAGTATTAATTTAGAAATGTTAGATTATGTGAAAAGTATAATATTTATAAGAAGGTTTTTTAAATTTTTACACGAATAAAAAAAATTCTAGAAAAAAAATGTAATAGAAACGATAAAAAGCAAACGAAACTTAACTGAAATTATATTACATCTCCGGGTTAAAATGTTGCATGAAATTAAATACATTTTTATATTAATATAATAATCTAACATCTGGATTATTTTCTTATAGTTTTAGAAAAAACCTTAAAAGAATTTCTGGAAAACTATAAAAAAAGTTCAATTTAAATAGAAAACAATTTTTAAAATGTAAGATATTATCCTATAAGTATAAAATAACATTTAAATAAGTAGCCAATGATATAAAAAATGAGAAACAAAATTTTTTTAAACTACATTATTTTAATAAATATTTTATCAACTAAATCATTTTGGTAATAAGTTTTTCAACTACACTACTTTAAGAAAAATCTCAACTTATGAGAATAAATAACACTATGTATACTTCAGATACTATTAGTTACAAGCCTTTAGGTTAATGTAAGATAAATGCATTTAGATTTTTTATATTGTGATAGAGAAATACTTATATTATATTACATCCTAGAATGTAAATGTTTCGTTACAACAAATAATCTGATCATGTTACAACAAATAATCTGATCATGTTACAATCTACACGGTTAATTTGTAGATTTTTGAGGCGTTGTGTGGCTTGTAAAAATAGACCATTGAAATATAAACTTATATATATAAACAAGAATCATTAGTACGATGATAATATTATTATAACATTAAATAAAACAACAAATGTTACTGTAGTAAAATAACCTTTTTACACAGTGAAATGAAATATAAGGCTCTTTTAGAATTTTTCTTAACACAATGTTGTTGATTAACTCTTTAAAATCTATACTCTCTAATATATAGTTCTCAATAGTTATGATTACCAATCCTTAAGCTTTTCTTGTGACAACACGGAATTACAGCTCTAAAGAGAACTAGAAAGTGTTTTCTTTGGCGGCAACAACAATATTTACTCAGATAAGCGGTTGGACGTTAGGCGATTCTAGAGGTGAAGACATGTAATGGGTTCAAGTTAACTTGTTAAGCGGTTAAAAGGGGTAGTGGGTTATAAGTTATGATTACTTAGCTAATGATGTATGAGCTAATTTGTTTAAAATGAATATTAACTTATAAGGTTTGTGCACTAACACTTATCCATCCCGCATGACCCGTAGGCAACATACCACATTAGTTTTCCAACCTGATGCAACCTTATTATTTCCATATCATCTCATTTTTTTAAATAACTTAAAAAAGTAAATAAAATAAAAATAAATAATAAACAATTAAACAAAAACTAAAGATGAAGCTAAAATTGAATTAAGTTAAATAAAATAACTTGAAACGATAAAATAAAACGAAAATACGAAGTTAATAAATAAAAATACTTATTGTTCGTCCAAATACGTTCTACTAGATCGTTACATAGTGTTTTGTGAACCACTTGGTTACGTAAGCTTTTGAATCTCAATATTAGCTCAACTTGTGTATATGTATTTCGGAAGGTTATGTGATTGGAGTCATACCTTAGAAAGTCTTTATATAGGGACATGTGATTAAGAATAATGACGGATTTGAGACGAAATTGCCATCTCAAATTGGTACCGGACAATTTTATGGAAAATAAACCTGAAAGGGGGTAATGAGATTTTTATTGACCAAGAATTATTTATACAGACATTCAGGCTGCTCGTGATTTATGACGGTTTACCGAAATGACTTTTTGTTTTTTTTTTAATAAATAATAAAATTGTTTTTGACAGATTTCGTTGCAAACCCGTCACTAATTCTCCATCGTCTACTTTCGTCGAAATTTACTTGTCGATGATATCTAGTTTTCTAGTGTTGTTATAACTTATCTGATAAAGAAAATAGAAACATAGTTTTTTTTTAACAACTGATTAGTGGTTAGTAATTATCAATATCAAATTAGTATTTATTCGTTTATGTAAGGGATTGAAATTATAACTTTCGAGAAAGCAAAACTTCCTACCTCTCTTTGAACCATTAGAATAAGAGGTCCTAGGCAACAGAAACACAGTTTATTCAACTCTTTTTTTATAGTAATTACAATTTGATTAGTTGTAATGTGTTAAGATTACACAGAACAAAACAAAAATCTACTAGTTTAATATTTCTTTTCTTGACTTAAAACGGGGATGGACTTTCCATATATTTAAAGATGGACCCAAGATATCTAAGCATGTTGGATGCGACCGAAAATCAGAGGGGTGATCGAACCGAGCAACATCAGTTCGTTTTGAAGTGGTTCGTTCCGGTTCAGTGGTCGGACCGGAAACCGGGTAGGTGGTTGGATCGGATTTTTTATTTTAATTTTTTAGATTTTTAATGTTTAAAAACGGGGGTTAAACAATAAATTAAAGTGTTGGATATAAGATTATTTATGTTTTATACATAAATATAAAATACACATATAATATATTTATATTAAATTATATATATCTATATAATTATATAATATATAAAATAATAATAATAATGACGTCGTCCGTTTCTTAAATCCGGTCAGACCAGCGGACAGTAAGACGTCCGGTTTGACGTCCGATCCGGTCCTGAAAACATTGGTTTTAACCAACCATTCGACCGACACATATATATATAGACATTTAGCGCCATAGCGTCATTAACTCATCTTCCATTCTTTTGTCCAAAACTGCAAAAAGTGAAAACCCAACGATATCAATATCGAGAAGAAACGAACGGAATTCCGATTTAGGTTTTAAATGCGGTTCCTAACCGTATTCAAATTGTAAATTTTCGGTTCGGTTGATAGTTTCATAATCTACTTGCTTATTCGGATAATCAATTTGAATTCAATAAATAAACCAAATGATAGGAGTTCCTAGCTATCTACTTGCTAAGCTTGAAAAATGTATTCTATTAAATAAATAACATTTATCTTAACATTTTTCATAAAAACTAATTTATACTGTATCTTAAAGATGATTTTTATCAACCACAAAACCGGCTCAAATAACTCTAACGTATTCCAGCGACAATAGAATTGTTTCTTGCTATAGTTAGATATATTATTAATTAGGTTAAAAACTTATGTATTACATGAGTGGAATAAATTTAACATGTTAACATCATTATTTTTTATAAATGTTTTGTAAATTACATGTCATCAACCATTGATGAAATAAAAAAAAATAATGAATATCTAAGAATTTATAAATAAAATTAATAAAAATTATAAATTATAATATTATATTTTAAGATAAGATATAATATAAATCATTTAATTGTTTAGTTTACTTATTTAAAATCATTTTCATTTAATAAGAGAGAAAGACGAGAAACATAACTTTAGATTTAACCAGAAGTCGCTAAGTGTCCATCTTCAACATTCTTTTATTATAATAGATAGATAGGGAAGGTTTAAATATAAAGTATTTTAAAACTAAAAAGTGTAAGAAGAATTTAAGATGTTAACACGTGTTCTTTGATCAAAATTAGGCGGGGGGGGGGGTCAAAATTGGTAATGTTCCATCTTTTTAAGTTCCACTTTTTTTTATAAACATTCATAACTTTTACATATGACGTTGTTTTTTTTTAATTACACCATAAAAACGAGCAATTTTTAATCTTTAAAACGCGTATAATGTTGATATAAAAAAACAAAGGTTTTTTTTAACTCATTGTGTAATTTTGTAAAGTCATTGTGTAATCTTCTGAATTGATTATCTGATGAGTAATACACAATGAACTTGAAACATAAAAGGTTTACATTTGTTATTGTTTTGTTATTCGAAAATTATCAATTCAAAAAACACAATACATAATATAATTGTCAACATTAGACACAATGACCAGCACTAGACTCGATGATTAGTAATAGACATAATGAGTTGACGAGTATCACAAAATGACCTGATCCGGATTAAATAATAAATTGAAAAACATAAAAAAAATATATTTTCGGCTTTGTGTTATTTGAAAATCATTATTTTAAAAAGCGCAACGCATAACACAATAGTTAACATTAGACACAATGGGTAACACAATGACCAACACTAGACTTGATAATTAGCAATAGACACAATAAGCTATTTGAGAAATATTACACAATAACCTAATCAGAATTACACAATGAACTAGAAAAGATACAAAAAAAAAAATTATATTTTCAGGATTGTGTTATTCGAAAATCATCATTTTAAAAAACATAATGGTTAACATTAGACACAATGAGTAACACAGCGACTAGCACTAGACTCGACGATTAGAAATAGACACAATGAGCTGATTGATAAGGATTACACAGTAACTAATCAGGATTATACAATAAACTGAAAAAACGTAAAAATTACATTATTAGCATTGTATTATTTGAAAACCATCATTTTTAAAAAAGAATATATTACAAAATAGTCAATATTAGCCACAATGATCTGATTAATATATCACAATAGCATGATATTAAAAAATGAGCTGACGAATATTACACAATGAGCCGAAGTAACATGAAAAAAAATTATTTTTATGTATCAAAATTATAGGCGTTTTAAAAATTAAAAAACACTTATTTTTATGGTGTACTTTTTTTTAAATAATATTATATGTAAAAGTTACAAGCATTTAAAATAAAGGTGGAGCTTGAAAAATATTGTTAAGATTAAAATACCATTGGTCCTTGAATCTAAAGTTTTAATTATTTATCATTATGTTATCGAATTTTTTAATCCTAAGTTCTAAGATCTAAGATTTAATGTATAATAATTATTCTCACCCAATTAGTAGGATGAAGGAGAAGAATTATGAAAAACAAAAACAATAGGATGATTAGAGTTTTTTTTTTATATTTTTCTGCATGAAAGAAAATTTTAGTTTAGAAATTATTTTTTTTCATTGTTATTCACAAATTATTAACACTTTTGATTCTTTTTATAACGTAATGTAACTTTATCCGAAAATTAATTTGAAAATATAACTATTGTTGAATTTTATATATAACTATAAAATATACATATAAAATACTTATATTGAATTATATATATAACTACATATAATATAATATAATATAATATATATATATATATATATATTATATATATATATATATATATATATATATATAACTACGACGTCATCCGTTTCTTAAACCCGTCCGACAAAACGATCAATGACCGCTTGTTGTTTGATCAAATTCTGATAACATTTATTGCTACCTCAACAAACTAAAAATATTAATCGTTTATTTAACCCATAAACAATAGTAAAATATAAAAACACAAATTTCCATTAATTTTTGCCGTAAATCACAACAATAACATACTTACAATCCCACACCAAAACCAAAATTAACAAATATGATACAATTACCCCCACTATTACTTTTAAATCACTAGTGTAGTCTTCTTCTTCAAACATAAAACCATCAAAAACCACCATACACTCTAAGCCGCCGACGGTGCGGTGGCGCAGCCGCCACCACCACCACCCTCTGCCACCGCCGACGACGGCTTATCCACCGGCACCACCTCTTGCGCCACTGTACCGCCACAAATCCTCCAATAATCCAACTTCTCATCGTTATAAACCTCCCACCACTTCTCCACCAGCATCTTAACATCACCCCTGTTCATATTCACCTCTTCTCCGGTGAACCGCCACGGTTTCGCTCCGTCAGCGCAGTAGTGCACCACCTTCACCTCATCAAGCCTCACATTCTCCGGGTGGCGCCATAACATAGCCAATATTAAGTTGTATATTATTGGTATGGGCTTGTATATGTCCTTGAAAAACATGTTTAAAAAGTCCTGCTCCGCGAATAGCGTCGGTCTGGTGGTTTGGACCGACGCTAGGAGGGCGGAGTAGGTCGATAGAGTGGGCTGAAACACGAACATACCCGCATTGAAGTATAGGGGGGGTTTTGGGCCGAGGCGGTTTTCTGGCCACTGGACTGTTTCTGGCGTCTGCTGACAGTACCCGATCTGGTATTGGGGACTGTTTCGCCAGTTTCGCTCGCAGAAACAGTCCATGACGGCGTAGAAGTGGCCGTCTGGTAGGTTGAATAGGTGGTCGATGTTGTCGAACACTTGTATGTCACCGTCTAGATATATCATCTTGTTGTACTCTACAAACTGAAAATTTGTAACTAAAGTTAGTTACGATGAAATACGTGACTACTAGAAAACTGGGTATTTAAAATTGAAAGATGATGTTAGATTTTGAGAGTGTTTTTTGGATCGAATCTAACGATGACAAAATTAGCAACCAAACGGGGTGGTAGTAAAACGTTCACAAATTTGCTACTGTTTAGATTTGGTTGCAAGATAGTAGCAAATTATATGGTCGCAAACTAGACTTTTGTGAGATAAGAAAATAGTCAGAAATTTTCGATACCAATCTAAAAGATCTCAAGATTAGCTACCAAAACTGATTGGGTCACAAAACAATCACGAAATTTTCTAATGTTTAGATTTGGTCGCAAACTAAAATTTGTGACAAGAAAAAATTTGTTTTAATTTTTGAGAATGTTTTTACGTTTGAATCTACACAATTGTAATATTAACAACCAAAACTGGTTGGGACGCAAAATGATTACAAGTTTTGCTATTATTTAGATTTGGTTGCGATTTAATTATACGGTCGCAAATAGGGTTAAAAAATTTGCAACCAATGGTCGCTAAATTTGGTCATAAACATTGCCTTGTCGCAAAATGAGACTACCCTAACAGGTTTTTGTCTCTGCATATTCTGTCGCAAATCAGTCGAAGAGACTATTGCGACAGTTTGCAACCAAAAACACATTCGCAAACACCTAGTTTTCTAGTAGTGGCACACGAGTCCCTAATAAAACAAGAAAAAGAATGGGCTTTTTAGTTTTTACCTCCCAAATACGTAGCTTGGAGTAATTAATAACATAATAAGCCATAGCGAACTGCGTTTGGTTTTCGGGCGGGTACAATGGTTCGATCTCACGAACAATGCACCCTTGCGAGATCAGTTTCCGACGGTGGTCCATTGGAACATCGGGAAGAATGGCTACAACGAGCGGGTAGACCGACTTCACCTTTCGGAGACCCTTGGCGAGTGCAACGACACCCTTCCAGTAGTCACCGTCTCCGGCCAAGAAGGTGACGTAGGCGCCGCGAGGAAAGGTTTTAGCAACGGGTGGCACCATGGTGGTTGCAGAGGGTGTTTGTAGTGTTGTGTAAAGATTGAAGTTTGTTTTTGAATAATTTGGGGGTGATGATAAAAGTTGAGGAAGTGTGGGGTTTATATAGGAATCGGTGGGCATGAAATTAAAATTAAAATTAAAAGTAAAAAAGTTATAAAATATATAAGGATGTGTCACTTGTATTTAATTTTCTTTATCTTGATACTTTTAAAAGTAATTCTTTAGTCCATGTGCTATAATTTATTTTATTCTTTGACTTTAGAATTTTAAAAATGTCGTTTCTAAAGTCTAACGTTTGTGTTACAGCATTCACAAACGTATCCCTTATTTTCAACTCTATCTTTACTTTTCGATATGACAACAATGGCTATGACGGTTGTCAGGCTGATGATGGTGCAAATGTCGTTGATGGTGGTCGAGCAATAGTGGCTTATGACGGTAGTCGTGAGAGAGGAGAGAAAATAATATGGGAGAAATGAAAATTAGAGGCGATTTGAATTGATATTGATCTAATATTTTTGATGGATTTTCAATGGATACTAGATTTCTAACAGACTAACATTATTACAAAGGATACTAAATATCATGACAGATTATTCTTATCATTACTCTTAGTTATTTTTTTATTATTAATCTATATCCACATTATTATTGTTTTAATTAGTTAGACAAACATTTCGAAGAAAATTAAACAAAGAAGAAAACATCAGGCAAAAAGAATAACCATCTAGTAAAAATACATCTCGTATGTTTACAAAAATTGACTATAAGCGACTCCTATTGATTATCATTGACACTAATTAATTATAACTAATCGTTAAATGCCCTAATTGTCCAACAGTAACATAAAATTTCTTGATTTATCACCACTGATTATAACTATCTTACTTGACCATCAATAACCCTTATTAACTATCAATAGCCCTTATTAACTATCAATAGCCATCAGTAATGTTGTGATGGATTTTTGACGTGCGTCATATTTTTTGAAAAGACGAATAATAAACGTTATATTGTGACGGAATCCGTCAGAATTCTATCGGAAATCTTCCGGAGATTTTGTTAGTCAGAAATTACCAGTCGGTGGTAATGTTGTTTTTTTGTAGTTTCAATCGTGAGTCGATTGTAATGTGCCTGGAAAACTAACGAAGTCAAAACTATAATGTGCCTGGAAAACTAACGAAGTCAAAACTAATCAACAAATGAAACCTTATGCACACTCTAAATACTATTTTAATATCCAAGTGTTTATCATAGTGATTTGTACTCAATTTTACATAGCTATAAAGCATTGCCTCTCCATCTTTGATGTGATAAAGAAATTTGCATAGATATGTCGTTCTGTTTTAACTAGGGATGAGCATTTGGTACCCAGTATCCGTACCGTACCGGTGCCCGTAACGTACCGGTACCGGTACCCAACTGGTACAAAAAATATGTATAAGGTACCGGTACTTGATTTTCTTATATTTCGGGATCGGTACCAACCGGTACCGGTACTTTACCCAAAAGTCCCGTATAGTCCCGCTAGTACCCGAATACGAATAGGATATTTTGGAATTTATATTTTGTTTTCTAATTCTTTTCACCCCATCAACTAGTATTTTATTTTGACTTTGAGATTAATTATTTTTTTTAATATCATTATTCATACTTCACATGTCAAGAGATATACTATTTATAATTTTAATAAAAATGAATGGTGGACTACTGTGTGAACTGAGTTAGCAAGAAATAAGGAAAGTAAAGAAACTATAATTTATGTGAATGTTTTTTTGAGATTTTATTTTTATCTAGTTATTATAAACTTTTAAGGTATCGGGTACCAAACATGTACTGGTAACGGGTACAAAAACAGATACCAGGTACCGTAACCAAACATGCACCATGTAGCAAGCCTAAAAAATAATGTTGTAGAGGTAACGGGTACCAAAGAGGTACCGGGTACCGAAATACCGGTACCGGTACCTGTACTCATATACCAAATTCGGTACCGGTACCGGTACTCGTTTTATATAAAATTCGGGACCGGGTACTTTCGGTAACAGTACCGGTTTGGTACGGGTACGATACCTAGCTCATCCCTAGTTTTAACCTATTGTCATGGAGGTTCGAGACGAACAAAATTAGAGAATCAATCGGTTTGATGGTGGTGGGAGGTTGTAGCGGACCATCTTGAAATAATGGTGTCCAATGGTAGTTATTTAGTATATCATCATATCTAAAATCTAACACCAGTAAGTGGAAATATGTAAAATGTGACAAACGCTAGCGCATAAGGAGAATCAATGTTATTAATGAAAATAAATGATGAAATATTAAAATATGTTAATAGTATTGAGGTTTGCTGGTATGAATTCAGGGTTCAAGTTATATTTCTAATGCTATTTGTGATCTTTATATATTGTAACCTAACTAACGTTTTACCTTTTGGTGTGTTGCAGGTTAACGACGCTTGGGGATCAGTACCTTGGCCATACGACAACCTGGTTACTTGTGAATGGTAAATCACAAACTCTTGGAATTGATTGTCAAGAAACGTTTAGCCCGGTTGTAAAACTCGCAACTCTCCGTACAATGTTATCATTGGCAATCTCCGATCTTGGCGAATACATCAAATGGATGTCAAAAATGTGTCCTACACGGAACACTTAATAAAACCGTTTTCATGCACCAACCACCTGGCTTTCTCGATTAGCACACATCCGAACTATGTTTATCACTTAAAGAAGTCGTTATACGTTCTCAAACAAGCTCCCCAAGCTTCATGTACTTGGTTTTCCTCATTCATTATAGTAACAGATGTGACACGTCACTATTCATCTACCAACACGGATTTAACTTAGGATTATTTACTTTTATGTTGATGACATTATTTTCTAACGCAGGATTGCTAAAAAAATATAATTTCCATTTTGTCTAAAAAGTTTGCTATGACCGAAGTAAGGCTACTTCATCATTTTTTGGGTATTACTATGCACCACAAACGGAAAACGTAATCTATTTTTATAAAATATTATTAAAATAAAGTTTGAGATTTTAAGTTTTAAATCGGTTGGTTTTCTAGTCGTTGGTGGTTGTGGAGAACGTTGATTACCACCAACTAAATTACCTTGTAAATATTAGAATTTTATATATTCAAGTCTCACTCTGAACAAAAATACTCAGAGTTGAGTCAGAAGGTTTTTTTAATAATGGGTTTTCTTCTGAGGGGGTGGAGGTGCGGTCCCGATTGGGAAACAAATAGGTAAGCCCAATTAAGATAACACCTATTCTCCGAAGCAGGATCGCACGTTTCCGTTAAAAAACTAAATTACCTTGTCCATACCTATGAGGGTGAGTCTAAACGATGTCGTACCGTGGTTTGACCCAATTGCTATGTTATCCATATCCACGGTTCTGTTTTTCAATCTGAAGAAATTGGAAACGAGGACACGTGTCGTGAGTATAGTGGAAGGTACTACATTTGGACGGTGCAAGTTATTAGCTTAATTTTAGCCATAATCTCACAAAGAAGATTCTGGCTTTTTAATTACCAAATTAACCTTCAATAGATCTGGACCCTAGTAAGTATGAAGACTTTATGCATTTTTGAATATATTTAAATATAATGATTAAATTTAGTATTCTTTTCATTTAATAAATTAAACTAGTATTACCCGTCCTATGTGATAGGGGCAGGATTTTATTAATGATATACAAAGAGCTTAGTTAAAATTTGTAACATTATGTTAAGAGAAAACAAAACATATTTTTAATAGATGTTTAACGCTAAACAATAGAAAACAAAAACAAAAGAAAACCAAAATCAAACAAAGAAAGGATCAACAAAATATTAGACAAATAAAACAAATGAAACTGGAAAAAATGGAACGAAAAAAAAGAAAAAAAAATAAAGAAAGAAAACTTATTTTTAAAAACATTAAAAAACAACTCTATGTGTGTAAAACGGGTCGGGGCTGGGGCGGGTTAACTTTAAAAAAAGTTATTATTATTGTCAAAACTCATAGACCAAAATCATATTTAAGTCTACCTTTTTTAATAATTATACTTTTAAAGATTGTTGTAAAAATCGACAAACTCTTACAAAAATACGTGCAATCTTGTTGTTTAGTTTTCTTTTCCTCCTCCTCCGGCTCTCCTCTAACCACAAATGCACAATGACTCCCGCTTCAGCCTAGAGGTGAGCAAAATGGGTTTTGGGCCGTACCCGAAACCGGGTTCAGCCCATCCGGGTTTTTTTGTACCCGGTTGAAGCAAAACCAGGTATAAACCCAGGTCGGGTTCACTTACTTGAAAACCCTACCCACTATATCCGGTATGGTAGGGTCGGGTCCAACATCGAGTTTAGTTTTTTTTTTCTTCTTTTCTTTTCTTGTGTGTGTGTATCCAATACCGGGTTCAACTCGGATTCCACTGGGCCGGGTTCGGTTCGGGTGGGGTTCGCTAAAAAACTCAAAACTAAAACCGGTTCCAACCCTACGGGTTTAAATGGGTCCAACCCGGGTACACCTCCCGTAGGGTACTACCCGTACCCGGGTCCGGGTCGGGTCAGAACCCGGTTTTATGCCCACCTCTACTTCAGCCCAGTTTATATTAGGGCTCCCAGCCCATGAAAATAACAATAAGCCCAGATTGAACTGATCCATCTAAACATTCCCCACGGCCCACATCAAGAATGAAACCAAGCTAGTAAGCTACATTATATGGTTAAATTCTTAACTAATACCTTTTAGAAAAAACTTAATAAACTTTTGCAATTAATCCTCCATGATTATGAAGTGATTTTAAAAGACTGAATTCAAATAATTAACTAGAAAAAACGTGCTATAATGTATTGTTTGATAACATTTCACTTAAAAAATAGTGAAAATTTTCAATTATGGTAACGATGTGTATAATAATGTTAACAATGAATAGAAGCTTACATGTTAACAAGATTATATTTCTTTTCGTAACAAGATGTGGTACGCTTCATTATTCAAATTATTCATTGTCTACTATGAGACTGACAAATCATAACACATATGATGTTATCTGATTGTTCAAAAGCTACTATAAGTATAGTAAACCATAACAAATTTTATTTTATTTCAATATGTATCAGCTAATTAATATCATTAATATAGAGATTAATGACTTGATTAACTACAAATTTCTGTTGATATGGTTAGACAGGTGTTTTACGTTTGGAAGACACACAAATAACACTTCACAGCTTTAGAGTCGTCGAGAGAATGACAAACAATCGCTTAATAGATTGAGATCTTGAAATATAACCCTTAATTCATTGTGTCATCGGCAGAGTAGCAACTCTTATGTTGAAAACCCTTAAGTGATGCTCAATAAACTAACAGGCATGTTGATTTCCCTCATACTCACTACAAGAAAGTGGGTCTATAGCATTAGTTCGCAAAAATTAGTCGTAATAGGCAGATATGTCGTCGGGATAGAATTCTTCGACACAAGTTCGTCTATAAGAACGACAAATCGTCCCTATAAGTATCGTGGTTTCTGATTTTACCGAATAAAAAAAAAGAAAAACATGATCTATAGCGACAACTTGTCGTCGTTATAGGTTTTTTTAATTTTTTTTAAAAAAGGAAAATAATCTATAGCGACGACATGTCGTCGCTATTGATCTCAGTTTTTTTATTTTTATTTTTTATTTTATGCAGAACCTAAATTTTTTTACAAATTTAACAAACATATAATCAATAAAAATCCAATGCAAGTTTAAGAAACAAATAATTCATACAACTTCAAATTTAAGTTTAACAAACAAATAATTCATACAATTAGTTTAAAGTTCAACAAAATTTAACAAAAATACAAATGCTAATGACCACCAGGTGGTCGTTGCTGCTGCCAGTAGCGCATCATTTTCATCTGCTCTTGAGGCAATCGTTGCATTTCTTGTATTTGTTGTTGTTGTTGTTGGATTTGTTGTTGTTGCTGTATAATTTTTTGATTTTGTGTTGCTGTTGTCTAAGTTCTGCAACTTCATCTTGCAAATTTTGTGTTGGAGGAGGTTGCGAGCTAAAAAAATCAGGGGTGGGATGTCTCACCACGCGACCAACACCTTGTATATGTCCTCGCCTTTGACCTAAGGCACGCTCAATGCATTGAATCTCGTCAACAGTAGATGAGTCTCCACCGTCTCGCTAGAGGATCTCACATACTCCTCTTGAATTCTTTCCTGCAATAACATATGAAAATATTAGTTCAAATGGGTCATTTTGACCCAAACACACTTAAACATACTAGAATCAATCAAAAGTTAGTTCAAATGGGTCATTTTGACCCAAACACACTTAAATATACTAAAATCACTCAAAAGTTAGTTCAAATGGGTCATTTTGACCCAAACACACTTAAACATACTAGAATCAATTAAAAGTTAGTTCAAATGGGTCATTTTGACCCAAACACACTTAAATATACTAGAATCAGACAAAAGTTAGTTTAAATGGGTTATTTTGACCCAAACACACTTAAACATACTAGAATCAATCAAAAGATAGTTCAAATGGGTCATTTTGACCCAAAACACACTTAAATATACTAGAATCACACAAAAGTTAGTTCAAATGGGACATTTTGACCCAAACACACTTAAACATACTAGAATCAATCAAAAGTTAGTTCAAATGGGTCATTTTGACCCAAACACACTTAAACATACTAGAATCACACAAAATTTAGTTCAAATGGGTCATTTTGACCCAAACACACTTAAACATACTAGAATCAATCAAAAGTTAGTTCAAATGGGTCATTTTGACCCAAACACACTTAAACATACTAGAATCACACAAAAGTTAGTTCAAATGGGTCATTTTGACCCAAACACACTTAAACATACTAGAATCACACAAAAGTTAGTTCAAATGGGTAATGGGTCATTTTGACCCAAACACACTTAAACATACTAGAATCAATCAAAAGTTAGTTCAAATGGGTCATTTTGACCCAAACACACTTAAACATACCAGAATCACACAGAAAGTTAGTTCAAATGGGTCATTTTGACTCAAACACACTTAAACATACTAAAATCACTCAAAAGTTAGTTCAAACTTACCCAGTCCGATTCTGCAGTTGCATTTACCCATCCCATGCAATATATCTATCTCGTTAACAACATTCATGGTTGGATGATCCCAAAGTTTTCGATAATGAACGTCTTCAACAACCCTCCAAAGTTTTCGAGCAAAAAGTTCTTCTATTTCTGAAGCACGTGGATATTTCTCACCATGATAAGTCCACGTCTTATATGATTGTAGAAACCCATTGTCATGTATGTGGGCATAAATGATCCAGATCCTGCCGACACCCATGCAGCATCGTTTACACCGACAAAGCTTTTCCTAAACTGTCGATATGGTTCTTGGCAATTTCTAGAAAGCTATGAATACTTTTTATAAATTCCGGAGAACTCCGCAATTTAATCCGACTCTTATCAGTTGTCATATCTATGGTGTTATAGAACATGGAAATACAACTTTATCAATTAACATATACACAAAGATGTACTAACATTAAAGTCATATACACTTACATATACATACATACAAGCATAATCACAACACATAATCACTTACAAATATACAACATACAAATATACAACATACTTACATATACAATTACAAAAATACAAACATACTTACATACAAGTATACAACATACTTACATATACACTTACAAGTATACAAAAAACATACAAGTATACAAAAAACATACAAGTATACAACATACTTACATACACGATTACAACAAAACAAACATATATATACTAATGAACAAACATATAAACATAAATACATACAAAATTAACATAATTACATACATATAAACATATACATAAACAACTAAATACATCAAACCATACATATAAAATAACACATAAAAATGCATACAAACTTAAACCATGAAAATATATATAGTGGCATTTCATCAAACACTTAGTGGACATAACCTAATCTAACATCAAACCCATATACACTTACATATATATACACTTTTACAATCATAGAAGCCTAATCACAAACATATCACTAAAACACACTTAAATCATAAGCTTTAAACGAATTTCATACCTTAAAATCTTCAAATCCTTTAATTTCAAGCTTTAAACTTTAATCTCACCTAAAACACAAAATTTAGATAAAACTTATAAAAACAAGATTATATAACTTCATTATAGTAAAAGAAACACTTATTACCTTCAACACTCCAATTTGATACCAAATAAGCCTATAAACCGAGATGAAATCGGGAGAAGAAAGTGGAGTTTTTTGTTGAAAAATGGGGCAGAAGGTCTGAAATGCGATTAAGGGATCTGCACTCTATAGCGACGACATGTCGTCCCTATAAAGTAAAAATAGTCATCCCTATAGATTCAAAATAAATAAAAAAAATAAAAAATACCTATCCCGACGACATGTCGTCGGGACTGAGAAATTTTTTTTAATATTTTTATCTATCCCGACATGTCGTCGGAAAAGGTTGAGTTAAAAAAAATTTAAAATTTGTAAACCGAGATAAAAAAATAAAAATAAAATAACTTTAACCTGTAGCGATGACATGTCGTCGGCATAGGTTTTTCATAAACCCGCCTGATATTTTAGCAGTCCGCCAACTCTATATCGACGACAAGTCGTCGGTATAAACCACCCTATACCACCGACAGAGTTAACTTGTTGTAGTGACTGTTGATGTGATGTTTTTATGTGGCAATTTAAACCATTTAAATATTAACACTTGATTACAGAAAAAAAAATCCGAAGACCTCTCCATTCATTCTTTGTGTACTAAACACATCGCTTCTTTCTCATGGTTCCGGGTTACAGAAACTTACGGTTGTGTGTAAACAAATGTGCATGTCAGTAAAGAATGAAAATTTCATAACATGTTGCTAAAGTGGCAATCGTGTCACATTGATAACTTGAAAGGATGGTCGTTGAGATTGATAAACCCAAACACGACCCGTGAGTGTATTCATGTATGTAAGCTCGAAAATAAATTGACATTTATATGTTTTGTAACCAAATCGTAGATAATTAAATGTGTCAAACTTGTAAATAGTTAGTGTTACATATTATGTTATAACACTTTTATTATGATAAATAATGTATCTGTTTTGTAAAACATTTAAATGTAGAGGTGTTACAAACCGGTTTTTGGGCCAAACCGGTCCGGTTTCAAACCGGTCCGGTTTCAACCGGTTTATTTTCAACCTGTTTGAACCCCAAACCGGTTCGGTTCCTAAACCGGTTTCAAGACTAGGATATTCAAACCTATCGAACCGGTCCGGGCCAATTTGAACACCGGTTCGGGCCCAAACCGGTTCGGGTTTAATTTTTTTTTAAATTTAAATTTTCCAAACGCCCAAAACAGTCCAAAGAAGAAACGCCCAAACAGATGCGTCGAACAGTGCTCATGCGCCCAAACAGTGCTATGCGCCCACAGTGCTCATGCGCCCAAACAGTTCTCATGCGCCCCGGTTCTCATTTGCCCAAACAGTGCTCATGCGCCTGAACACTTGGCCAAATTTCAGAAGTTTTTCACACTCATCAAATTATTGAAACTTGTTCAATTGATCTAAAACATTATTTATTTTTATCAAAGATTAATTTTACAAAGATTACACATTATTAAATTATTTATAAATATTAAAACATAAATATTAAATAAAAATATAATTATGATTTATGATACATGAAAAAATAATATGATATTTATTTTTATCAAAGATTACACATTTATATAATTATTTATATATTAAAACATAAAACATAAAACATTAAATAAAAATAATTATGATTTATGATACATGAAAATTAAATGATTATTTATTTTTATCAAAGATTACATAAAATATAAAAAAAGATACTATTCAAAACATATAAACAATTCAAATGACGTAAACTTTATTCTTCGCCACCAGAACCCGAGGTATTACGAAGGAACTCGTCATATGCCGCTTCATCATCGGTCATTCCGGGTGTCAATCCATCGTCTACTTCGTCTTCATATATTTCGGCTTCATATTCTAATTCTCCTTCAAGTGAGCATTTGTCTTGTATTCTTTCAGCTGCATCCAAATAATCCTTCAAGCAAATACACATTTCAACTGCTTCGGGAGTGAGTCGGGTTCTTCGTATTGATATAATCCTGCCCTAGAAAAAGCAGATTCCGAAGCTACCGTGGAAGCTTGGACGGTTAGTAAATCTCGGGCCATGGTGGATAGGATTGGAAATTGATCTTCCTTACCTTTCCACCAAGCCAACAAGTCAAAATTTTTAAAATCTTGTGGAGTCATGGTGGATAAAAAGTTTGTTCCACTATACCTCCCGATTTCACTACTCGGAGTGTTACCACGTTGACGTTTATTGCATTCATCTCTTAAAGTATTATACAAAGCAAACATTGGTCACTTGAACCTTCGTCATGTGCCGCATGCCACATAGACTCATGTATGTTTGATGTTTCACCATATTTGCTAAATAAACATCAAACATTTGGCCTAAATATGTGTTAAAATTATTTTTTGCACTTTAAGCATAATATGGGTTTTCTTCTTCTAAATCCAAATAAAAGTAATTTTATCAAGAAAAGTTTCAACCCCCGACGTATTTAAACAAGGGTTTAAGGCAGCGGCACATGTAATAACCGAAGGCATTTCTTTAAAATATTTTTTAATTTTTTTTTCATTTGTGGTATCATATCCGACTAAGGTCTACCCCTACACGAAAACTCATTTAATTTTGAAGTCATTAAGTAAATTTAGTGAAGTACTAATGGACTCGTTGGATAATAAACTCCAGAAAGACAACTAGTTGCGGTTTTAAAAACATTAAGCATTTTGGTTATTTTTCAATAATAGCCCAACCCGATGGATGGTAAGTCGAAGCCTTTCCACGACTCACCAAAGCATTATGAAAGGCTATTAAACTTTCTTTTTGGTCAATAGCCTTTTCAAACATGTTACAAGTCGAATTCCATCTTGTAGGTACGTCCAATTCAGACCTAAACATTTGGAATTTGCGTCTTTACAAAACTTGCGATATCTACTATATTTTGGTTACTGCTAAAAATATCACGTAACATTCTTTTAAAACTATCTTTTACTTTTTCAATAGTTTTTAAACCATCTTAAACGACTAAGTTTATGATGTGCGCAACACATCGACTATGAAAAAAAACTGTCACAAATTGGTTTATATTTTAATTTTAGATGTTCTATCGCAAGCGTATTATTTGACGCGTTATCAAAAGATATAGAAAATATTTTGTTTTCTAATTTATACGTTTTAATAATTTTATCAATAAGATAAAAAAATGTTTTGCCCATTGTGAGGATAATCAAACAATTCAAACGCAATCGTACGTTTCATCATTTGCTACAAACCGGGTTCAACCCAATGGGCGGTGACACAAATGTACGAGTCCGGTGAACCGTGCGGAGTCGACCAAACGTCACTAGTTAAGTTAACACCGTTTGTAAATTTTCAAAATAATATATTAATTCATTTTTAGCTTTTTCCACATTTTTAAGCAATCTCTTCTAAGTGTAGCACGACTTACATGTGTGTATCGCGGTTGGAGAGTTCATTGAATTAGCCGGGTCAAACGTTCATTGTCGAAATGTTTGAATGGCAAACTTTCTTGAATTACAAAATGTGTCACTTGCTCACGAACCGCATCAACGTCATAAGCCCAAACAATCACTTCGCTTGTCATCGAAGCTTTACCTTGAGACGGTTCACCTTTCAAAGCCTTACAATATTTATTCGCAATGTGGTTTTTCAAAGTTGTATTTGCATCTTTTTTGAAAAACTTATGACTATACTTGCAACGAGCTTTGTTTGGACCGCTAGCCATTTGATATAAATCGTAATTGCACCATATTTCGGGGTTCCTATTCGTAGGAAGGATTGCTACCATCACGTTGCTTGAAGACGCATCATACCAACAGATGATTGAGCACTTGATGAAGCCATTTTGAAATGAACGAGAGTATTGAGAGTTTTTTTTTTAAATGAACGAAAGTATTGAACGTATTTGAGAATAGAGAGCGTTTTTGAGAGTATGGAGTGTTTTAACTTGTTGTGGTTCAACCAAAACATCAAATACATATTTATACTACCTTAATGGAGGTATAATGGTAAAAAAACACAAAAAACGGTCATAAATAGCTATATAACGGCTATATAGCCGTTTTATAACGGCTATATAGCCGTTTTATAACGACTACTTTTAAAAAACGGTTTGAAAACCGGTTTGGGAATCGGTTTGAAAACCGGACCGGTTTGAAAAACCGGACCGGTTTGAAACCGGTTTCAACACATGAAACCTCAAACCTATTGAGGAACCGGCGGTTCAGACAAGGTCGGGACCTGTTTGAGCCAGAAACCGGTTCCGGTTTTTTTGTCCAAACCGGTTCCCGAACCGATTTTTTTGCCGAACTCTCGACTCAGGATAACTCTTAGCTATGAGACCTACGCGCTAGCCAACTGCGCCACCAACCCTTGTGTGTTTGAATTCTTATTTGTTAATAAAATATGGGTTTCACTCGTTTGTTCATATTACTGTAAATCCAAATGCAGACCATGAATCATTGTTTAGCTCGGACTCGTTTCATGCCTCAGGTTCTGTCGGGCCAGCCTATAAATTTTTTAGAATATTATTGTTGTATGTCGAGTCGTCGACTCGTTCACCAGTCAACTTTTAACTCCAGCTTTACAATCTCTAGAGGGTTACTTATCAATAATCTTGCAAATGTACTCTCTATTTTAGTCGCATGTATGGAGAAGGCTTTACACCCCACCACACGTATTCAATTCAATATTTTGTTTAAGCATTATACATAATAAAACTCAATTGTAAGTGTTGATGGATTCTTCATTGCCCTCCACGCGTTTCATCATGTTATTGCTAGCTAGAATAAAAAAAAATTTCTTTTGTTTTCTAAAAACTCCGTGTGTATATAATTCTACTTTGGCCATTAACCAAAATGCCTGGTTGGATGAGATGGTTGAAATGTGGTGCACGTATATTCCGTGGAGGTTGTGGATTCGATTCCCACTAACTACAACCTTTTTACGCTTTTTTGCTTCTTTCTTTGGCCTTTTTAATTCTTTTTCTTTGGCCGTGTTCGTTCATTTATGTTCGTGAACGTTCGATAATGTGTTCGTTTATGTTCGTTAATGTCCGTTCGTGAATGTTCGACAATGTGTTCGTTTATGTTCGTTAATGTGTCCGTTTATATTCTTAATTTTTGTGTCAGTTATTTTTATGACTATTATATCAAGTATTTTTATATTTATGTTAAGCCTTGTTTATTTTGATTGATTTTGTGTAATGTTTGTAATATAAATGTAAATTTTATTATAAAAAAATTATAATCATTTGTATTCGTTTGTGTTCATGAGGTTTTTTGTTCGTCATGTTCATGAACAGTTGTGTGTTCGTTGCTTATAATGTGTTCATTTGCTTCGGTAAGTGTTCGTGAACAGTTCATGAACATGTTCATTTTTTAATGAACGAACACGAACAAAATAATCTCGTTCGGTAAGTGTTCGTGAACAGTTCATGAACAAGTATATTTTAACGAACGAACAAAACAAGGCCTTGTTCGTGTTCGTTCGGTTCGTTTGCAGCCCTAGTCATAACGTGCGAGACATAGTATTCCTTTAAGTTGTGTTATTAGGACACCCCAAATTATAATAACACCCAGATTTATATACGAGTCGTAGAGCCCTAACACGTCGTATAGGGGTGTGGTATAGTCTTATACGGGACGTATAAAACCTCTAACAGTCCCCTGAATTTTTCTTGTAGTCAATGTCGAAATTTGCTATACGCGTCGTATAGCCCTATATGTGTCGATATGGAGCGTATAGCCCTCTCACAGTCCCTCTTAAATTTCCTTTTTTTCATTTTCTTCGACCCTATACGTCAGATATAGTGCTATACGAGACATATAGGGGTGTCGATTTTAATAATGGGTGTCTTATATTAGAACCCATTCTTTTTAATATGTTTCTTTTATTTAGTTACGCACTTAATGTGCAACATTGGTTACAAATTTCACAAACGTGCCTTTAATCCGTGACTGTCATCATACGAAGTGCGGGTAAGATTGCTCATTTTGCTTAATATTTTTTTGTTTAGCAGCAGTTTCCCTTATTTTGTGGCATGTTGTTAATGGGAGTCATGGTTAGTTTTATTACTTGTTTTGAATTCTCTGTATCAGAGACGAAAAGGAGAGCAATGAAAGAGCAGTGAATTTACGATAAAGTTGTGTTAATTTACTCATTGGTTATGAGTCGAGTTAATACGTTTCCATGCTAGTTCAAACATGATATGTTTGGATGGTGTTCTTGGCGCTAAAGTGAGTGGTGATTTCTAATTCGTGTTTAGATTGCCAAAGAGCTATTCAGGTTTTATCTGTATCTTGTTTGACCGTTGTTTATCCGTTTCTTGTTAGCCGAGTCTCGGTTAGTTCTGTTATTTGTTTTGAATTCTCGGTATAAAGACGAAAATGAGAGCTAAGAAAGGCATCGAGTTATTTCATCTTTGTGTAATCAAGAAGCAAGACAATTAAAATTTGAGTGGTTTTAGTACAATCAGGCAGTGCTATTGTGCCGAATGAATATTATGAGATACCATTAATCTTACTAACACCAACTTGATTACTGAATGTAAAGATCCAAACTTCTTTTAATCTTGAATCAAGGATAACAAAGATATAAGCATTATACACATAAATCCCATAGCACAGTGGTGTGTTGAATATCAAATTATTGTCACTAGGATCGCATGATCCAACATCACCAGAGTAATTTCTTGATCATTTCCGATCAAATCTTCCCTTATGATCACAACTGTAACACCAAATAGGCCTATGTTTATCTAATTTCCAGCATAAATATCCCAAATGAAAGACACGTCATCAATTAACAATGCATCTTTGCAGACTCTAATTGCAGCATAGATCAACCACAATGTGTTCATCTTTGATCAATGGTATACTGTTCTATCCAACAGATGCAACTTTTCAAACATAATGCTATTTATATCAAACAACAACATACTTCAATTCTAATGCATCTAATCCATACCTCATCACAGTTCTTTTTTCAAACCCAAATCAAATCAAAACACACATCTGCTCATAAGATTATCCAATTCAACAACATCATCAAAAACAGAAGATCAAAAGTGCAAAATCAAACTTTCATTTCACCAAATTCCAACAATTACATCAGACTTTCTACAAATCACCAGAGTAATTTCTTGATCATTTCCGATCAAATCTTTCTTATGATCACAACTGTAACACCAAATAGGCCTAGTTTATCTAATTTCCAGCATAAATTATCCCAAATGAAAGACACGTCATCAATTAACAATGCATCTTTGCAGACTCTAATTGCAGCATAGATCAAACACAATGTGTCATCTTTGATCAATGGTATACTGTTCTATCCAACAGATGCAACTTTTCAAACATAATGCTATTTATCAACACAAAACATACTTCAATTTCTAATGCATCTAATCCATACCTCATCACAGTTCGTTTTTCAACCCCAAATCAAAAAACACACACATCTGCTCATAAGATTATCCAATTCAACAACATCATCAAAACAGAAGATCAAAAGTGCACAAAAATCAACTTTCATTTCACCAAATTCCAACCAATTACATCAGACTTTCTACAAAACTAATTTCAAATCTGAAATCTTTACCATCGAAAACCAAACCCAAATCCTCTAAGAGAGAGTAACTTCGTAACAGCCTTAGTACCTTCAGAAACGCATGTTTCGCCAATTCCCCAGGGAGCACAAGCTCAACCCACAGCAGTCTGAATCTCCCTCGACGACAGAGTGTTCTTTTATTATACCTCGCGAGTCTAGAAGCTTCCTGAGCAAGCTTCTCGAAGATATCGTTGATGAACGATTCATGATTCCCATAGCCTTGCTGGAGATCCGATATCAGGATGCACCTGCTTCAGCACCTTAAAGATGTAGATCTGTACGTCTCACAGACTTCTTGTGCTCTTCTTCTTCTTATCAGTCGCTGATGCTTCCTTCGGCAGCTTCTTCTCCGCCTTGGGTTCTTCTCCGCCGGAACTTTCTCCGCCGCAGGCTTCTTCTCCGCCGGCTTCTTGTCTGCCTTTGGCGCCATTTTCGTTTAGGGTTTTGAGGGGTTTGTTGTAGGGGAAGAAGGTGAGAGTGGTTGTGGGTATGAAGGTGGGTTGGGTTGTTTATGTATGAAGAGGGTGTGTGTGATTGGTGGAGATGAGGTGATGCGGATCGGGGTTGTGGACGTGGATGGGTGTGGGAGTGAATCAACGGTGGGGATTGAAGGGTTTGTATTTGTTGGAGATTTTGAGTTTCGCGCGGTGGTATGGGATTGTGATGGATTGCCATGGTGGCACACCAATTGGTTATTATTTTGATTTGTGATTATTTAAATAAGGTCAAAGGTTTATTGGGCATTCTGGTCTGGTGTATTAGTGTAATGGTTTTGAGTTTGAAAATTTTAAGGTAATGTTTTAAATGTAGAATAATAGTCTTAAAAATAAATAAGAAAAACTGTTTGGTTGATTAAAAAAATAAATGAATCATGGATAATAAAAAACTATCATTTAATAGTTAGTTTGGCATGAGGTTTTGAAATGACGAAGCAATGTAATGAATAGTCAGATATGCCGAATCTAATAGTCGGAAATGGTGGTGGTAGATGCAAGATCGAAAAATATGAAGGATTGTGGTGATGGTGGTGGTTGTGCAGGTTGGCAGACAACGCTAATTGGCGTTGGCTTGTTGTGCGGGTAGTGGCAGTATGATGGCTAACGATGATACGGGTGGTCGGCCTTGGCTCTTGGGGGCTAGTGGCGGCTCTGTAGTGGCCCTAGATGCGTTTAGCGAAATTTTTAAATAATTACGTGGCCCAATAGGACCCGACACGTGGACCACAAAATGAGACAACAAATCTAGAATATTTTAAAACGTTAGTGCAGGACCGGTAAGGGTACTTAAGAGTGCAATTAGCTCACAAAGGGAGTGATCTTAAATCATTAACCACTCAAATAGGGACCGGTATTTTCACTGATGATAAAGCTACACAAGTAATATTAAAGAGACAGAACTATAAGAACAAGAACAAAGTCACAAGAACACAAGATTAAGTTTTCAAGGAAGTTGTATATTGATTCTCTAGTTCTATTACAAGTGTTGCAAGTATATTTTATTACAAGAAAGGAGACTATTATACTATACCTATAACCGTCAATATGCAAAAAGACAGTTGGAATTTTGACTAATCTAGACAACAAGATCAAATCTACAGTCAAAAGGCAATTGCCTTTTGATTAGTGATTATGACATACCATAGCTTACTGACTTTATCTAATACAGACAAGTTTATAGGAACAAAAGTGGAAAGTTACAGTTTATAGGAGCAAAACTGAGTTTGATCACTGTTCTTCTCCACTTCATTTTGCAGATGAAGCAACAAGCTTTTTAGGAGAGACTTGCTCTTGGAGTGGATGGTTCAGGCTGTGTAGCAGTGGTACACAGCTGGTTAGTCTTCTTCTCTTGCTGGAATGATTTGGAACTAAACTAGAACTTTGGTACTAGAGTTCATAGTTGAGATTTCAGTCTTTACCACTTCAAAACCTATAGAAATAAACACTTGTTTCTGCTTTGAGTCAAAAGTGGCTTGATTTCTTAAGCCTTCTTGATCTTCTCTTCGCTTTCTAATCAAGTTCTTATCTTTGACTTGGTCATTCCAGCCTCATTCCTTCTCAGGAGAAATAGTGACCCTTCTTAGGATGACCTTCTTCATTCTCTCTGAGTCAGCCTCCATTATTCTTCATCCTCTTCAACAATGGGGTCTATGAGGGGAAGCTCATCTTCACAAGTTCATACCTTGGAGATCTTACAGACAATAGAGTGTAGGATGAGCTATCACAGTAGATCCCAGTCCTTGCTTATTCTGATAACAAACTTTTGCATGTAGGGATGAGGATATTATGTTCTGGAAGGTCTCTTCTTTAAGAACACATTTTCTGCTCTGGCTTTGCTGATCATAAGCTCAGCCTGGCATTCAGTTAACTTTGTGATGAGATCTTTAATTTGAGTCCTGTAATTGTATGCTCATGCTTAAGAGTGAAATGGTTTTCTCTAGATCTTCTATCTTAAGTTTATAATCATTTTTAGCTCTTTTAAAGTCAGCTTTTAAGATATTTAAGGACTCAAGATCAGATCTTATTTCTAAGTTATAGGACCTGTATCTATTAACTTTAGCAATGCATTCAGGAGTACAAAGATGTTCCAATACCTGGCTTCATCATGATCTGTCATTAGTGCTGGTTTGGAGAAGCATCCTCAACCTGAAAGCTCCAGTCAAAGCCTCCTTCTTTAATAGCAACTGCGGCTTGTTGTCTTGGCTTCTCATTCTGGTGAGCTCCCTCAGTGTAGTTTGGCCTGGATTGTGCTTGGCCACCATTTGACTTTGATGCCTTGCACTCCCTGGCAAAGTGTCCCATTTAGTATAATTGTAACACTTTACTTTGCTTTTGTCCAGCCCAAAATTTCCACTGACTGCATTGCTGGGAAACCTCTCCTAGTCCTCTTGTAGAACTTCTGGGCTCTATGAGTGAGTAAAGCCATCTGCTGGACTATTTCCATATATTCCAGATCATCTGGATGGATACAGTCCAGGTCTTCAAAGGTGAAGAGAAAGTTGCCTGAACTTTCATCAGAAGACATAAAAGCTTGTGAAGAACTTGTCTCCTGGAATGGGCTTCCAGGGATGTAGCCTTCCCTTGGTGTCTCTGGAAAGGTGATGAAAGGACCCTTTTGTGATTTGTCAGGGTAGCAGATGAGATGGTGTTGTGGTTCTCTGCCATCCCTTTCAACCACATGGAGGGTGAACTCTGATGAGTGTTGGAGTTACCAGATGAATTTTGCATGTTCATCTCCATCTGGTATCCACTGAGTATTTCATATAACTCAATGAGAGTAAGAGTCTTGAGGTTTTCAGTCCTTTTAATGACACACAGTAGTGTGTCCATTGTCTGGGAAGAGAGGACATGAACTTCCTAATAATATCTCTATTCTCAATGGTTACTCCAACATCAGCTAGAGTATCCACAATCTCAACATACCTGAAGTATTGTTGAGTCATGGTTTCACCTGTCTTGAAGGTGAAATTTTCAAACTACTGCTTCAAGAGGTCCTTCTTGTTTTCTTTGGCTTCATTGGACCCCTCATACACCAGCTTCAGTGCATCCCATAGCTGTTTGGCAGTGTTGCACTTCTTGAAATCTCTGTAGATGGAATTAGGAAGAGCAGTTTGAAGGGCTGTCATAGCTTTCTGATCAATATCAATTTTCTTCCAATCTTTTTCAGAAAAATCAACCCTTTCTTTTGGTATCTTACCACCACCAGCAGCTAAAGTGGTGCATGGTATATAAGGTCCATTGACAACAGACTCCCACATCCTGGAATCTTGAGACTTGATGAAGCCTTCCATTCTTTGGCACCAAGTATCAAAATCATCAGGAGTGATCAGTGGGGACTTTGTCATAGTTCCAGTTTCCATATCAGCCTTTAAGATAAATGCCATTTGAAAAGTTAAGTGAAGTGTGAAACTAAGAGGATTTAAGATGGTGAGATCTTACAATCAAGAGCCTGGAATGCTCTGATTCCAATTATAGGACCGGTAAGGGTACTTAAGAGTGCAATTAGCTTCACAAGAGAGCGATCTTAAATACACTTAACCACTCAAATAGGAAATGGTAACTTCACTGATGATACAAGCTACACAAGTAATATTAAAGAGACAGAACTATAAGAACAAGAACAAAGTCACAAGAACACAAGATTAAGTTTTCAAG
Source organism: Flaveria sonorensis (assembly GCA_025506505.1). Taxonomy (NCBI): domain Eukaryota; kingdom Viridiplantae; phylum Streptophyta; class Magnoliopsida; order Asterales; family Asteraceae; genus Flaveria; species Flaveria sonorensis. Next base: position 45,314,006 of record CM046430.1, on the reverse strand, counting down.
GAAGTTGTATATTGATTCTCTAGTTTATTACAAGTGTTTGCAAGTATATTTGATTACAAGAACCGGAGACTATTTATACTACAACCTACAACCGTCAATATGCAAGAAGTTGGATTTTGACTAATCTATACAACAAGATCAATCAACAGTCAAAAGGCAGATCTAATGACTATGACATGTCATAGCTTACTGACTTTTAATACAGACAAGTTTATAGGAACAAAAGTGGAAAGTTACAGTCAAAGACTTTTTCTACTGTTTGATAAAGTATGGAAGTTTCACCAACTAATGTTAGCAGGTGAGTCTTCAAAGCAGCAGCGGAAAGTACATCAGCTTTATCAAAAAGTAACTCAGAGAAAGCAACTTTTCTCTATCTTCAGAAGAAAACTGTCTTCATAGCAAAATGGCTTCGGAAGACTTTGTTTTTTGAAGCTTCGGAAGACTTTGTTTTTTGAAGCTTCGGAAGGCTTCATCTTTGGCTTCGGAAGAAATGAGTCTTTGGATTTGGAAGATTTCACACTTGTAATAATTTTATGATAAGTGTGAAACTTTCAAAGTAACTTCTTCTGAACTGTTGGCTTCAGAAGATTTTACACTTAGACTTATTTGTGAGTGTAAAACTTCCGAAGCTAGTTCATCTTTGTTCCTTAGTGCATGCATGAAGACTTGGTTGTTTTGGTATCCTTTGGTTGCATCAGCCTTTAATCTTCAGATGTTCCTTACAGACTCCCCTAGGCTGATGCTACCAAAACAAAGAAGTCTTCAGATTTTGATAGTCCACATCAGGATCTTCAGCAGACCTTTCTCATCATTAGATCTGGATCTTTAGGCTTACATAGAACCTTCTCATGTTATAGAGATCGTGCAGAGGAAGTTCAAGCATGTCATTTGTGAAGTAGACATGTTGTTCTCCCTGATCTCTTGTGACATACCATCCGTCTGGATTTTCAGCATAAGTCCAGGATAGAATTTGTCTTCCAATAGCAAGAGGCTCTACTATGATTGGAGTTTGTTGAGAGATGATGTGTGTAAAGTATATATAATTTTTTTTATATGAAAAACACAATTTTTTTTAATTTTAAAGACACGATTATCACCTTTAGACTAACTACACATAATAGGCAAGCGCACCTATCGTATAGTAGTATAGCTTGAGGTAAGAATCGAGTATCGATCCGTGGACACAATGGCTCCCAATACTAAATCATCATCACTATATAACCGATCAATTTAGTTTGGATTTGCAAATATTGAAATTACTAAAAAATTAGCAAGCTAAACTAACAAAACAAGGAAGTAAAGACGAAGATACATAATCAATTGAAGATACCACTTGGACTTTGATTCCACATAGCAATGAATTAACAACTAGCACAACTCAAGTGAGAACCATTTTTTACACATGATACATGGAAGTAGCCTAAACCCCATCAAGGATATCTAGACATATAACCATTCGGAAAGCTAGAACGATAAACACACAATAGCCACCTAAAGTTTGCCATGAGAACTAATGATGCAATTATGTCAATGTTAAAGATGAATTAGACTCCCGTTAGGGTTACCTGATTCCACAAATATTTGGAAAGGTAACACGATAAACACATGATAACCACCTCAACTTGGTAAAAATAGACAAAACTACAATTACTCTTCCACTCATAAACTTCATACCACGATTACAAAACAATTCATAACCAATGACAAGAGAGATTCATGACATACACTATGGTTTTTAAACATAAGCATAAGGATGCACATTTGACCAATTTACTAAACTTTCAACCTTCATTCACCATTCCTAGTCAAATGTCACATGATTACATACAAAGATGCAATTATATGCATAAGTCTTGTAAGAACATGAAGCTTTCCAACATAACATGCTTACAACACCACAAGATTGAACATTTCATCAAACTAGAAAACACGCACAATCATTGAAGAATAATCAAGCTTCATCATAGCATTAGCATAAACATCACCAAGAATCATGTACAAGTTGTTAAATCATGTTAGGTTTCATCTAATCCAAGTGATAAAAGTGTTTAGCCCATGAGGCTTACAAAAAAACACACCCAAACTCAAGAACATTGAAGAACTCATAGTAGATCTAGAGAAATTCAAACCAATTTTGAGTGAAATCGAGTGGATAATGTTAGATCCTCCTGATGTGTGAAATCTTCAATCTTCGCCTTCAAATCTCCCAAAAACTCTTGAGAATGCTCAAAAACACCTAAGGGTTTAAGGGAGGTTAGGGTTTGAAGGAAATGAAAGTTGTGTTGGAAATGAGGTGTCCTAGGGTTATAAACCCGTTTTACCCGAATATGGCCATATCTGAAGTGATATGACCATATTCAGCATAAAAAATGAGCTATTTAGAATTTGACAGCTAAATGGTCATACTCAGCTTCAATATGGTCATATCAGAAGCATTTTTCCTCTTGAACTTCTTCAAATCTTGGGTTTTTCTCACAAAAATCACCGAGCTTCATCCAATAACTACAAACTTCAATAAAATACAAATAAGTGTCTAAATTATGAATTTTGTATCAAAAATGACTTAAAATGTAAAGAAATATATATGTAAACATGTATAATTATATCATATCAAGAGAACCTTTATACACTTCCTCAGGATGCTCTGACTCATCCTGATGTTGGGAGGTGGATGCCTTTCTTCTTTTTTCTTTGAAGCAGATCTTTTCTGGCATCTTTTTCTCCTCCTGATTACTTCAACTGAGAGGACTGGTCTTGAGTACCAGTTGGTTCTGTTGTGTCTCTCTCAGTTGGGTTCTCCTCTCTTACAGGTTCAGAAGGAAAGAGAGGAGACCCTGTTGTGGGTCAGAAGATGAAGTGGCTCAGATGCAGCTCCAGGTTTAGGTTGTGTTGTCTCAGTAGGTTCAACCTTCACCTCAACTTCAGGTTGAGCTAGACTTTGGAGGAATGCAGTCCACCAGCTCCCCTTCTTTATCTTCTGCTTGATCACCCTATATGCTCATCCATTATGGATAGAGACATAGGACCAAGACTCCTTCGGAGAACCCATACAGCTTCAAGAAGCTCATCATCCTTGTCTGTTAGCAGACTTCTTTGGCTTTTGAGGATGATGGCTCTTGAATTTACAGCTTCTTCCCTTAACCTCTTCTTTGCAGCTTTCCTTTCTTTTTTGGCTTTTTCTTCCAGTTGCTTTTTGTATTCAAACTTTATGTACTCATGAGATAAGGGAAGAAGTGTAGGTGCCTGATAGAGACCTGTGGCACTCAGGTAGTTGATCATCTTTAGTCTTTTTTCTTCATTAACTACTTGAGATTGTTCAGTGGCCACAATCTCTGGCTCAGGACTTCTTGAACTGGGGAGAGGACAGGAGCATCTTTGTAGAGTCTTTTCAGCCTCCTTTGTTCTTTGACTTTGAGGAGCAGTTTTGCATCCTCTGCCTCCCTCTCTTTTGACAACTCAGTTCAGCCAGTTCATTCAGCTCCTCTAAAGGGAGAGAGATGAGTTCATCAACATTGTAGTTTTTGGTTCCAAAGTTTAACCTGGCTGCCCTTAACTCATCTTCTTGAGTGTTTGGCCTGGGGGCAGCCCGGATTGCAGCTTCCATGAACCTAGGGAACCACTTGAACTCTCCCCTCATCTTCCTCTTCCTCTCTCTCTTCTCCTCCTCCATCTCCTCAGGAGTTAACTTCCTTTTTCCTTTGTCCACCACAGGACTTGGTGACTCAGGGAGGAGAGAGCTTTGGCCTTCATTGCTTGATTCAGCTATCAAACTCTGGCCAGAGAGAGGTTGTGAAGCACCATCACCAGCTGGTGCCTCACTGAGGGTAAAGGGTGCAGAAGGAGATCCTGTCTCAAGGTTCACAGGCTAAACTCTGGGCCTTCAGTCAAGGATTTCCCTTCGAAGTTAATCTTAGGGTCCACCTAAACTTCCAGTTAACCAAAGGCCTCACCTGCTAGCCTCTGTCTATATAATCTTGATCTCCATTTGAATTCTTCTAGCACCCTGTCTTGTATCCGGTCAGCCAATCTGGCAGCTTGTCTGTTGTTGCTAGGGTTGACAAGTGGCAGATCCACCAGATATGTACTCTCATAGAGCCTTAGGTGTGAAATTTGAAAATTTCTAGTTGACCCTGAGCTCTAGAGATTACAAGAGCTCTCTGTTGCTGTCATACCCCCACCCATGATTGGATTCTCAGAGGGGCAGACATTGCTCTTGGATTCCCTCCTCAAACAAATGTTGAAAAAGCAAGTCTAGATCTCTGACTTGAGGAGGTTGCTGAGTGTGGACAACTACAAGAGAGGGTGGTGATTCCTCTATGTCCACACTCTGGGAAGAACTCCAGGTTCTGTGACTGTCAGGATTTCCTCCCCTTTTTGGTAGCATCACCCTCTTGCATAGGTGAGCTGGGAGATTGATCCAAACATAACAATCACAGGTTCTTGTGGGCCTGGTTGAGTTGTCCTCATTGGTCTCTCAGCTAACTGGCCCTTGAGATCGGTGATCTCAAGTTGCTGGTCATTGACCCTTTTGCAAAGATTATCTTTGAAACCAAGTAAGTGCATGTATTTGTCAGTAGGTGCACTCTTTGTTTCAGACTCCCCTCATCTTCAGATGAAGAATCTAGGGGATGAGAGAGAATTGGACCTAAGTCTTCTTCCTCACCACCAGCATGTGGTTCTTGGCTGCTGGATTTCCCTTACCGCATGACAACTTCCAGAGAAGTGTCAATAGGCTGGGTTGCCATGGTTGAGGTCCTAGTTATGTAATCACTTGCAAAAGTGAGAGCCTCTTCCATATGGGTCTCCTGAACAAGTTCAGGAAGATCCACCTCAGTAGGGGGTTGCTGATGTGGGCTAGAAGGGGAGAAGAGCAGGGAGTACTCATCTCCTAGAGTGTGGGAAGAGAGGAGAGATTCATGGTACTCACTGAAGCCCAAATCTTCATCAGAGTAAAAGTCAAGGCTGGAGATGGGTCGGTTAAGGTCTAGAGGTTGGGGATGGTAGCTGTCCCAGAAGGTTGATCACTTGAGTGTTGAGACTCAGAGTGATGGCTTAAGGTTGTTTGGGGGTGTGAGCTCATCAGGCTGAGCATGAGGAACCTCAGCACTGATCATTTCAAGGATGGGAGTGGTCTGCTCCTCAGGGGAAGTGGGAGCTCGAGATTCCACTTCCTCCTATATGGGTTGTGATATATGTGCCTGCACATGCTCAGTAGCAAGTGTAGGGGTTCGTTTACGCTTTCTAGTGTAGGTGATGGTGATGGTAGGCTGTGTTTGAGGTGGTTGAGAGGTGGAGGGTGTGGGATCAACACTAGCTGGTGCTGCTAGGTTGTCACCCTGAGCAATGAGCTCAAACATTTTGGGACAAGGGCTGTTCTACCCCTGAGAAGCCAACAGTTGGCTTCTTCAAGATTTTGAAAATGTCGGACCTCATTTGTCCCAATTTAAGAATATTACCTGTCCCCTCAACTGTGAGCCCAATTCACAGTTGAGAATGTGTTGAACATACCTGGGGAACATGTAATACTCTAAGGAGTCCAAGTTAGCAAGCAAATTTGTGTAAACAAATTGAGAGTACCTGAACTTGACTCCTGTACCATCCCATGGACTATGAAGGAGAGGTCTTCTGGAACTTGATCCCATCCCCCATGTTTGTTAGATAAACTATGTATGATGACATGGAGGAGGTATTTCCACTGGGATGAGACCTTCCCTTTCTGAAGGTTTTGACTGTGAAGTCACCTTCATAGCCCATCTGCTGGAAGGAATGGTTGACAGCATCTTTTGGGAAGGACAGTTCACCTGCTTCATCATCCAGCTGCAAATGAGTGTTTATGATGGCCGAGTGATGAAAACAGTCCTCCCTGCACTGTAGCAGCCAGTGCCCTCTCCCCATCCATGGTGACCTCTTGACAGGTCCGCCAGAATTCAAGCAACTGATCCTCATAGAGAGGAGGATCGATTGTAAGGGAGGTGAGGTAGTGAGACGAAGAAAGGTACCTACACACGTCGGAGAAACTTGGATCCTTCTCAGAGTGCAATAGGGCAACTTGATTGTGTTGCCTGTGTAGGTGCATGGAGAAGTTTGGGTCGTTTCGACGATCGATGTTGGCCATTTAGGTGAAGCTTATCAGTGAAGAAAGGAAGAAGAAGGTGAATTTTAGGAGAATTTAGGTTAAAGATTTGTGAGAGTAGAGAGATGAAGTGGAACCGTTGAGAAGATATATGCTGTGGATTTGAGTCAAAGTTAAGACAAAAAGATAAACTTTGAAATCCACAAGTGGGTCCCACTTCTGAAAAAGTGCCCAAAGAGTTAGTTTTCTTGGAAGTTGCAAATCTTCCGAAGGTATTTTTGCTTCGGAAGCTTTTCAGCAAAGCTTCCGAAGGCAATTTTGCTTCGGAAGATATTTCAAAGAGTTGTGAAAATTTGGCTTCGGAAGAAATATACTTAAAGAAATTTCTTCCGCATATTTTGCTTCGGAAGAACTAAGTCTGAGAAAATTGTTATCCTTGGATAATAAATCTTCTGAGACTTAATTGCGTTCGGAAGACATTTGTTCTTTGAATGCATTTAAGTACTTATAAGCATATTTAAGCTTCGGAAGATATTCCAAGAATTTCTTCCGAAGGTAAACTCTGATAAGTAGTTAAATGATTTAAAGACATAAATTTCTTCCGAAGGTAATTTGAGTTGCCGAGACAAAATAATAAATTTTCACAAATCTAAGGAATATCATTGAAATTTTAATTTACCTCCAAGAGAACTGGGCTTATGAGGGTGATCTAATAGACAACTTAGGACACACAATTTTAAGAAATAAGGTTGATTAAGTGTTTAAAGAAAATCTATTCAAAGTTAATCATCCCAATGGATGATATAAGATATTTAAATCTCTGTTCATCAAAGGCTTTGGTGAACAGATCAGCATATTGTTCATTTGTGTTAACTTTGATTAGTTTGATTAATCCTTTTCAAAATTATCTCTAATCAGATGATACCTGATGTTGATGTGCTTGGTCCTTGAGTGCTGCACAGGATTCTCTGTAATAGAGATGGCACTGTTGTTGTCTATATGGATAGGAGTCTCCTTGAAATTAAACCCATAGTCTAGCATCTGATTGAATCCACAGCACTTGAGCACAGCAGCTTGCAGCAGCAATGTATTCAGCTTCAGCAGTTGATGCAGACACACAGGATTGCTTTGCATTGCCAAGAGACTATCCTTCCACCAAGAAATTGACATCCCCAGATGTAGACTTTGCAGTCATGTTGCAGCCACCATAATCACTATCTGTATAAGCATACAAATTAAAGTCTGAATTCTTTGGATACCAAAGGCCAAGTTTAGGGGCACCTTTGAGGTATCTGAGAATTCTTTTGATAGTAACTAGGTGTGACATCTTGGGGTTGGCTTGATATCTTGCACATATACATGTGGCAAACATGATATCAGGCCGGCTAGCAGTAAGGTACATAAGAGACCCAATCATAGCCCTGTAGAGATGTTCATAACATACTCCCCCTTAGATCAGGACCAAGGGAGTGGTTTCTGGCTATGGGTGTCTTTGCAACCTTACAATCAGTCATTGAATCTTGTAAGTATGTCTTGTACATATTTTGACTGACTAATGAAGATGCCATTTTCAACTGCTTCACTTGAATTCCTAGAAAGAAGTTGAGTTCCCCATGGCACTCATTTCAAATATATTCTTCATCAGCATTTCAAAGTCTTTGCAGAGCTTTGAATTAGTTGAACCAAAGATAATGTCATCTACATATCTGAACTAGCATTATGTCATTTTCTGTTTCTTTGATGAAGAGAGTCCATCAATAGTACCTCTTTTGTATCCATGTTGACAAAGATACTTTGATAGTGTCTCATACCACTTTCTTGGAGCTTGATGTAGTCCATATAGAGCTTTATCAAGCTTGCAGACATAATCAGGATGATATGGGTCTGCAAAGCCAGGTGGTTGTTTGACATAAACTTCTTCATCTATCACCCCATAAAGGAAGGCACACTTTACATCAAGCTGATAGACCTTGAAATCCTTAGAACAGCATAATCCCATGGACAATTCCTCTATCATCCTCTGTTCCCTAAAAACACATTTGGTTCCAATGACAGTCTTCCCTTGAGGAGAGGACATAGGTTCCCAAAACTTCTGTCTTCTAATTTGAAGTAACTCTTCTTGCATAGCTTCAACCCAGCTTCCATCCTTCAAGCCTCATCAACTTTCTTTGGCTCAATCTGGGACAAGAAACAAGAGTGCAGACAAACATTTTGATCATGGGTTTGTCCTTTTGTTCTCACCCAGTATCAACATTTTCCATGATGTTTGTGGTGGGGTGTGACTTGTGGATCCTTAGTTGAGGGATCACAGCAAGTTGGTTAGACAGATCTAGATTGGAGAAATTTAGATCTGGCAATGGAGTGTCACCCATCACATCAGCACATTTATCAAATGAGACTTGATCCAATGAATATGTGACATCATTTATGTTGTCCTCTATGGATGGTTATCAACATCAAGAAATTCTTGATTACTGTCACCACCTATTTCCTCCTGCATTTAAAGTTCCTTTCCTGAGTTTTGAACCTCTGAGCTGGAATTTGAAGGTACCTCAGATGTATCAGCTGAATTTGTCAAGTTTGTGCTGATAGGATTTCATTTGCGGGTTAGTCACCAAAGGAGCTGAAGTCATAATCTTGCTTGGTCTTCTCAGCTCAAATCTTGGGTCAGGATCTCCTGTTGATATATTATTTGTAGATCTTGAAACATTCTCACAAGACTTGCTAAAACAGTTGGTAACTAAGTCAAGATCAAATAGCCAATCTGGACCAGAACCTTTCACACTGGAGTGTGCTCATTGAAGGTCACATTGGCTGACTCCTCAACTACTCTAGTTCTGAGATTGTATACTCTATAAGCCTTAGCTGGGAAGAGTATCCAATAAAATGTCCATCATCTGACTTCTCATCAAATTTGGCTACTTGATCTTTGGTATTCAAGATGGTGCAAGGACATCCAAATGACCCGAGGAAACCAATAAATGGTCTCCTTTTGTGCCACAGCTCATAAGGAGTCTTACCATGAGTCTTAACCATTAAAAATCTATTCTGCACATAGCAGGCTGTGTTAACAGCCTCTGCCCAGAAGGTGATGGGCAGTTTAGAGTCAGACAGCATGGTTCTTGCAGCTTCAATAAGTGTCATGTTTCTCCTCTCAGCAACACCATTTGCTGAGGAGTCCTGGGAGCACTATAGTGTCTTGTAATACCCTTTTCATCATAAAATGTATCAAGAATTGGTTCTTAAATTCTGTTCCTTGATCATATCTTATGTTTTGACCTTGTGATCAGATTGATTCTTAATTTTCAGAATGAAATTCTTAAGATCTCGGGTCTCATCCTTAGTTCTAAGAAAAAGACCCAAGTGAATCTTGTGAAATCATCTGTGATCACTAAACAGTAAGAGGTCCTTCTAAACTCATTACATGGTGGGGCCAAACAAGTCCATATGTAATAGGTGTAGGGGAGTAGTGATGGAGTTCATTTCCTTTGGTTTGTGATACACTTTTTGTTGCTTCCCTTTCAGGCATGCAACACAGTGGTCATCACTTGTAAACTTTCTTTGGCATTCAGTTACCAAATCATTCTTAATCAATTTATTCATGTTCTAAAGTTTACATGGCACATTCTTTTATGCCAAATGAATGACTCATCACTATTTGCTTTAGAAAACAAGAAACTTCTCTTGAGGGAGATGTTTCATGTAAATCCATCTTGTATATGTTCCCTCTCCTGTGGGCTCTGAGCAGGATATGCTCTTGAGGAATGGCCACCCCGGGCTTGAGAACGATGCACTCATGCTCAGTGAAGAGCATATGGTGTTTTTCACAAAATTGGGATACACTCAGAAGATTGTATCCAAGCTCTTTGACAAAGTTTACTTTTAAATGCTGAGCTTACCATTTGTGACTCTGTCCCTTCCAGAAATGTAACCGCCAGAATCCCCTCCAAAAGCAACAGGTCCTCCATCAATTTTCTCAAAGTTTTGAAGCAGAGAACCATTGCCAGTCATGTGCCTGGAATAGCACTATCAATAATCCAAACTTTCTTGGTCTTTAGCTTTCCTACACAGAAAGAGGTGATTAGTTACCCTTAGAAACCCAATCCTTATTGGTCTTGGGCTTATTAAAATGAGTTAAAGACAATGCAACAGTAAGTGATCCTATATTCAAGCTTTGAGGATCATTTGCTGTTGTATAAGAACTTTTAGTCACATGGTCTTCCTTTCTTCCACACCACCTTTGGAAGATTGGGCCTGACCTTCAAAGCTTCGGAAGTTTTGACAACTTTGAAGTCTGGAGATAGACATTCGGAAGATCTAGCTTTACTGCTGCAAGCTTCAGTACTTCGGAAGCATTCCTTTCTTCCGAGACCAACTTTTCTTCGAAGGCAATTTTTCACTTGTCTTCTTCTTTTTGGAGCTTCCGAAGGAAACAGATTTCCTTTCGAAGCTATGGTTCCTTTTCTTCTTAGAAATGTTCTTTTGGTCATGTGATGGTACTTTTGGGATTGTACTTGCAATCCTTAGCCATATGAGAAGTACTACCACACATGACATAGTTGAGTTCCTTCTTTCTGAGAGTCTTCTTTTGAGAGCAAGACTGAGTTTGATCACTTTCCTTCTCCACCTTCATCTTTGCAGATGAAAAGCAACAAGCTTTTAGGGAGAGACTTGCTCATGGAGCTGGATGGTTCAGGCTGTGTAGCAGTGGTACACAGCTGGTTAGTCTTCTTCTTCTTGCTGGAATGATTTGGAACTAAACTAGAACTCCTGGTACTAGAGTTCATAGTTGAGATTCAGTCTTTACCACTTCAAAACCTATAGAAATAAACACTTGTTTCTGCTTTGAGTCAAAAGTGGCCTTGATTTCTTAAGCCTTCTTTGATCTTCTTTTCGCTCTTCTAATCAAGTTCTTTATCTTTGACTTGGTCATTCCAGCCTCATTCCTCTTCTCAGGAGAATAGTGACCCTTCTTAGGATGACCTTCTTCACTTTCTCTGAGTCATCCTCATTATTCTTCATCCTCTCTCAACAATGGGGTCTATGAGGGGAAGCTCATCTTCACAGTTTCACACCTTGGAGATTTTACAGACAATAGAGTGTATGGATGAGCTATCACAGTAGATCCCAGTCCCTGCTTATTGTGATAACAAACTTTTGCATGTAGGGATGAGGATATTATGTTCTTGAAGGTCTCTTCTTCAAGAACACATTTTTCTGCTCTGGCTTTGCTGATCATAAGCTCAGCTGGCATTTGTTAGCTTGGCCACCATTTGACTTGGGTGCCTTGCACTCCCTGGCAAAGTGTCCCATTGTTTATAATTGTAACACTTTACTTTGCTTTTGTCCAGCCCAAAATTTCCACTGACTGCATTGCTGGGAAACCTTCTCCTAGTCCTCTTGTAGAACTTCTGGGCTCTATGAGTGAGTAAAGCCATCTGCTGGACTATTTCCATATATTACAGATCATCTGGATGGATACAGTCCAGGTCTTCAAAGGTGAAGAGAAAGTTGCCTGAACTTCATCAGAAGACATAAAAGCTTGGAAGAACTTGTCTCCTAGAATGGGCTTCCAGGGATGTAGCCTTCCTTGGTGTCTCTGGAAAGGTGATGAAAGGACCTTTTGTGATTTGTCAGGGTAGCAGATGAGATGGTGTTGTGGTTCTCTGCCATCCCTTTCAACAACATGGAGGGCTGAACTCTGATGAGTGTTGGAGTTACCAGATGAATTTTGCATGTTCATCTCCATCTGGTATCCACTGAGTATTCCATATAATCAGTGAGAGTAAGAGTCTGGAGGTTTTCAGTCCTCTAATGACCACACAAGTCGTGTGTCCATTGTCTGGAAAAAGAGGACATGAACTTCCTAACAATATCTCTATTCTCAATGGTTACTCCAACATCAGCTAGAGTATCCACAATCTCAACATACCTAAAGTATTGTTGAGTCATGGTTTCCTGTCTTGAAGGTGAAATTTCAAACTACTGCTTCAAGAGGTCCTTCTTGTTTTCTTGGCTTCATTGGACCCTCATACATCAGCTTCAGTGCATCCCATAGCTCTTTGGCAGTTGCACTTCTTGAAACCTCTGTAGATGGAGTTAGGAAGAGCAGTTTGAAGGGCTGTCATAGCTTTCTGATCAATATCAATTTCTTCCAATCTTTTTCAGAAAAAATCAACCCTTTCTTTTGGTATCTTACCACCACCAGCAGCTAAAGTGGTGCATGGTATATAAGGTCCATTGACAACAGACTCCCACATCCTGGAATCTTGAGACTTGATGAAGCCTTCCATTCTTTGGCACCAAGTATCAAAATCATCAGGAGGATCAGTGGGGACTTTTCATAGTTCCAGTTCCATATCAGCCTTTGAGATAGATGCCATTTGAAAAGTTAAGTGAAGTGTGTGAAACTAAGAGGATTAAGATGGTGAGATCTTACAATCAAGAGCATGAATGCTCTGATTCCAATTATAGGACCGGTAAGGGTACTTAAGAGTGCAATTAGCTTCACAATGGGAGTGATCTTAAATCACTTAACCACTCAAATAGGAAACTGGTAACTTCACTGATGATACAAGCTACACAAGTAATATTAAAGAGACAGAACTATAAGAACAAGAACAAAGTCACAAGAACACAAGATTAAGTTTTCAAGGAAGTTGTATATTGATTCTCTAGTTTTATTACAAGTGTTTGCAAGTATATTTGATTACAAGAACCGGAGACTATTTATACTACAACCTACAACCGTTAATATGCAAAAAGACAGTTGGATTTTGACTAATCTATACAACAAGATCAATCAACAGTCAAAAGGCAGATCTAATGACTATGACATGTCATAGCTTATGACTTATCTAATACAGACAAGTTTAGGAACAAAAGTGGAAAGTTACAGTCAAAGACTTTTCTACTGTTTGATAAAGTATGAAGTTCACAGCTTTATCAAAAAGTAACTCAGAGAAAGCATCTTTTCTCTGTCTTTGGAAGAAATCTGTCTTCAACAACAAAATGGCTTCGGAAGACTTTGTCTTTGAAGCTTCGGAAGAACTTCATCTTTGGCTTCCGACAAATAAATGAGTCTTTGGCTTCGGAAAACTTCACACTTGTAATAATTTTATGATAAGTGTGAAACTTTCGAAGTAACTTTCTGAACTGTTGGCTTCGGAAGATTTTACACTTAGACTTATTTATGAGTGTAAAAACTTCCGAAGCTAGTTCATCTTTGTTTTTTAGTGCATGCATGAAGACTTGGTGTTTTGGTATCCTTTGGTTGCATCAGCCTTTAATCTTCAGATGTTCCTTACAGTTAGTATATTTGTAACAATGTAATGATATCTCTAAATGAGTTGGTAGGGTGTCGTCCCGACTGAGAAATCGATAGGTGGTCCTTTGTTGCCAGCTACTTATTTTATTCTTTTGAGATCCTCGCACTGAGAGCATGTGGGGTGTTTGCATCTTTGACGACTTCCCACCGCCCATGCTACAGACCATATGTTATGTGAGTCGTTTGCTTCTTGGATACCATCCACAACCTTTGTTGTTAACCACATGACTCTGCCACTAAGATAAGGGTGTGTGAGGCTTTTGCCTCTCCGATGACCATTTGCTGCCTTGACAGGAGCACACGGGACACGCCGCTGCCATCCTGGTGTAATCGTCTATTCGTTCGATTTCAAACCCTACGGGTCACGATGGGTTTTGTGTGGTGATTGTTCTCTGGCATGGTATGGAATGTGGCCTTGTCGTTGCCGCTTTCAAATCTTTTGGTGGCGTGTGTGTCGATGTGCTCTGTGCGCTATGTTTTGTTGGATGTGTTGTCTCAGTGATGGTGGGTTTTGCCTACTAGAGAGTTTCTCTTTGGTATTTTTTATCATCACCTTTGAATCCTAGGTTCAAGTTGATTTTTTGTTTAAGGTGTTTTCATCAGGATTGTGGTTGATGATGATGAACATTGCCCTCCACCCGAGACGCTGCGTTTGTTTTTGTTTCTGTGACTAAACTCAATCAATTTTTGGAATTGTAGACAACAGGCTTTTTTGGATATTTTAGGGTTGATTGGTTTGTTGATTGCTAACTCATGTGATGTTGAGCGGTATGCTCACCTGAGGATTGTATGAAGTTGTGATCTGATTGACTTGTGGTTGTTCAGTCTCAAGGCTACGTATGCAATGTTCATGCCCCCAAAAGGTTGTGCCGCGTGTATATCGAACAGTCTAGGCAGGGTCGAGATGATGATGTGTTGGGCTCATTTAAGACTCCATCCAGACTGTTTGCCATGCCTAAATCTTTTTGGGGTTATGTGCATTGAAACTTGATAGGTGATGCACGATGCCAAAAAAATGTTATGTTTACTATTTTGGCGTGGTAAACGTACTGTTTGCAACCGCAATAAACTTATGTTCTAAGGCTTCAAAAGTTATTATTGGCCTATGTATATGTTAAATCGTGAATGACATGAACGGTAGAGTGCAAGTCTTTATGCTTTGTGTACTATTGTTTGATGCACACACATGCTTTAAGGCTAGCTGTGCAATTTGTTACCTCATGTTAGTGTTGTGATGATACACCAACAATGGTGTAGGTTGCTTTCGATGTGGACACGTTTATGGTTAAAAGTCATGGTTGAACACCCGTTTTGAGCCCGACCCATCAGACGCAATGGTGTCGGTGGAAACACCTAGCTATTGTAACATTGAAACCGTTTTATTATTATAAGAAAAATAATTAATTGATAAAATTTACTTTTATTAGGAAGAGTGAGATAAATCACAAATTCAAAGATATGATAAATGTTAAAGTCTAAGCAAACCCCAAAAACATAGGCGGGAAATAATAGAGGTGTTAAAAAATATCTGAATCCGAAATATTCAAAATTTCAGATTCGAATAGTGATTTGAGGATTCCGGACGGATATTCGAATTATCCAAAAGATTTTTCTTAACATTATTAAATAATAAATATTAAATTAGAATTTTGGATATTTTTGGAAATTTAAAATATTTTTATAAAAACTTCAGATATCCGAAATCTTTTTAATAAAAAGTATTATTTTTTTCATTTTTTTAAATAATACATATTTTTTAAAATTCGGATATTCGAACCCGAATCCAAAAATTTGGATATCAGAAAATTCGAATACTGATTCCGATAGTGAAATCCACAATCCAAAATTTTCAGAATCCGATTTTGAACATCCCTATGAAATAAGCGGTTATTAACCAAAACCAGTATAAAAACCGAATTGAAATTGATACCGAAATCAGTTTGGGTCAAAATTGAAGCGTTGGTTTAGGATTAGTTTGTAACCCACTATGGTGAAGCGCTGGTTCAAACTGAATAAACTTTTTCTCATCGAAACCCATTCGGTTTCACTAAAAACCAGATTTAACGTTGCAGATCAAACCGACCAGCTTTAACTTGAACTAGTTTGAAGGAAAAAAAAACCAAAATGGGCACATCAAGTAAACATGTACAAATTAGGTATGAAACCAGTCTAGTCGAGTCAACAAAAGTCAAAAAAAACTTTTTGAAACCATTTTGGGTTGTATTTCACTGACTATTTTCAAACAACTCTTCGGTTCGGGACTTACCGGGAAGAACCGATCTTAAACTTATGAGTTGGATCCTGTTGGAATCGGGTTGGATTGAAACCGATTTGACAACTGGTTTGAGTCAGTTGTGGTTTCGGTATACCGCCTTGAATCTTGATTTCCCCCCTTTGAAGTCCTATACCAAGGGGGCAAGTAGAGATGGGCAAAAAACCGGGTACGGACCCGACCCAGACCCGGGTACGGGTACGACCCGTAGAGGGTGTACCCGGTTTGGACCCGAAAAAACCGGAGGGTTGGAATCGGGTTTAGGTTTTTAGATTCTTTAAGACCCCGATCCGAACCGAACCCGACCCTACCTGATTGTACCCGGGTCCTACCCGGTTTACCGTTTTTTTCTTTTTCAAAAAAACCAGCCGTTTTTAACGGCTATATAGTCGTTACCTTCGATTTGTGACCTTTTTTTGGCCGTTTTTGCCCTATAAGTTAGTATAAATAGGTGTGGGTTGATATGGTTGAGTACCCAAGTCCCAAACCTAAAAACATACGCAAAAACGCAAAAAATACACTCTCGTTTACTCTCGTTTTACACTTTCACTCTCTTCAATCTTGATATGGCTCACTCACAATCTTCCGTTGATCAAGGTCCGTCCATGCTCCAATTGTCGTTCGTGTTCTTGCACACAATTGTAACATGGATGTTTAGTGCAATTGGGACATGGTTGAGTTAAGTGACGGGTCTGTAAAGGCTCGTTGCAAGTTTTGTGGAGTTTTATTTGCTAAAAATTCTAACACGACTTTAAGCAAACACATTAACAAGAAGTTTGTAAGTCATTGAAAAGTAATCCGGATTCGCAACAAACACAATTAGGTGGAGACGGTGAATCTTTAATTATGATGTTAATACGGTTCGATATCGAATGGCGAAGTTCGTGATTCAAGAAGCTTTGCCTTTTAGTCACTTAGACAATCCTCGGTTGACCAACTTAATTCGAGAGACGCTTCAACCTCGTTACACCACGTAAGTCGTACACACTTAGACGTTATTGTTTAAAATTATGGAAACAAGCAAAAAATGATTTAATTGTATTATTTGAAAACTTAAATACCGGTGTAAACTTAACTAGTGACGTTTGGTCGGCTTCACGCGGTTTACCTGAATCGTACCTTTGCGTCACCGCTCATTGAGTAGATCTCAATTCATGGCAATTGATGAAACGTACGATTGAATTTGATCTTTTCTCGTATCCACACACCAGAGAATTTTTGTTTTACTTTTTGGATAATGTAATAACTACTTTTAAGTTACAAAATAAAACTTTTTCAATTGCATTTGATACGCCTCCAACAACACAACCGCGGTTGAAAAATTAAAATTAAAATATCTTCCGATTGCAAACGGTGATTTTTTCCATACTCGTTGTGTTGCACATATTATTAATTTAGTAGTGCAAGACGGGCTATCCGTGGAATTTGTTGATAACTTTATTAAAGCTTCTTGAATTATGTTACATGACGTTTTTAAAAAAAGTAGAAAAAGATATCAAGATTATAAACAACTTTGTAAGGATACGGAATTTACATTTTTAGGTCTTAATTGGGATGTACCTACTTGGTGGAATTCGATTTGTCACATGTTTGATTATGCTTTAAAACAAAATGACACTTTGAAAGCTCTTCATAATATTATTTCGAATAATGGTGAAGCCGACCCATTTCCGGATGCGGGTTGGAAGAATGTTCAAAGTCTATCCGAGTTTCTTGAGGTGTTTACAAACTCAATAACAAAATTATTGGGAGTTTATTATCCCACTAGCTATTCGGTGTCTCAAGAATTATATTTCATGGCTTTAAATTTTAAAAATTTTCAAAATAAAAATCTTATGTTTAGCCAAATGATAGAACCAATGAAAGAAAAGTTTAAAAAATATTTTAATGAGTTACCACTCGTTTTTACTTGTGCCACCGCTTTAAATCGTTTTTAAATGTTACGGGGGTTGAATGTTTGATAGACTTGATAAATGACAATTTGGATATGCATGACGAAAACCCCAAATTTTCAAACGAGGCAAAAGTAAATTTTAATAAGAGTTTGAAAATAATTTATAATTTTTATTTAAATAGATATGGGCCTAACATAAACATAACCATGCCAAGTGAATCAACCTCAAGTGCTAGTACCTCAGTTAAAGACCGAGGTACCGTATCTTGAATGTCGTTCGGGATGTGACGACTAAACGACAAAGGGGTAACACCCCAACAAGTGAGCTTGGTAGATATAGTGGAACAGATTTTATTTCCACTATGACTACCGAAGATTATCGTGCATTCGATATTTTGGCTTGGTGGAAAGGAAAAGAATCTCAATTTCCGATTCTTTCTGCTATTGCCCGTGATTTACTAAGCGTCAAAGCTTCTACGGTAGCTTCGGAATCTGCTTTTTCTCTTAGTGGCAGGGTAATATTATTACGAAGAACAAGACTAACTCCGGAAGCGGTAGAGATGTGCATTTGTTAAAAGGATCTCTTAGACGCGATGGATCGTATACAAGACCAAACAAGCCTCGAAGACGAAATTACACTCGAAGCTAAAATACAAGATGAAGAGGTAGAAGAAGGAGTATCTTCTGGCATATCCGATGAATAATTAGCATTTGATCAAGCATTTCGTAAAAAATAAACATTAGACGATAACTTAAATAAAAGTTTTATGTTATTTTTTTATTAATTCATTTATGTATTTTAAGTTGCTTTAATATTATTATAGAAATACATGACGATCAATCCATTGTTTTTTTTCAAAATAATAATGATGAATAATAATAATAATAACAAGATTAATAATAATAATAATAACAATAATAATAATGATGATGGTGATGATGATAATAATAATAATAATAATAATAATAATAATAATAATATAATAATAATAATAATAATGATGATGATGATGATGATGATTTATATTAATAATAATACAAAAAATAACCCGGATTGTATCAGGTTATGGATCCGACTCGGACCCGACCCGACCCTAACCGGTATATCGGGTAGGGTATGGATGAATGTGAACTCAACCCTGGTTCGTACCCGGGTTCACCAATACCCGGGTACAAAAAAAACCCGGTTGGACCCAACCCGGTTTGTACCCAGGCCCGGATACGACCTAAAACCCGAAACGTGCACCTGTAAGGGCAAGTAAGTAAGAGATGTTCACCAACCTAGCCCAGGCCCAATCTCATTAGCCCAACATGATTGCACCGCTCACAGTCATACTTCCTCATCTCCATGACTCCATGTATCTGTATCTGTATCTAGATGATGTCTTCACCAAAATAGTCTCCTGACAGCAACGTGCAACCGTTTCCGCCATCTGCATTCTTTTCAGTGTACACTTATGTTGAATTTTGTTCTTCTATTAAACTTCATCATCTTTGTTATTAACTCCAGTTCCTCATAAACTAGGGTTTGTAATCTGCAGGTGGATAACTTTCATTACGAAGGTTCATGGGTCCGCTAACTCTTCAGTCGAACAACTCATCAATGTCGTCATCAGGTAAGTTAAATGTGTCTTAGACTTAGTGAAATTGTATCTTCTGTTAATCATTTTGAACTAATTTACAATTAGTGATGGGAGTGTAGTGTAATCCAATTCGTCGTGCAACGAAGTCGATTATTCAACGCCATGCGAGCATGTTTGGATGAACATATGGTTTAGCTAGCTAGGGTTAATTGCTAATAAAATTAATTCACTAATTAATGTGGCTAATTGTTGTTAACTCTGATTGTAGTGGTATGTTTAGTATGTTTGTTCTGTTTTTCTTTTTTTCTTTTTTTTTTTGCTAATTAACCTTACATTTTAATAAAATGATATGGAAACTACTCAAGTGTTTTCAGTAAGGATGAAGTAAGAGAATTTGCCGGCAAAACTTAATATTATCTATACTATATTATAATGCACGAAGGAAGGATTACGACCAAAGTTAAGAGATTTGTAAATTTTAAGCACAATGTACAACCTAAAAAATCAATTTAACAAGGGTAATTATGTCTTTCTAACGTTACTAAAAAAGTGGAATTTTAAACTTATTTACACTTAGACCCTCGTATATTTAATTATATACAATTTTTTCCATGTTGTTACAATATGCTTAAAAGAAGGAATTCAGTTTTTTGAATATAAAACTAACCAGAAACAAATACCATAATAAAAAGTGTCGCACGCGCCGCATTGGCGGGCACGTTACTAGTTGTTTTTAATGGCTACTTTAGCTTGAAAACTTTTCTATGTAGAAAACAATTTCTGGGAAATAATTTATTTGCAGTTATTTGGGACAAAGGGGGTAGTTACCACTTCTTTGTTCATCAATAAGTTCATGCTTTTGTGAAATCTAGAAGTTGGATCTTAATTGTGGAATGGTCACTCTCCAGAGTATTGTTAATCTATTTCGAACTCATAGTGGTCCCAAATTGATGTCATTATTCAAGTTACATTTCCAGAGATGTTTGCAATCCTACTAGAGTAATGGACTAATAGTGTGTTTATATGTAATAAAACATTGTCAATTTTCACCCTATTTAAAGTACCATGGTTCTATATCAACAGTTTAGATCCTTTTTTTTAGCCGATCCACTTCATGTCAGGATTCTAATGAGTTGATGACAGAAAGTAATTTTCTCATGACCTGAATGAGAATGAGAATGAGGTTTCATCATAATAAACACGAGTTATATCATCGTTTGAGAACTTTAGAAGCAATATGTTACATTTAAGTTTATTTAAAGAAAACATAGTGAATGAAGTAAGGTAAAACGCTGCATTTTTTATTTAGATTATGTTTATAGATTGAGCATCTCAAGTTCATTAAGCTATCATGGATTTGTACAGGTTTATATTCTTGTCATGGTGATATAGATACTGTCATGTATAAAATATCTCTAATCAAATTCAACAACTTAATTTTCTTGTCATGAAGATATATACACTGACCTATGTAGAATACCTATAATTAAACCACCAAGTCTAATTATTTGTTTTAAGTTATGTTTTGGTTAGTGCCATTTATTTTGTGGTTCTTCCTTGAGCAGGTCTGTGGTTTTGCAGATGTATCAAATGGGAAAGCGCAAAGGTTGCAGTTGATACCAAAAAAGTCTTTTGCATCAGTCAGTATAGGAGAAGATAAACCAATTGATTTCCTACGAACTGTATTTGGTATTGCTTTAATATTAATTCTAAAGTTTTTGTTATTAAGTATGAAGTTATGAACTCTATGATCCTAGCCATATTTTTATGTTTTTCGTTTATCACAGTGATTAAATCTGACACGTTAAATCATTTTTAATTGCTACTCTCTCCGCCCTAAATAATGTTAGCATCTGATTGACCATTGTGTAGTGAAAGTTTCTGACTGCTTGTTAAACATGTGAGATGCTCCTCTTTAGGGGAAATTTGTGAACCAAAAGTTATGCTATTATTATTTTGTAATGACTACAAACACGCAAACTGGAAATTCTAGATATGAGTTGCAATATATTGAAAAGTTTATGTTCTAACTATCCATGTGATGTGCAGAGGGTTTCATAGCAGGAGGTACAGCTGGAGTTGTTGTTGAAACAGCTTTGTACCCAATTGATACCATAAAGACCAGACTACAGGTATGTTCTAGATCGTTCCAGTGTTCCACTAAAATCTGGTAGCAATTTCTCCAAGATGATTGATTTGAGAAACCTTTGCACTTAATAAAATAATTACAGTTTTCTCCCTGTAAAGGAGTTTTTTACTTAAATAAGTGATGTTTTCTGCCTTAAATTTATACAAATTATTTTCCTCAACCATTAAATAATTATGTATGATTTAATAAATATTTGTTGTATAATAGAAGTAGTTATCTTGGAGTTGACTGCTTCTAATTGGCAATACTTGGGGAAGAATAAAAATAAAAGTTAAATTATTCATTCTGAGGGTAATTAGGTTAGATTATGTAATTACATGCAGGTGTATCAAGCATGTTAATAAATTAACTTTATCAACATTATATATTATGTAGGCAGCACGTGGTGGAGGAAAGATTGTCCTCCAGGGGCTATATTCAGGATTGGCTGGAAATCTTGTTGGCGTATTACCGTAAGAATATACTACCATAGTGTTTTTTCACTCTTCTTTGTGTATTCAAAACCGACTTCTAAATTTGATTCAAGTTAAGATTGCTATAGTCTATATATGCTTTCAAATCTTAAGATCATACATTTTAGTCTGTTGTATTTTAATTCCTTTGTTCAATTTTGTATGTAGAGCCTCTGCCTTGTTTGTAGGCGTTTATGAACCTGCAAAAAAGAAATTGTTGAAGATACTTCCTGAGAATCTTAGTGCTGTTGCACATCTGGTAAGATTTATTTCCTCTACGTTCCATGATATGCAAATGGTGCCGACAAATGTACAGAGTTAGAATATTGATATAATGACTTGTCACATATTTGTTCCACAAAGATGTATCCAGGATAGAAATAAAAAATAAGCTTTACTGCTACAGAAATTGTTTTATTGTTTTTTGTGATGCCTTTACGCAAGCCTATTTTTTATACTTAAAAGTTGCAAAATGTTTTGTAGACCGCTGGTGCAATTGGAGGAGTGGCTGCATCTCTTGTACGCGTTCCAACAGAGGTATGGATAATTTCTTTAGAGGTGGCAAAATGGGCAGTTACTGTAATGGGTCATAATAGCTTGATCTGGGTGCTTTTTATGTGTCGAGTCTTAGGGTTGGCACGCTGTAAATTATTAATCATATATATTTTTTTTGTGACTTTTGGCCTTTTAACCGATCAACCCATTTGACCCGTGACCTATAAAATACAACCCAAACCAACTCATATCTATATAAATAAGTTGCCATTGCCGCTTCATATTCTAGCACATTACAGTGTTTCTTATTCTGCTTTCACTTAATTTGGTAAAATAGGTTGTAAAGCAAAGAATGCAGACTCGTCAATTTGCTTCAGCTCCTGATGCAGTCCGGCTTATTGTTTCCAAGGAGGGTTTTAAAGGTCTATATGCGGTATGAATCTTTCTTCTAAGAATACATATATACACACAAATATTTATTTTATAAATAGACGTTCTGTTTTATTTTTCTTAAAATTGTTGCATTTACACTCGCAGGTTCTGTGAAAAACATGAACTTTTGACTTGACATGTAGTTAAAATTTTCCAGTCTCTAAACCATCATATGAAAACAGAATTTTTTTTCATATTCAGTCAATAACTTCAGTTCATTTTAATGATGATAATAGACAAGTCACAAGTAAGCGACTTTTAACTGAAAATATGTCTAAAACCTGTTGTAATCTTTACAGGACGTTCCAAAAAAGAAAAGTTCACCTTAGCATTTTTTTCTGTTTTAAAGAGTGAAATGGTATTGAATAATTAACAATAATCATGAATTCTGACCTTCACATGGGTTAAATCTAGGGATATGGATCTTTTCTCCTACGAGACTTGCCTTTTGATGCTATCCAGTTCTGTATATACGAGCAACTTCGACTTGGCTATAAATTGGCGGTAAGTATATTCTTTAAATTTTTATTTTTGGCTGCACAGTTACTAATTTTCTAACTGCATTACAAATTCAAAATAATCCTAAAACTATTTTCTATACACAAAATTTGATCAGTACTTAACTTCTGCCAGGCACGTAGGGACCTCAATGATCCAGAGAATGCAGCAATTGGTGCCTTTGCTGGTAATAGCT
This sequence comes from Flaveria sonorensis, assembly GCA_025506505.1. Taxonomy (NCBI): domain Eukaryota; kingdom Viridiplantae; phylum Streptophyta; class Magnoliopsida; order Asterales; family Asteraceae; genus Flaveria; species Flaveria sonorensis. The sequence continues at coordinate 45,290,635 of CM046430.1, read as the reverse complement.
CCTGTTTAAATAAAGTAAAAATAAGAATGATACTTCCATCGCATGTGAAATATAATCCTGTTTAAAAATTGAACCACATAGTTCCATTAAATTGTTTGGGCGGTTTGTGAAATGCCTAAAATACTCGTCTGTAATATGCCACAATGGGATGTGTTGTTGTATGTATTGTAATAGGCTGATGGAAAATTTTAAATACCAAAATCTTTTCACTTGCATTTAGCTTCAATATTCAATTCCCTCATCTATTTGTGTTCTTTGCAGGTGCACTTACCGGAGCTATAACAACACCACTTGATGTCATAAAAACTAGGTTAATGACTCAGGGATCAGCAAACCAATACAAAGGGATAGTCGATTGTGTTCAGACAATCATAAAAGAAGAAGGACCTCCTGCCCTTTTGAAGGTATGTGATCTTCATCATCTTGCGAATATTATAGAAAGTCCCCTCTGGTCTATAACATTTCAAAAGGCTGACCTCCTCAAGCATATCTACAAAAAGATATTTTGCTAATAATCGAAAACCGCAACAATTTCCTTTTGGATTTTCCTATAAACATCGTCATATTTCGTTTTTGGAATCATTCTCACCAGAAACTAGTTGGTTCTCACTGCTGCCTTTGTGTTTCTGTGACCAATTGGCTAACAATTGGTATCAGAGCAATAAAGATCAAGGGCCGTTGAAGACAAAACCGACCACCATCAAACCAAGAATGAACCTGTGATTGGTTCAAATATTGGTGAAGAGCTGCTGATCGATTGTGAAGGCTGTGAGGGTCTGAACGAAGGGCTGTGAAGGCTGCTATGACCTAATCAAGAACTGTGAAGGTGCTGTTAGGACAACCTGTGCGACTCAGGTGGTGTGGTGCGATACCGTGTTGAAGAAGTCTATCAATCCGTGAAGGATTGATCAAAATCTGGGCTGATCTATTCACTGGTTGGGGAGAAGAAGTGAGTTAAAACAGATTGTTTTCTGTTTTTGCTGCTGGAGTTTTGGGAGAAGCAATCAAAACAGGGCGAATTAAAGACTGATCTGTGACATATCGATTGAAGACAAGTTGTGTGACGCAACCGCAATAGAAGAAGACCTGTGCGATTTAGGTTTGTATACGTGTGAGACGATTTTGTAGAGGAAATTGTGTGAAGCAACCAAGTTAGCTGTGAAAGCAGGTTTGAGAAGAACTCACTTGTGATTGATCAAAGAAGAAAAAGGGGTGAACCCGAGTTATAGCAGAACATTGGCTGTGTGAGGCAGTTTTGAAGATCAGTGATTGATCAAACGGGGAAGAAACACGATTCCAACAACTGAAATAGGTTGACTTGAGACAAGTCGACTTGTGGTGCGTGTAATCAGCAAGTAGGGGCTGATTTAGGTTGAGAAAAGTTGGGTGTTCAGGTAGTTCTGACAGAAGGTGCAAGGGCAGTTGTTGTACCCCACCGAGAACCAAGCAATGTGACTTTGCAATGTCCAAAACTGACCACAACAAACTACATTGAATGGTCAATTATGATGGAGACCATCTTAGGTGCACATGGTCTGCGAGAGGCCATAGAACCTGTGACAGGAAGTGAAATTGATGATAGAAGAAAGTACATGGCGAAGGCGTTGATATTTCAGTCACTACCGGAGGATGTGTTGCTTCAAGTGTCAAAGCATAAGGATCCGAAGAATGTTTGGGATGCATTACGGGTCAGATATGTGGGAGCCGAGAGGGTTCAAAAGGCTCGTTTGCAAGTGAGTTGGAAGCGATGAAGATGACCGAGGTAGAGACTATTGATGAATTTGCAAGTAAGATAAGTGGGCTACAATCAAAGTATAAAAGTCTTGCGTCTTCACTTGATGATGAGATAGTGGTGAGAAAGATCCTGAATTCCATGCCAAAGAAATATTTGCCAATCGTTGCTTCGATTGAGCAATACTCGGAGATTGAGAAAATGGCATTTGAAGAAGGGGTTGGTCGACTTAAAGCTTATGAGGATAGGGTAAAATCCCAAGATGAAATTGAAGATATGCAAAGTAAATTGATGCTCACTTGTAATGATGAACATCCTAAACCAAGAAACGATAATGATTATCAACAAGGTCGTGGATGGGTTAACCGGGATGGAAGAGGTCGTGGTAGAGGCTGAAGTTTAGGAAGAGGAAGGAGTAGTGAGAATCGAGCCAGTTCAAGAAACGATCAACGGGGGACAATGGGAGAACGAGACAAGTCATGGGTTCAATGCTACCGATGTGAAGAGTTTGGACACTTCATATGAATGTCCAAAGTCAAAACCAAAGCATGAGGAGGCCAACTTGGTTTGTGAAGATGATGAGCCGACTCTACTTTAGAGAAGGAAGACCACATTAGGATTAAGGGGGTGATTGTTGAAAGTTAGTCCTAATTGTGGTCATATGTGAAAGTTTAGGGGGAGAATCATCAAGAGTCTAAAGATAGGTTTGTTTTATTTAGTAAGTTTTAATTAACTTTATTTTAGGTATTAGTGTTTATGTTTTTGGCTGTGAATGGGCGTCATTCCAGCTGTGTTTGAGTGGAGGTTTCATTAGTAATTAAGGTTAGGATTAGTATAAAATAGGGTCATTGTCTAAGAGTTTTTGGTGTGGTTTTTATTCAATAAAAGAAAAGAGTCGTGTGTGTGTTTCCTACAAAAATCACTGCTGTCTTTGTGTTTCTGTGACCAATTGGCTAACACTCATATTGTCATCAACACAAGTAAGGTTGGTTTTTGGATTGGGTCAAAGGCTTAATTTTCTGGTATTTTCATTATTGAATTACATTTACAACACGAAATAAGAAAATGTCTCACATTTGGTTGATAATGATACAAAGAAAGTAGTTAGAATAACTAACAAGAAGATAATATTATCTTGTCAAAAGTCAAAACCAGAACATACAACTCCTCTGTGGAGGCAAAGTAGGCGGGTTGGTGATGGATCAAAACGAGTGACTTTCTTGTATGGACGAGGTTGATTTGATCCAAAATGCTTTTTTGTCCATATTCATTTTTGTATAAATATTTTATGCATTAAATATAATTATAAAAACTATAATAATAATAGTGGAAGTAACAATAATGACAATAGTAATAAACTTTCTAAAATAAAACAAATTTGAATAGATAGTATGCATTAAAAATACAATAGGGACAACTTTGGAACCATTTGACCCATTTCCTTTTTACCTATGTTTTTTATTTTCATTCAGTCCGTTTGAGATATAACATAACTAGGGCTGTTCACGAACCGAACCGAACCGAACCGAACGAAGGCTCGCTCGAACTCGGTTCGTTTACAAACCGAGCCGCTCGGTTCGGTTCGAATTTAGGAAATCGAGCGAAAAATGTTCGCTCGAACTCGGTTCGGTTTAAAACCGAGCGCTCGGTTTGGCTCGGTTTGGCTCGGTTTCATATTGCAATTTAGTACAAAACTAATAATTCATTTAAAAGTTTCAAGTTTCAACTCAAACTCAATAATGTAACAAGAAAACATACAAAATAAGTTTAAGTTTTAACTCGAGCTTAAATAAATGACTGTAAAACCCACGCCCACAACCTCCATTGCGGCCATTTCCACGTCCACTATACGCGCTTTGATGCAATGTTTAAAAAAGTATACAAAAATCCAAAAAATGATGTTTAAAAAATTAAAAAGGAGCAAGGGTAAACTGGTAAATAATTAAAATGGTAATGTCCTAAACTATAAATAAATAAACTAACATATTACATATATATAATATATATAAGTTATATTTAAAAATAATTCGAGCGAAACCGAGCGAGCTTACCTTTGCTCGTGCTCGTTTCGTTTACAAACCGAACCGAGCGGCTCGGCTCGTTTACAATCGAGCCAAAATCGAACGAGCAACTTTTCGAGCTATTTTCGAACGGGTTTCAAGCGAGTTTCGAGCGTTTAGCTATTTGAACAGCCCTAAACATAACCTAAATCGACCTAATTGTATTGGTAAATCAGTCTACAATACCAGCTGGCTGTCCTTTGTGAAATGGCAGAAATGCAATAATAGTATCTGTATAATCTTGTAGGGCATCGGGCCACGGGTGCTGTGGATAGGGATCGGAGGTTCAATATTCTTTGGAGTTTTGGAGAGAACAAAGAAGATCCTTGCGGATCGCCATCCGCATCCATCTGACAATCAAAGTTTTGAGCCCCCTAAGCAAGATTAAGGAATACAATCTTTATCCGCCCATCGATGCTCAATTTTCGGGCTAGTTTATTCTTAGGGTTACGTGACAACGGTCCAGTAACATTCAGGTCCGAAAATCTCCATACAAGTCTGTATGTTGTGAAGATTTGCATTTCTATCATTGTATGTAGCACATTAGCAGCATTTTACCCAAGCCAAACAATATTAAACAACAAAGGAGACATCTACTACATAAGTTTAATGAAAGCAAAGGTTTTGTAAGTCACTAAGGGTGTATTACATGTATGATCTATACACTACCCTTGCAATCTTTATACATTTAGGTAAATTTTATTTGCACAAACTATGAACATAATTTAGTATTTTAGTGGTTGCTCTGGTGGTTAGAGCGCTAAGCCTATTGGTAAGGTCATGGGTACAGAACACTTGTTGCCTCTTCAAATATGTACTTTTTGTGGTTTGAATTTTGAGTTTTTCGATTTCAATTCGAATACTCTATATTTATGCTTTTAATAATTTTTATAGAACTTTCCTTTCATAATTTTACATTGTTTACACCTTTGCGGTACTCAACGATCTATTTTTATGTATGTATTTTTCAAAAGGAGGTGGTTTGGCTTGAACTTATTTCTCGATGAACATTTTCTTAATCATATTATGTCTTTTTTATTTCCTCTTTTCTTGGGATTTATTTTGTGTTTTTTCTTCAAATTTTCTACTATGATCAGTTGAAAATTAAGAGGATAGAGAAATGGAGAGCTGCCTTGAAAATTAAGAGGATAGAGAAATGGAGAGCTGCCTTAGAGAGTAAAGACTTACATGTCACTCTATCTAAAATTGAGTATCTTTACTGTAACTTTAGTGGGAGTCGATTGTTAGGACACCCAAATAACAAGTGGAGGGCATGTAACAAACAACCATGGTTAAGTACTTAGGATCATTTGGTCATAGTGATGGAGATATTGATAGTGATGTGACGCACCGAGTGCAGACTGGAAAGTGAAGGGCAGTCAAAAGTGTGTTGTATGACCAGAGGTTCCTTGAAAAATAAAAAAAGGAAATTCTATAAGGTTGTAGTGCAACCAACTATTTTATACAAAACTGATTGCCACCCAATTAAAAAGACACAATGCTAGATCAGATAAATAATAAAGTTTTTAGGGCTAGATTTGGGATACCACGCATTTCAAATAAATAATGAAGTTTCGCTAACGTCGTTTCTTTCATTCTTATGTTTGTGTTTATTATGTGTTGTGCGCATGTGTTATGATTGTTGCTCTTGTATGTTTCATTTTGCTCTTTGAGCCGGGGGTCTACCTACAAATAGACTCTCTATTTCACAGAATACGGGTAATGTTTGCCTACATCATAACCCCCCCCCCCCCCTTCCACCCAGCCCTCCCCAAAAGATCGTGGGATTCTTTCTCGGTATGTTTATTTGTTTATTTCGACGCGTCCTTAATGCCTTGAGGTTCTACGTGAGAGTGATAATCATTATGATATGATTTTGTATTCGTGATTTAATATTCAAGCATATGACGGAATTTTCCGCACAACTCGCGCGGGAACATTTCTAGCTTTATTTTATATGCAGGTGACATAATGACGGTCGAGGGCGATCATTTTATACAAACACAATACATTACAACTATTAGGGATGTTGGCCAGTCAACCATATCATATAATGTGTTCGGGCTACTCAGGGCCGACCCATCAATAGAATTGGTGAAGCCATGGGCTTTGGGCTCCCAAAAACATAAGGACCCAATTTTAGAAAAAAGTTCCGCTGGACTATTATGAAAATTAGATCACACAAAAGCCTATAAAAGGCCCATTCTGAAACAAAATAGCCTACAGAATACTTCAACTCCTATTTGAATTCCAATGACAACTAGCATTAGGTAAGTGTTCTATTCATGTTATAATGTTTGCTTTAGATTTTAATTGTTTTATTATTCTTTGTTGAATATTATAATGTTTGCTTTAGATTTTAATTGTTTTATTATTCTTTGTTTTTGTTAGACATATAGATTGTTCCAGCTACGCAAAATATATTTAAGAATTACAGTTGTATAAAGCATTAGCTAATTTTGATTAACAGACTCAACCTAGTAAAAGTTCCCGAACATATGATTCTATAGCCAATTTTTAATATATTGAAAGAAAAAGACTCATTTCTAAATTACGAACCAAAACTTTTTGAATAATGACCTCATATTTGTACATTGCTTGGGCCCCAAAATTATTGAGCCGGCCCTGGGCTACTTGTCCAATATAATATGCTTTATAATCCATAGACACGTTGTAAAATCATGCCTTTTAGGTTTATCTTTATGATTTAACTAAAAATCATCATTTACTAAATTTATCTCTCATTTTTCAATAACCTTTCATATCTCATTATCTTATCTATTTTTATTTTAATTAAATAATACTTTTTTATTTTTTTAAATATGTTTTATTTTTTTTCACTCACAACCATTTAAAAATAATATCAAAAAATAAATGAGGAATGAATAGTAACCCCTCAAATATGAGGGATCATTGTAGTTTCCCCTAAAAATATAAGAGATAAAAGATGAAGATAAGACACCTGATGATGTAGGCTTGGTTTTAGAGATGCGCCTGAGGCGCACCTAGGCGCAAAGCTCCCTCTGGAGCGACCCCTTTCGCTTTTGTGAACCTAAGGCGAGCAGTGTACGTGAAGCGCGGGTGAAGCGCATTTTTTAGGCAAAAAATCGATGTCAATGGCGCGCTTCCCGTACGGGAACACGACTTAGCCATGGATATGAAATGGGGTTGAAGACTTACTTGCAAATGGACGATGAAAAAGGGAAAGAATACCTTGTCAATGGAGGAGACCAGGTTCTGTAGATGAAGAAGAATGTGAATGACAGCTGGAGTCTTCTAAACCCTAATATAAACCACTGGACTTTTTTTTATTTTAAATTAATTACATTTGTTACCCTTGAAGAATAATTATTATTAAAGTTTCCCCACAACCTTTTCTAATTTGTTTTTCATTTTTTGTTTCTTGTACATCATGCTTTGTTTATTGTACAATGAGTGTATCAACATATTATGTGCTTTTTTAGGTTGTATTTATAGTGTTTTAGGTTGTACATAAATGTTAATTATATTATTAAATAGCATATATTAGTTTATACATATTAAAATATTTATATACACATCGTGCGCCTCGAATACGAAAAGCGGTGCGCTTTTACGCTTTCCGCTTCTGTTTTAGACCATGACGCTTTTGTGCGCTTCGCGCTTTTTAAAACCAAGGATGTAGGAGTAAATTGCATTATTTTTAATAATTTCCATATAAATTAGAGATGTAGAAGAGGAAAGATATAAGGAAGCTAACACATGATGTGGAGTAAAATTGCATGATTTTTTCATATTTATTGTATAAATTAGAGATGTAGGAAGACATAGGGAAGTTAATGTCGCTCTTTGGGTCCAAATAACCACATAAATTTCTAACTTTGGTTTGACCTAAAAGTCAAAGGTTGACCTTATTAGTCAAAGGCTTTGCCTAGATATCTTGAAGATTTCAAATTAGAAGGCAATAAACCACAAGTCATCACCATTAATCATGCATCAAGAAAATGGACAATAATTTTGTTGCTAAAATTTTCAAAAAGGAAACTACAAAAGTTTGATCTCAAAAGTCAAAAATTTGTTATTATTGTTAAATTTCACCCATTGGCACACAGTTAACAAGTCAGCATACTAATGTCAACCATTATGTATAAAGAAAGATATCATGCAAACAATTGTCTGCTAATCAATGGCAATTCTGGATTCCAGGAACAAATCTGACCTCAAAAAGTCAACTTTAATTAACCATTATGCAAACATGCATAAGTGATTACTTTCACCCTGTGAATTAATAAACTGTAATCACTAATCACACCTTACATAGTCATACAATCCCAGTGATCAAATGTCACTAGAAGTCAACTAAGTATCATGATGAGGAAAACCGAAAAAAGAAATGAATAAAATTGAAGCATGAATAAAAACCTGTTGTAAGATGGAATGGTTTTTCCTTAAATAAAAACATATTCCTCTGGAGAATCCAACTAATCTTAGGATTACCAAGGTACAACATTAATGTTATATGAAAAGAATGTGTAAACAAACCAGAAATCACCGGTTTTGAAGGGCCTCAATCGCCTTTTTCCATTGATACCCTCTCTGTTTTGAATCCTCAAATGTCATAACTTTCTTCGGCTGGATCATCGCATATAAAAGTCAGAAATGAAGATAATAAAATAACAAGAAAGTAGAGGTGGCAATTTGGACATGAATGAAAATGGGTTGTGTCTTTAATTTCAAACAAGTCAAACAGGTCAAATAAAAGTCTTTTAACCAAATGGTAAATTGCCCAGAGTTTTCTTTATAGCATAATGCCCTCCTAAATCATTTTTATCTAACAACTGAGGTTAATATTGTAATTATATAGCTTTTAATCATAATAATGCATTTGTTAGGGAGTGGCTAAATGTATTCCTGTATACTGAACATACCTCCCTTATGAGGAGGATATTACTTTTTACCGGGGGAGGGTCCACCAAGTGTGTGAGTGAGGTACGTTTAGCATAACCCATTTGTTACTTATTAAAAAAAGACAAAGTGTTTGTGGGTCGACCGACCCATCTCAACAAGTACTAAAAGCCCTAGTTTGTCCCATTTCCCCTTTGAGTAACTTTCTTGAGAATTTTAAATTTCATTGAAGGTTGTGTATGGACTCACAATGCAAATTTTGAAATTTGATGGGCTTGTAACTTGGACGCTAAGTTCATTGGGATCATCAGACCAGATTATAGTCCCTTTACCCGCTAGCTTGGAGGGATCCACGTATATCAACTTTGGTTTGTTAGTCAGGATAAGTTGGACTTTCTTACTTGATAGCTTCTGCAGTTTCTTGACCATTGAGATCATAAGAATGGACTCACCTGGCTCCAAAAACTGTTGCCTGTTGACATGTTTTAAATTCGGGTCACAGGTCAAACAATACAGTATTTATTGACCAAAATTGCTCATTCTTGCAAAGTTTATTTTTTACGTCTTATCCTTTTTACGAGAACTATGGTTCACTTGCAACAGAAAGTCGAGTACGACGGTTTGAAAAGTCAACCAACGGAAACAATATATCAGAAGCATATTTCTGTAGGAAAATTATGTTTAGTAGCATGGATTATTTACCATTTTGAATCAAAGGAATCTATTGAAGCGAGCTTAGTTATATGGCCTGCATCAGAGGAAGAGGTGACATCAGCAACGGTATTTCCTGTTCCTATGACATCACCAATATGCGTCGGGTTCCATGATGAATCTTGAGTGTCATCACCTCCACTTGAGCAACTACTAGTGGGACCCTATAGAAAGTTGAGATGATAACATGTATAATGTATTGAGGTATGATTACTTCTTTGTCCATTCGTAACTGTTAGAAAATAATAACTGTATCAAAGACATTTGAAAAGAAGGCCAAAGATTTCCATATTTACAAAAATATTTTAACTTTCATACATACGTGTAATCTAAAAATATATTGAGTTTATATGTAAAAGTGAATCAATCAAAGAGTATAAAGATACCTTCTCCGGTACAAGTCTAGGAGGACACTTTGACCTTATATTATTCCAATCAATTCCTCTAAAGAAAGGATGATTCTTTAGTGAGTTATAGCCATCAGGTCCCGCACCTGGTCTTTTTGCAGGATCAATATCCTGCATCATTTTTATTTTTGCAATTCAAGTCGGTCTAAATGACAAGATAGAAAATATATTTAAGCAGTTTTAGAATCTGGTATTTATGAAAAGGACAATAACAAGTAGAGGTAGCAATTTTGAACCATTTACTTACGAATCAAAATTGATAATGTGTCGAAAAAATAGCCCACCGTTGTGCTTTATATTGCTAAAGTGAAAATCAAAATTTAGCTAAAAAAGGGAAAGGGTCATAGCTCAAAGCCTTAAATTAACATTGTAACAATGATTTTTTTGTAAGCATAACTAGGCCCAATACAAAAAAGTGTTTATGGTTTCTGGCATGACCCATTTCAACGTGTACTAACATATAATGTTTCAATCCGCCACCTCAAAAGCAATATTTGGTGTCAACAACACACTAGATGGAAGATATGAAATGATGTATCAAAAGGGTATCACAACTAAAAGACAAGCACAAGCAATAGATTCACTTGCCAATAATTTATCGATCAAGTCCCTGGCATCCTTAGAAAAATAATCAGGAAATTTCACATCTCGGGCTGTAATTCTTTGAAAAATGAGCCATTCAGTATCATCTTTGAATGGAGAAGTGCCCGATAGCATCTGAAACAAGGTGCAGCCAAGTGCCCATAGATCATTTCTGCCCAAAATTTTTTTAAAAATAGCAAAAAAGAGTCATTCTACTATACAAAACAGCTAGAGCAGCAGTTCAGGTGAAGAATTTAATGGAGAAAAAAAATAATACTCACCCAATTGTTGCAGGTGAAGAATTTAATACTTCTGGAGGGACGTATGCAGCCGTCCCCACAAACGCAGAGTCCTTCTCATCTGAAGAAGAAGGATGCCATGATTAAACTCAAGGTTATACGGTCCCAAACACCTTTAAACTCTCTCACACACACACACACACCTGATGCTGCATGTGGAAGGACTGTTATCTGGCTACCTTGCATGGGCTTTACACTACCAAAATCAGCAATCTTAATATGTCCATCTGATGTAAGAAGCAGGTTTTCTGGCTGTCATTAAAATGCTGTCAGCAACAGTTATTGTCGGTGGAATGACTGGAATCTAGTCTAAATAAATAAACCACAAACCATAAACCTAGGGTTGGTCCCAGTCCCACAAGAGTAATCTGGTCAAACCAAAGCAATCTGACCAGTTTGGCTGAAAAGATAATTATATAATCGGACACAGTTTGAAATGCTTTCCGTTAACCCAAAGTTCAAATTTTTGTTTCATGTGATTATCGTTATCAATCCTAAGAATCACATTATATATAAATAAAAATACTATTGCAATACCTTAATGTCTCGGTGTATCAAACCCAAACTATGTATATATTCAAGAGCATCCACAATTTCAGCTGCATAAAAGCAAGCTTCATCATCTGTCAAACGGCCTTTCTGTAAAAACAATTCAATAGATATAGTAGATATGTTACAATCAAATAATACAATTAAAAATATAGATACACCAAAAAATCAGGGGTCAGAATCGTCTGACTTTATGTCCTGAAAAAACATTGTTAAAAGGATAACTAAGAAAGCAAGATTGGTTTGAGACAAAAGGTTTCTGTAATGGTTTAAAACCTGGATGGTTCATTGACTAGGAATAACTTAATAGGTGGATGGATGCTAGTGAAATAGAGATTATGTAAAGATAATTTTATACAACAAGAACATATATGCAATTATCAATCATCCAACACAATAATTTTGACTTCTACTACAACATGGTAGGAATCTTTACTCAAAGTCTCCATCCGCAAATAACATTTAGGGAAACCAACTGAATGGTGTCATATTATACATAAAGAGACAAGGACTATGAGTTCATACACAAAAACTAAATATTTACTTAACAACCAAGAAAAATATAGAGGTTGCCAGTTTGACCCAATTACTCATGAACATGCTCACTTTGGGTTCTGTTTTATCTCCATGATCATATGAGAAATTCAAAACAATTAACTAAAAAGGGAGCAGGATCAAACATGTTGAAAGTAGTCCAACATGCATTTTAATGCATACAACCTTATTATAAAAAAAATAGGTTGTTCTCTAATATCTTTATGTGATTATATACGACACAAGTCATAAAAGAAATGAAAATGTGGACCAAAGTCTTTCATGTCAAGCCAACCCGAAACGCACCAGAATACCTGTTTTGACCGTTACTAACCCACCCATTTTTATACCATTATCGGTTGATGAGTGGTGAACAACTTTTAAGTCACTGGGTTGATCACTTGAGATCACTTTTATTATTATAGAATTACATCAGGTCAATTTTAGCTTCAAACTGTGGAACTTAGATGATTTACACCAACGGAGGAGATAGCGAAAGGTTAAAAATTGAGACTCAGAATTTCACTTACCCTGGTTATTTGATCAAAAAGTTCTCCACCTTCACAGGATTCAAGCGCCATATCTTTGATATAGAACCAAATGCAAGTGTCAATATATATATCATAAGACAAAGATCCGAAACAACATAATATAAAACAAAGGAATTTTAGCCTATTGAGAGGACTATCAAAATCCAAAAACTGTAAGCATATTGTGCTTACATAGTGAATAAGTGTCTTGGAATGTAAAATGGAGCTGCACAATTCCAGGATGATTAAGCTGATCCAATACAATTCTCTCCAACTTTACATAAGCGGTTTTGTTTTCTTTTGTTATGAATTTTTTATCCATGATCTTTAAAGCATACACTTTCCCCGTATCTTTCTTTTTTGCTCTCACAACCTGATATGATGTCAGATTTTAACTATAAGCAAACACCAAGCCGTAAGTAATTCACAAGAAAGAAGCAAACCATCAAGTTTTCAAGAAGCCAAAACACAACAATAGGATTTCAAAGCAAGAACAGCTAAAACTACCACTAAAAGAAGAAAGATACAAGAAAGGGCTAACATAACTCTGACCTGTTGAGGTGTGAAGGCCTTTTGGGCTTTTGGATGGAGTTATGGGTCTGGCCCATTAAAGCTTCTTAAAACCCTAATTATCTCTATATATAGAGCATGTCATTGTATTGTAATCTTGTCCTTTGAGCTTAATAAAATACCTAGTTGCAGAGAGTGGACGTAGGTCATCTTGACCGAACCACTATAAATTCTTGTGTTCTTGTTGCTTTCATGTGCGTACGTGTGTTTTGTGTTTATTTCCGTTGCGTAAAGATACCTAACATGACCGACCCCTTTTGACCATCGTATACTTTCCTGATTTGACTCAAGGAGACTATTTGACCTGTTACCCAACAGCCCGCTACTTTTAATCTAAACAATCCCTCAATCTAAAATTAAGTTATTTCACTCCAAATTATTATAAAACAGGGTAAGATCCTAATTCAAGTTTTTTTAACAGCAAATTCTAATTCAAGTTTCATCATAAGATCATAATAGCTACATGTTATCATGCTAAGGTTCCATATCCTTGGACAAAATAACAACAAATCTCTAATATGCTGAAGGCCACAAATTGCAATGTTTATATAACACAACAAAACAACCCGATTATGCAGCAAGATTGTTTATAACTACAGATCAATGAAGATTAAAGACAGTAAGATAAAAGCATAAACAAAAGTTAGGGCATAACTAGAAATCCAATGAACCAACAAAACCAATCACCATAAACCAATGCAAACATAGGCCAATCAGTCAAAACTTAACATATAAGCAACACAACAATCCAAATACTATTCAATAACCAAATGATAATTCAAACCAAACAAATACAATCAGAATCAAACCTTTGAATAAGAACCAACACCATAGATTTTCCCCAAGTCAAAATCCTGAACGGTGAAATTCTCCTGTGGAGCCCTAAACTTAAAGCTCTTAGCTTTATGCACATCTGTGCCCCCATTGTTGCCTGAATCCTCCTGAATATTAAGCTTAGCCTCAACATCCTTCTCCATTTCACCCCCCACCATTCCCATCACCTCCCTCCCAAATTCCCCACAAATTCAAACCCTAGAAAACCACACCCACTCATGCGAAAGATAATCTTTTTATTTCTCTCAACCTTAAAGACATCAAACGAACACCAACATCAGATCAGACGATTCAGACCCACCTTTCGATTTTTCGATCTAAACCCAATTGAGTACGCATCGATTTAAGCAAACCCATAAAGCAATTGACGATGATTCGTGTAATGAACGGATTCAAAACCCTAAAAAGCGAAATTGAAGGGGGAAATTGGCGATTGAAGGAGACCCATTTGGGGGATGTTCTTTATGGTGATATTGTTGTATGTTTCATCGTTTTTTTGTGAATTATTGTTATTATTTCTTCTGCAAAAGCCAAAGAAGGGTGATGGATGGAACAAAGTTAGAGAGAGAAAGAAGGGGTGGGGACACGTGTCGGTTACGTGGATGCCTAAAAAGCATGAAAATTTACACATTGGAAATGCAAATATGGAGTGTGAAGACGATGAGAGTTAATTGGTTGGCTCTTTGTTTCATTTTTTGCTTTTTCCATTTTTCTTTTTTCTAATAAATTTTTTTAAGAGCAACAAAAACACTTCTGGCATCCTCGGATACCCTTTTTAGATAGTTCGGCTCCATCGGTAATTCCATTGTCGTGCCCTCGGTTTATCAAATTGGCTTCTACAACACGAGCTTAATTTTCATTTTTTGACCTTTGTCAAACGGTCAATAAACTGTTACTCTTTTTTTTAAATATATATATTAATCAAACAATATATATATATCTCATTTAAATTTTCATTTTTTACACAAAAGATACAAATCTATGCTCTCATATCTTCTACTCTATAACTTATTTTTGCAATTTAAAAAGAAAAAGAAAAAAATAGGTAGTTTGGGTTATGCTCAAACCAATTTGGATAGTTTTGGATAGATTTTGATAAAAACAAGGTGACAGCTAGTTATTTGTTGATTTAGTTTGGTAGTTTGACAGATACCCTAGTATCGCAACACATCATGGATATCGGTATAATACTTTCTTTTATAAGAGCCAAATTATACAAAAAATATGCTAGCAAAATGCTTGAAAAACAATAGAAGGAAGAGAAAGATTAAAACGTAATACTACACCAAGACTTTCAATTAGCATTCCTCATGATATTCGACATTGTTTTTGACATCAGTATAATACTTCGAAAAACAAGAGAGTTTTACGTTGATTTTTCATGCTAGAAAATATGATTTTGTTTATTATAAATTTAATTCTAGGCATCAATTTCTCTTAACAACTTCAAATCCAGTATCAAAATTTTAGAATTAAATTCGATTCAACAAAACAACCCACATTAAAAACAAACAAAATTATATAATAAAATCAACCTGAATGAACAAATCCAAACTTATAAAACTCGAGAGCATAACTACAGCGTTTAATCACAACATGTTGGACGATTTTGCGTCTTGGAAGTACAAAGGGTTGTGATATCTTAGGTAGTGCCAAAACAGGATCACAACTCAAAAGCATACTTTAATTGCTCAAAAGAGGATTGTGTTACATCAAACCAGTTGAAACCATCCTTTTTCAATAATTCTATCAATGGCTTAACAATATGCCACAAGACTTAATAAATCTTTTGTAGTACCCATACATGCAGTTGCTTAACATTCAGTGGTGTTAGACTGTTAGCCACTACATAATGGCCTCTATCTTGAATGTGTTAAGTTGTTGCTACACCAGCCTTAGAAAATCACATGGCCCAAGTATCGCATGGATTTGGGCCCTAAAGGTACACTTAGAGCATACAGTTGATTTTGCCTTAAAATCACCAAAACTTGTTTTTAATGAAACGAATGTTTTGACAAATACTTGTTGTAAACTAGGGCACCATCAAACAAAGCTAACACATGTTTTCTAAACAAAGCCTTAGATGTATGGTTCAAAACAGACCGAAAAGTGGCGCGTGAATTAGTAAGACCAAAAGGCATAACAAGAAACACAAAGAAGCCTTGATAAGTCTAAAGGTAGTCTCCACATTAGCTTCATTCATTTCATTATTATGGTAACAAGATCTCAGATCCAACGTGGAAAGATTAGTAGCACCGCCGATCTCTTCAAATATTTCATCTATTGAAAGAATTGGGAACATGTTTTTGATATCAACGTCACGAATTTTTTTTAATAACTTAAAAACATCTTTCTTTTTAATAAAAACATAACTTTTTTAAAAACAAAATTTTATGAAATATGAAGTTTTTAATACTGAAAATTTTAAACATGCAACTGTTAAAAAAACAGTTTTTTTTTTAAACGGAAGGTTTACAAATAGGTATGTCGTATGCTTTGGACTTTCGCTATGAGCCTTTTTTCTGGATTTGTGAACATCCAGTTTTCAAGCCCAACAAATTGCCCTTATACTTGGCCCACTAACAGTAGACCCAAATCCGAATTAGGGTCATAACCGATCCCGTTTTTCTAAATACCTAGGAGACTTTTCAAGTGTGTCGGGAGCTTCCCGTTAAGCTGCCTATAATCCTTAAGAATAATCGAATGTTATAAACTGAAACCATTGCAATATATAAAATTTGTTCCATATAAATACAAGTTTAATTGGTCAAATAAGCTTTCTCACCCATCGAACTAGTTATTAGAGCCAAACTTAGAGTGGTGGCCAAGAGGGAACCAACGCGACCAACATGGTGGTGATCATAAAGGACAGACCCTTAAGGAGGGTCGTTGTTAAGATCTAAAACCATTACAAGATATGAGACTTGTCTTAAATCGGGTGTAGGTTCGACAAATATGAGATTTATACACCCCCTAGGCTCTCAACTTAAACTAGTGGGCGTTACCGACACTCTGCTAAGGGGTGTCGGGACTCAAAGTAGAAGATAAGTGATTAGATGACCAAAAAGATCCAAAACGTGTTTTACATCGATGATAAAAAAAAGTTAAAAGTTTAATACTTTACAATTGATAATATATTAGATATTATATATACATACTAACATCTTGTAATATTGTTAATGTTTATGAGTCTAGAAACGCAAGTAACAAACTTGTATTACATAGGAACAAGATTATGTCACATTGATTTGCCTTAATTACACAAGTTGATTGTTTTAAAATAAGCTTATATATGTGATGCTTTCTTGAATTCTTTTTATATTATCTTATATTTCTTTTTTTTTTTTTTCTTTTTTTTTCATATTCTAAGAATAACAATATATTTTTACGTTAATTTTGTTTATTATGCATCTTTAACTTTTAGTCTTTTAAATAGATTAGTTTAGACCCGATATAGATGTAAGCATGTGTTGGTTATTTTTTGGTTACATGATCCGAGCAACTTCGTTAAAACAGTTTCAAATTTGATTATTCTTGTTAGAATACTACCTCATGAATAATTGTCTAAATTAAAGATCAAAATTTTGTATAAACTAAAGGTCAATTACGTAACGTCCACAATATGATAGTAATTAAGGACATACATGTAATGATGTATCATACTAATTGTATAATATAATAAAAAAAAAAAGTACGCATCAACCAAGTACATAAACTAGTATAGTCAAAATTTAGAATCACTGTTGTATTGGTTTTTTTTATTATAATTTATTTCATTACTAATTTTATAATCACCATCATTTATATCCTCACCTATCTGTTAACGATAAAGCCCTTGGTCCAAGCTTTTTCACCTTTAATTGATTGAACTTTGAAGGCGGGCCTTAGAGTAAGGTAAGATTGTTAGGCATGTATTTCGAGTGGTATCATGTCATAAAATAACCACATGTAAATGAACGAGTAAATATATGTTCATCAGGCTTAAAATCAATGTTTTCAGAACCGAATCAGATGTCGAACCGAACGCTTTACTGGTCTGTTTTACTGGATCATCCAGATGACGTCATAATTATATATAGAGTATTATATATAAAATTAACAATAATCTTATGTCTAACACGTTAATTTATTGTTCAACCCTCCGTTTTTACCTATTAAAATCCAAAAAACAAAAAAAAATAAAAATCCAAATCCGGTCCGACCACCTGTCCATTTCCTGGTCCGACTACAGATTCAGGAAGAACCGGCCGGTCGAACCCCTCCAAAACGAACTGATGTGAAACGGTTCGACCACACCGCCGATTCCCGGATCCGGTCTTCAAAACACAGCTTAAAACTTGCCCAACGAGTAACTATACTTCTTCAGGCCTAATATTCGCTCAACGGGTAAATTTAAGTTCATCATGCCTAAAATTTACTCAACAACCTCACCCCCTACGTATATAGAAACCTCGCACACCGTGTTTAACAGTATAAAAAATTAGTCTCATTATCATTCATAAAATTTGTCATTTCAAACAATAAAAAGTCACGAACCAAAAACTACACAACTTTATTCATAATATATAAACATATCGATCAATAACTTATTTTCTATCATAAATAATAATAATAATCAAGCTTATATACAAAAAAACCATTTCATCACTCCATCTACAAATCCCACCCATCCTTCCTCCTCCTGAACTCAACTTTCCGATCAACAACTCCGCCGTACACCGTCGTAAACCTCTCCAAACACCCGCTTCTCACCCGATAATGCGCCTGCGTGTTCCCGCTAATCGCCACACCCGAAAACTTAGACGTGTCGATAGCCCAAGCGGGCTTCACATACTCCACAGAAGGGCCCACATACGTTGCATTCGCGTATAAAAAGTTCATCAAAACATCCTCACAGTTGAACACTTGATCCACCATCTTCCGCCCGACCTCTGCCTCTTTCCCCCAATACCTCTGGAACGCCACCTCGTGGTCTACAAATGCCGCCCCGGTTAACACCATGTTATACCCGTTGTGTTTCCGCGCGTATTTCTCGGGACGGTACTTTAATGGAGGTGGGCCCGTGACCAGGCGGGGGTAAAACCCGACTAGCCGTTGAGGGTTTTCCCGCCAAATTTTGAATGCGCGTTCGAGGTCGTTGCAGTTCATCATGATGTCGTCGTCTAGCTCGAGGACGGCTTTGGTTTTTATTAATGGGTCGGGCTTGAACGGTTGTTTAAGGAGTTTTGGTCCTCGACCCGGATCCTAACGGGGACCGCGGAGTGCAGATCGTTTAGGTCGGGAGGGTTACCCTTGTTCCAAACCACCACGATTTCACGAACTGAGGCGCATCGAGAGTAATGTTTTACGTACATTTTCAAGTTCCATATTCGGGCGTCGTATGTCATTGCTATTAACGTGAACTGAGAAAACCGATCGTTGACGGAATACGGTCTTTCTGCACCGTCTCCTCCACAGATGTACCCGAACCCGACACACATTATCACGACCGATAATATCAAAAGAAGCGAAATTAGAAGCTTACCCCTGCACGTATTCGGGTTCATATTCAACCGTAACCGCAGTTTCAATCTCTCCCATACTAAACCCGTGCTGTTTTTCTTCTTCGACCTGTGGGTGATCGGAACCAAGCATTTGACCAACCCGAGTAGCCAACATATAACATAAATGACCGAACCAGCTGCTAGAATTAAACCGCACCCAACCATGCGTCTCCTAGTCACGTCTCCAGAGAGGGTCCGATCCCCGTCTGCAACCGCAACCCACTTCCCGGTTCTTAACCTGTGAACATCAAGGTGATGAGACCGAGCCCCGTTCCACGCGTTCTTACCTTTTGTCGGGTTCTCAACCCCAAATCAACTTCTATTTCTTTGTAACTGTCTACTGTAAGAACTTTAATTTTGAACACACGCACACGCTCATCGTGAGCTAACCGATAAAGATCCCCATTGTAGAAAAAGGGCCGGCCTCCGTTTTTAAGTCCTCGAATGGGGTTTTTCTTGTGTGCGGTCCACGGACCAAATGGCGATCTACCATACCATATTTCAAGATTATTGTGGGTTACTTGACCCCGATAAGAACCAAAAATCCAGTACATTTCTTGGTGTTGTATAATAAATGTATCAACGAGCGGGCGGTTGAAGATGATCTTTTCAAATTTCCACCTTATAGGAAACTCTATCGCCCTGTAAAGCCGAACATCCCCTT
Organism: Flaveria sonorensis; assembly: GCA_025506505.1. Taxonomy (NCBI): domain Eukaryota; kingdom Viridiplantae; phylum Streptophyta; class Magnoliopsida; order Asterales; family Asteraceae; genus Flaveria; species Flaveria sonorensis. The sequence goes on along the minus strand of CM046430.1, from coordinate 45,270,736 downwards.
TTCCATTCCCATGGGGTATCATATATAGCTTCAAAAAATTGTTCAACGACATGAAAACATTAGAAATATATCAGTAATAACATGGTATGGGCTATTTACTATTTGGTTCATTACCAAATGACCCGTGTAGAGTTTCTATGAACGATGTTATTAATTTTTTTTTTTTTTTGTATTAAGAATCTTACTTGACGATTGTAGTCGAATACATATGGATGTGAAAGATCCCAATCTTTATCCAAAACCACACCCAATTGTTCCCAAGTTGCTCCATCGTTCATGCTTCTTGCAACCGCGATATCTCCTTGCATTGTTATCGGATTCTTTGTTTTGAAAAACATGAAAAGAATATCATCCTGAATCATAATTAGACACTAAACATAAGTATTGTTGCATGATAAAGCTAGGAAACATGACTGATTCATTCTACTGTCGTAATAGCACCTATGACAAGACCAATTCTACTGTCGAGATTCGGAAAGACTACACATGAATCAAATGATATAACCAACAGTTAAAGTTCAAGTATTATATCATTCAAGGAGACCTAACGAACCACCAAACAAACATAGAACTACCAACTATCGTGCGTATACCAAGTAGATATAACTCATAGTCATATAAGCTTAGGAGGTGTTTGGATGTGTGTTTTAAAAGTAAATAGTTGACTAAGATGCTTGTATGTGTGTATTGATAGTTGATAATGCGTTATTAAATAATCAAAACTAGATAACGTGTTGTCTGAAACACATTGTAGAAGAATATGTTTATATGTGGTTACAAAATTTGAATCTGCTATAACTAGAGAATTGGTGCTTTGTTGATTGTTAAATCCTACACTCTTTGGTTTCTTGTTGTTTGATAAACACTAAACCTCTTGTGAAGGGAAATTCAAGACTGTTAGATTAGGTTAAAAAAGGGGCAAATAGGTTATTTAAACTTACGCCATGATAATCACTATTGTTCCAAGTGTTATGAAGTTAACTATCCGAAAATAAATTATATGATCCCTAAAGAATCATATCACTATGGCGTGATAAGCGCTTTAATCTCTGTCAGGCACATGATGCGCTTTAATCAATAGTTTCACATTTACCTCGGTAATCAATTTTATTACTTCTCACATGTTTCTTCAAATCCGCTTAATTTGGACCTAACTAGTCAAAGATCCAAATTGATTCTATTACTCGAAACATAGTATTGACACCTTCAACCTCGCCATATTCGGTTTAGACACACATCCAAACACCTCCTTAGTAATCAAAATTTATATAAAACGATGATACAAAAATTACCTGATGATAAAGAAATTACCTGAGCATAAAGAAAGGGGTCAGCAACAAAATTACTTGGGAACCCAGAGTCAGTAACTGAAGCACACGTCACAATTGGGTTTGCTACAGGCCATGCTGCACTTTTATTGTCCCATATATTCAGCTGCACCATTCAAATCAAGACCCACTTCACACAACAAAACCCCACAAAAATATCCAATCTTTTTAAAAATTTATTATACCATTCAAGTATAAAAATCCAAGAACAGTGGCACCTACTTCATGTATCACGAAATCCATCAAAAAACACTATATTTATGATTAATTTGATTCCCAACTCAGAAAAACCATCTTCAAACATGAAAATGCACAAAAGTTCCAATCTTTTTTAAATAATAGGATTCAAATATAAAAATCCAAGAACAGTAGCACCCACTTCATATCACAAAATTCAGCAAAAGGAACTCAATTTCTTTAATTAATTTGATTCCCAACTAAAAAAAATCATGTTATACCCTCTTCACACATTAAAAGCCACAAAAAAAATCCAATCTTTTTATAGAATTTAAATATAAAAATGCAATAACAGTAACACCCACTTCATATATCAGAAAATCCAGCATGAAAAAACATTATTTCTATGATTCCAACTCACAAAAATCTTGTTTTATATCCTCTTCAAACATCAAATCCACATAAAAAGTGCAATATTTTTTAACAGTAATCATAAGACTCAATTGTAAAAATCCAAGAACAGTAACACCCACTTCATACATCACAAAATCCAGAAATAATAACTCATTTTCTTTGGTTAATTTGATTCCCAACCATCAAAACACACAAAAAAGTCCACAGGGTGACATAATGAAATCAAGAACAGTAAACACTCACATAATCTAACAAAAAATATTAATAAAAACAGTAAAAGATGACAGTTTGGTTGATTACTTTGGTTTCCACATGTATCATGAAATCATCATCATCATACACCCACAAAAAAAGGTTTAATCTTTTTAAAAAATTGATTGATGAACTCAAATAACAAATTATAGAACACCAACACTCACTTGCGACACCAAAGAACCCACAAAACAACTGTAATCAAAGCAAACCCTAAATCAAAACCAAAGTGCATAACACCACACACAAATTGATCAAAAACTTACATTTTCAATGGGCTCAAGAGCAAAGGGGGAATCCCCATAGAAAACTCCAATCCCCCACGAACCCTCGTTATCCTCTCGACAACCAATCGAATTCTCATAACCCAAATTAGGGCTACTAAACAGACAAAAGACACACAAAACCCCAACTGAACTACACACCAGAAACGATAGAAACAAACACTGCACCGTCGACGAAATTCCACAGCCACCGCCACCGTCGACGCGCCACCGCGGGCCGTGGGTCTTCTCCGCCGCACCGCCGGTAATCGGACTCGAACCCATGTCGCGGGAGGCCGGAAAACAGCGCCGGAGGCGATCAGAGGCGGTGGATGATCGGGCGATTGAGGGGTGATTTTGTGAGCGAATCTTGAGGCGATTGAGCGAATTGAAGGGGGGTTGAATCACGCATGATGGTGTGTATGCGAATCTCGATATGGGGATGGAGATTGTATCAAGAAATTGGAGTGGGTGGTGGTGATTTGTTGATGGAAAAACTTCCAAAATCGGTGGTGGTGCAAAAGGTGGCAGACACCCACGCAATGGTGATAGAGGGATAACGTGACGTGCGTTTGTGTGTATGTGTATGATTTTGGGGATTGGTTTCAATTTATAGGTTTAGTAGTCTATAAAAGATAATAGTTTTAGAGTTATAGTTTGTTTCTCGTTTCCGTTTTAATTAGGGACGATAATAGGACGGGTATAAGTATTCAAATCACACATCTTACTAGGAAAAGTGTTTCAAATCTTACTTAAAACCCGGGTATGTATTAAGTATTTATCTGTTGGTATCAGACATAACCGCATGTAATCGACTATGCCCATTAAAGTTATATAAATTATTCGTTGAATATACTATTATGATATCTATTAAAATTGAGAAGTCATATAAAGTTACATGTGCATTTACGTGCAATACAATATTTAGTTAATTCTTATTTTTTTTGGTGGTGTTTCACTACTACAACTATTTAATTTTAGGAACAACCATCAGTGTTTTATTATAACTTTTCAAGATATCATATCGTGCAAATGATAGAAAGCTTACTAACTTTTATTCAACAAATAATTATTAAATAAAAAGATATTAGATAAAAAAAAGTATACTTATATATAGTACAATTATTAAGTAGAATAAATGAAAAAATAAAATAATTTCGGGAATATAATCGGGTAAACATGTATGTTTAATCAGGTAATCGGGTATACGATTAAATCCCATACCCACGAAAAAATAAAAATTACCGGGTCCCATACCCGCTTACCCTGATCACATACCCGTCTCACATGTCACGGGTTCAGGTTCGATTGTCACCCTTAATCTCAATCTCTGTAAATTACAAAATAGAATGCTATTTTATAATTATTTCTTTTTTCTATAATATCTTTCCCATCTCATTCCCCATATATGTTCTTATAATGATTAAATAATACGTATCTATTCTTTTTTTACTATTATTTTTTTTATTCTACACACATCTACTTATAAAAAAAATTTAAAAAAATTATGAAGATGAATATTGAATCCCTATATTTGATGGATGAAGTTGCTTTCTCTTAAATATATGAGGGGTATAGGGATGGAGAATGGGATGAAGTGTGTGTTTTGATGATTTTTAATTAAATTTAAGGATGAAGGTGGAGATAATAAATGGATTGGGAATGATATCAAATCTTAGATTTAAACTTGACTTAAGTTGGTTGTCTCACAGCGATGAGTGTCTTCCTTGATAGTGTTAGCCAGTGTCAATTAATATAGACAGTTGATATGGGTATCAGTAAAACTCACTTAAATATCAGGGTAAGTTGCAAATGTCGTTAAAAATAGTTTTAAAACCTCTTATCGTTTCAAAAAGTTAAACACTCGTGTTGTTTTCTTTACTAGATGAATTGGGAGATGATCCAAAAATATGTTACGGTTTAATGTAGGCATGATGAAACAATAGAAACATGTATTAATTTTTATTTATAAGAGTTACAAGAAGATAAAAAGGCTTCACTGTTAGGAAATCAAACTATTAGAACAAACTTAAGGCCAATGTGGGATTATCCCATTTGGTAGAGGCTTTGTCTTTTAAAAGGGAAGTTCTGGATTCAAACCCAAGCAATGGTGTAATATAAAATAATTTAAAAGTAAAAGTAGGATATGTTTGAGTTCAAAAAAATAGAACAATCTTAAAAATAACACGCGAGATACATGAATTCCCTTGACAACAAGACTACACAAAGTAGTTTTTTAGCTGACAAAAGTAGTTTCCTTGCACCGCAAGCAATGTGCATACATATGTTCATATAAATATCAAATGTAAACGTGCACATTGCAAATTAGTTGTTTTGGTTTGATCAGTTGATCATGTGAATTAGAAATATACTAGAGAGTTGAAATGAAAAAAAATTGATCGAGTTTGAAAAATCATGCATACCTTAGAAATTAGGTTGCCTAACTAATTTATGGTTTCCAACTAACTTATATTTGCAGTTTGTTATTATTAAAAAGCTATGTATCATATTATTGTTAACTTGTTTAAGATCTGTATATAAATCAGATAAATTCATTAAAATTCAAAATAAACAAGACAACCCATCTAATCACAAGCTAGCTCAAGTTGAATACAAATAAAATTGAATACGAGCTTAGTTTTCAGCTTGAATTGAAGATTACAAATAATGTTATGAGCTCAACTAGATCACTAAACATCTCAAACAAACGTACAAGCAATAAAACATATGACCTTAACAAGTTAAAAAGAGACTCGAGTTTCTTGAGTACTTGACCATGTTAGATATTGCCATCATGGGTAGGTAACCGAAAATAGAAATTATTAGCGGTCCCAATGATCATGTCGGTTAGTGTGTTCGTGGCGAAACCAACCTGGCCATTCTAGCGCATCTTGCTGGTCCTAACATGATCCAAGGACGTCCCAAATTGGTCACTCAATCGTAAGTTGTGGTCCATTCGAGATACGTCGATAGTAAATGATAAAATCCACTATCAAGATGAGATGTGGCCATTTAATGGATCATCCACCCATTATAACCATACATGTGCATACACCATTTTGGATTCATATGGTAGAAGACATATAAACAATATATATAATGGATTATGTCTCAAGTTTTGTACAATATAATCTGTAATGTCATGTTGTATAATATAAGTTTATAATGTGGATAAGATTAATACGGGATACAACAAATAAGATTGCAGATTTGAACTGAACTCTAGTTTCTTATTGATGCTTAGGAAGGCGCACCGAGTACCGGTGTTGAGGATTTAAAAGAGGGGACGAGTTAGAAAAATGGACTCCAAACAAAAATATATATAAAATTCTTATTAAGGAAAAAAGTTTGTAGCAATAGACATAACAAATTATAGTTTTAAAATGACATATTGTAGTAGTCAAGTAGTTAACCAACGAATTGTGAGATCTTCTAGCAATTTTTATAGCAAATTGATTGTCCAAATCATATTTGGGTAATATGAGCTAATTTAAAACGTGTAACGAACTAATTTAAAGTATGTAATGAGTCACTCTCTCTCTCTCTCTCTCTCTCTCTCTCTCTCTCTCTCTCTCTCTCTCTCTCATATATATATATATATATATATATATATATATATATATATATGTATATGTATGTATAGGATGGTTCAAATGAGAACTTGTTTTTTTTGTGAGAACTCTAAAAAAAATATGAGACACTAGTTTTCACTGGCAAAATCGTAATTAACAAAAACATAATAAAAAAATTATAAAATAAAAAATAAATACACAAAAATATTTCTCTTGTTTCACTCTTTCATAAAAAAATCATAAAAAATAAAAAAAAAATCTTGTTTTTTTTACGAAATTCGTTTTACACATATGTAATACTGGATTTACAACATAGCGAACTGATGCATTTCTAGCAAGCCAAATAGCCGCTAGGGAAGCAGAGCCTTCCCTGGCTACACCTGCTATTGCGGATAACTGTAGGTCGGTGGCTACCTAAGGAAACTCCGATTCGCCAAAAAAGTTATCGACACTTTGACGCTAGCTTTTTTAAATCGGCATAATTTCCCGTTAGGCCCTAATCGGAACATCCACGAATTACCGGATTTACACATGTGTAAATCCGGTATTACACATGTCTATAACCAGATTTACACATATGTAAATAACAGGTGGATGATTTTTAAAAAAATATATATCAATATGGTAGGTGTTGAAAATATATAAAAATACTGAAATTAATAGTGAAAATTTTTTGAAAAAATAAAGTCGTGAAAAAAGTTACGACCGTTTTAAAAAAAAATATGGAAATATCATGTGACTAAATGTGTGACTTATAATGGTTCTTAGAGTTCTCACAAAAAATAATGATTCTCAAAATAATACTACCATATATATATATATATATAAATTTTGGACCTCTCAAGAGAATGGGCCCTAGACGGTCGCCCCTCCCTTGGCCCGCCCCTGTGCTTAAGTCATATGGTCGAAAACTATCGTAATTGTCGTATGTGGTTTATGAAAGAATATTTTATTATGTTTATAATTAAAAGAAACAGTATTTTTCTTTTGTTAGAGTTTAATATAAGAGATGTTGATATTAAAACTAAATAGTATTTTAGGCAATCTCAATTTATTATAATACTTGACAGATTGAAACAATATCTTAAAAAAGTAGCCTTAAGTCCATACTTGAAATGACATGATTCTAGTTGGTGAGATCCATGGGGTCGTGCCCCCACAGGATTTAAAGTGTGTGGGTGAAGAGATATAAAGTCAAAGGTTGATATTATGTGGTCCAATGCAATTATCAAACAATATTTTTAATTCGTATCCGTTATAGAATATGCCGATTAATTTTCAAACGGTCACAAAATGGCATGTGCATACTCGGTTGTGATTGACAAGACAAAGGGCGTGAATCCAAGTTTTGATTAAAATCAAGGTTTGATAGGGTGAGATGAAAGTATCTGGTTCGATAGAAAACAAATCATGACATTTTAATGTGAATATCATCGGTTCGAGTCTTATTTTGTGTAATATGTTTTAGGTGGACTAGGGGTTTTTATCATAGTAGACTTTTGGCTGGTGGGTTTTTCTTGAAATGGTAGGTGGGTTGGGTAAAAGCGTTGTCTGTGTTCGCAAGACGTGAATGATCTGTCGCCAGTTTACCCCGATGGTTAGACTTAAAGTAGTTGTTTCCGTTCAAAATAAAAAAAGAGGTTAGAAGTACCGTTCAGAATTCTTTATACCCCTCAAAAACATAAAATTGAATGTATTTTTTTTTATATCTTTTACTGTGAAAAAAAGAAGAATATTAATGATTTGATAAGTTGAGAGTGTGTTTAGCGCATCTCATTTGACATGGTTTAAACCTAGAATCGAACTAGATGTTTTATTTTAATTTTCATATCCAAGATGATGTTCCTTCTTGTATATGATGTCGCATTAAAATGAATATAAGTGTGTATTTGGTATACATTAGGGAATAAACTAACAAAATCGGCTTAACGTTTAAGTCGTATTGAATTAGCTGGCTCGAGGTTGTATGTTTCTTAGTATCTTTTTGATTTGAGCATTATCGTACTAATACAAGTCTAGGTGTCTTTTTTTTTTCAACAGCCAACCATTTTGATTACCTAAATTACCTAGTAAGGAGGTAGAATACAAATAAGTACGTAGGGATATTAATAGGAAACTTTACACCACGTACTCTAATCTAAATTTGACATCTTCGCTCGATTTTTAATCCGCATAAAAAACACTAATTTGATCTTATCAAGAATCTCTTCTGCTCTCCTTGCTTTGTTGTTAAGACGACATTGTTTCTGAATTTCCAAATACATCATAAGGTTGATAGGAAAATAGCATGTAGTAGATTCTTTTCAATAGTCGAAACCAGCCAATTTTCGTGAGCATTTAGAATATCAGCAACCGTCATAATCAAGTCTCTAGGAGTCTCCATCGCGAGTTGATTACAATGGATGAATTACTAGAGACCACACGAGATGAGACAACAACTTTCTTGTCTCAATCAGCACGTAAAACCGTCGATAAGACGTCTTTCAGGGACCTATTAGTGTGATTATTTCAGTAAAATCATTATTGTGATACTAATGCCTAACATCTTTAATTTTGAAAACAATGATTTTAAAAAGGAAATTACCTTAACCATTAAAAAAGTAGCTTGCCTTGACCCTTTTAGTCTTCGTCCACGCAACAGAAACAGTAGTCATAAAAAGCAAATGATTGTCTAAATTATTGAAAAGTATTGTAATAGGTTATTCATTATCTTTATGATTTACTTAATAATCATTATTGCTTACTTTTATATTTCATTTTAAAAAATCTCTCACATTTCATTCACATCCTTTCTTTTTATATTCTTTTTTATTATTTACTAGCGTGATGAATTGTGTATTATACGAGTTTAAAATGTTTCATAAACAATATTAACAATTTGAAACTAACAGTTAAAACTCACATGGATTTTCTTCTGGCCTAATCATGGTCTAATTATAGAATCAAGTTTTCAAAATTTTATGTTTTTAACCACTTAAAAAAATTTCAAGAGGCATAAAAAAAGAGAATCTGATGTAAAAGAAGAGAATCTAACATACGCTCTACAACAAGAAAATAAATATGAACTAGTAGATAGATTTTTAAATTTTAATTGCTAACTATTTTAGTTTTTATTTTTCATTATCCAACCCGTGTAATATATATGTACCACACATGTTGAATAATAAATAATATAATTCATATATCTCTATATGTTCCTAATGCTTCAATTATGTATTACAAATAATAATAAACAATTAAAAGTTAGTGCCATTTTGGAGGGGCGAGAAATAACACACATGTAAAAGTCTTAGCCCTAATGTTGATACCGAGTTTTTATTATTATTTGTAATACGTAATTTGAATCTTTAAGAACAACACAAGATGATACTCACCTTCATTTATTTTGAACTCAAATGGCACCTCAGCTCACCCTTTGTTCACAAACATAGTTCATTCTTGGAGTTTCCTAATCAGTTTCACTATACCAACCAACTAAAGCATCCACATATTAATCAAATATATGATAATATGATCATACCAGAAAAATCAAATTGAGGCCCAATTTCAAAAGTTAGGATCATGCATATTGCCTGATCTAGGTCTTGTGCATTTTTGTTTCGACCCATTTAATTAAATATGTTTTTATTTGGGTTTGTGTTTTATCACAAATATCTCACATAAAAAATTTAATTAAAGGGAACTTGCAAATTGGTTAAAAAAAGTCTAGTTTTGTTATAATATCACAATAATTAACACAAGATTAGTGTTATAACCTTAAGAACTTTAAAGAGAATTGCAAGAGCAAGAAGAAGAGAAATGTATAACTTATGAAAGTGTATACAAGAGGTGCATCTTCTCCTCTACATTGAGGTGGTATTTATACTACAAAGATCAATCATTTTGGTAGACAAGTAAAACTATTTAGCATAGTAAACTTATCTACAAGTTTGACAAAGAGTTCATCCACTTGCTATGGTAATAATTCATAATACTCCCCCTTGGATGACACTTTTCAAACTTCAAGAGTTTAAGTACTGCCTCATTAAAAACCTTGCTAAAGAAAAACCCAGTGGGAAAAAACCTTAGCTAAGGAAAAAAGAGTGCAGCTTATAACTCCCCCTCAAATTGTCTTCTGTAGATCATCACATTGTGTGTACGTGCCGCATGCCAATATCATAAACATGTTTTCTGAAAGTTGTTTTTGGAAGTGCCTTTGTGAAAAGATCAGCTGAATTATTGCTAGATTGAACGTATCTCATTTCAACTTGTTTATCTTTAATAAGGTCTTGAGTGTATGAAAAGAATCTTGGTGGTATATGTTTTGTTCTGTCACTTTTGATATACCCTTCTTTCATTTGTGAGACACAAGCTGCATTATCTTCATAGATTGGTGTTGCATTTCTATCTTTCTCCAATCCACAAGAAGTTAATATAAGTTGTGTCATAGATCTTAACCATACACATTCTCTTGAAGCTTCATGTAGTGCAATGACTTCAGCATAATTTGAGGATGTCGCAACGAGTGTTTGTTTCTGAGAGCGCCATGAAATCGCAGTTCCTCCATTCTTAAATATGTATCCCGTTTGAGATTTTGCTTTATGAGGATCAGATAAATAACCTGCATCTGCATAACCAACCAACCCTTCTTTTGAATTATTAGGATAAAACAAGCCTAAATCAATAGTACCTCGAAGATATCGAAAAATATGTTTAATCCCATTCCAGTGTCTTTTAGTAGGGGCTGAACTAAATCTTGCTAACAAATTAACTGCAAAAGAAATGTCAGGTCTCGTACAGTTAGTAAGATACATAAGAGCTCCAATTGCACTGAGATATGGTATCTCTGGACCAAGGACCTCTTCATTATCTTCGCAAGGACGAAATGGATCATTATCAACATTGAGTGATCTAACAACCATCGGTGTGCTTAAAGGATTTGCTTTGTCCATATTGAAACGCTTTAAGAGTTTCTCAGTATAAGTCGACTGATGTACAAGTATTCCATTATGCATATGTTCAATCTGCAAACCAAGACAATATTTGGTTTTTCCAAGGTCTTTCATTTCAAATTCTTTCTTTAAAAGAGCAATTGTTTCATTAATTTCCTTTTGCGTCCCAATTATATTTAGATCATCAACATACACAGCTATGATCACATATCCTGATGTTGTCTTCTTAATGAAGATGCATGGACAAATAAGGTTACTTGTGTATCCTTTACTTGTCAAATAATCACTCAAACGATTATACCACATCCGTCCAGATTGTTTGAGTCCATACAAGGATCTTTGTAATTTGATGGAATACATTTCCTTAGGCTTTGAGTTTAATGATTCGGGGAATTTAAAACCTTCAGGAATTTTCATATAGATGTTACTATCTAGTGATCCATACAAGTAAGCTGTGACAACATCCATAAGACGCATCTCTAAATTTCTAGAGACTGCAAAGCTGATTAAGTATCTAAAGGTTATTGCATCCATAACAGGGGAGTATGTTTCCTCATAATCAATCCCTGGCCTTTGTGAAAAACCTTGAGCTACAAGTCTAGCTTTATACCTTGTAACTTCATTTTTCTCATTTCGTTTTCGTACAAAAACCCATTTGTACCCTACAGGCTTTACGGACATAGGAGTAATAACAATAGGTCCAAACACCTTTCGTTTGTTAAGTGAATCTAATTCAGCTTGCATAGCTCCTTTCCATTTATCCCAATCATGTCTATTTTGACAGTCACTAACTGATTTTGGTTCAGGATCATCATCTCCACTCATGATGTCACTTGCTACGGAATAAGAAAATATTTCATCAATACCTTCCATTTCATCTTGATTCCATAAGATATGTGTGTGACCATAGTTAATTGATATTTCTTTGTTAGTTTCATCCAAATCCTCCTCATGAGAGGTTTTGGTATTAAGCGTTTCATCAAGATCATTCACTTTATTGTCAACTTCCTTTTCAAGAGTTTTTCTTTTTCGAGGATTTTTATCCTTGGAACCGATTGGTCTTCCTCGTTTCAAACGTCTCTGAGATTCATGAGCCATTGTGTTATCTATTTGCTTATTTGGAATCTCAACTCGAGCTGGAGCATTAGCAGCTGGTATATGAGACTTAGTAACTCTGCTTGTATCAGTAAATGCATCAGGTAATTGATTTGCAATTTCTTGCAAGTGTATTATCTTTTGAACCTCTGTCTCACATTGTTTAGTTACTGGATCAAGATACAATAATGAAGGAACATACCATGATACATCATTTTCTTGTTTTTTCTTTTCTCCCCCTAATGCCGGGAAAACTGACTCGTTAAAGTGACAATCAGCAAAACGTGCTGTAAATACATCACCCGTTAAAGGTTCAAGATATCTTATGATGGAAGCTGATTCATATCCAACATATATTCCCAACCTTCTTTGAGGACCCATTTTTATACGTTGTGGTGGTGCAATAGGGACGTATACAGCACACCCAAAAATTCTAAGGTGGGAAATGTTTGGCTCATTGCCAGAAACAAGTTGTAAGGGAGAGTATTTAAGATTTGCACTTGGTCTCACACGAATTAGTGATCCAGCATGAAGAATTGCATGACCCCAAATAGACACAGGGAGTTTTGTCCTCATTATTAATGGTCTAGCTATTAGTTGTAGACGTTTGATTAACGACTCAGCTAAGCCATTTTGTGTGTGTACATGAGCAACAGGGTGTTCAACAATAATTCCTACAGACATGCAATAATCATTAAAAGCATGTGATGTGAATTCACCAGCATTATCAAGTCTCACCCTTTTAATAGTATAATCAGGAAAATGTGCTCGTAATTTGATAATTTGTGCAAGAAATTTTGCAAATGCTACATTACGAGTTGATAACAAACAGACATGAGACCATCTACTTGACGCGTCTATCAAAACCATAAAGTATCTGAATGGTCCACATGGTGGATGAATTGGCCCACATATGTCTCCTTGAATTCTTTCAAGAAACAGAAGTGATTCTTTTCAATTTTTACAGGCGAAGGCCTTGTAATTAATTTCCCAAGAGAACAAGATGTACACAAAGGAATTTTATTCGATTGTGGGATCTTTTGATATTTCAATGGGTGCCCATGAGTGTTTTCAATTATTCTTCTCATCATTGTAGATCCTGGATGGCCTAATCTGTCATGCCATAAGTTAAGTGTTTCAGGATCACAAAATTTTTCTTTAACTGCCATATATGCCTGAGGCACATTAATGTGTGTATAATGTAAACCAGACTGAAGCATTGGCAGTTTTTCTAATATTCGATCTTTGCTTATGATATGCAAATATTTTTCACTATCAACAGTCTTTGACTGAGTATCATATCCATTATGATATATGTTTTTAAAACTCAACAGATTTCTTGTTGATTTTGGGGAAAATAAAGCATTTTCTATTATAAGCTTTGTACCATTTGGTAATGCTAAATTAGCTTTTCCCACTCCTTCTATCAGGTCTGTAGGTCCTGATATTGTATTAATGATTCCTTTTGTTGGTTTAAGCTCAAAAAAATATTTCTTAGACCTAAGTATAGTATGTGTGGCTCCACTATCCGCTATACATATATCTGCTTCATTTGTTTGATCTTGCGCTCCAATGATGTTCATTTTAATCTTGAAAGTATATAAAAAAAATTAATAAGTGAATAACGACGATATTGTTATATTTTAACGAGAACTTTATTTAATTGAAAGAAAACATTACATGAAGAAAAATACATAATTAATAAATATGAAAACACTTAATTGTTGCATATAACTATTATGGTCAAGCAACATGTGTTTCAGAGTTCCATGTCAAAGTCTGCAGTGTTCAACTCAACGTTGAGATTATCAAAATTATCAACATGGTTCACTTCCTTCTCTTTCCTTTTAAGAGAGGCTTGGTATAGCTCACATAAATGTGGAGCTGTGCGACAAGCCTTTGACCAGTGGTTTGTGCTACCACATCTAAAACAGGAAGTGCCATTGTTTTCGGACCTACCAGCTTCATTCCCTTTGTGTTGGTTAAAATTGTTATTTTGTGGAGCGTGGTAATTGATTGTTCTTTGATTTCTACCACGGCCATATCCACGGCCACGACCACGTCCACGACTATAAAAGTTACCTCGGTAATTATAATTACCCTTGAAAGAATGGTTGCGACCATTAGGGTAACTTTTATCAACAGAACCACGACCACGACCTCTTCCCCACTTTCTTCCAGAGTTTTTAGTAGCAACATTAACTTCTGGAATTGCTAATGATCCCGTGGGACGAGCTTGATGATTTTTCATCAAAAGCTCATTATTTTTTTCTGCTACAAGGAGGAATGAATTTAAATCAGAATATCTTTTAAACTTTTGCAACCTATATTGTTGTTGCAAGTTTATATTTGATGCATGAAATGTGGAGAAAGTTTTCTCCAACATATCTTCCTCAGTAACATTTTGTCCACAGAATCTGAGGGTCGAGCATATCCTGAACAAAGCAGAGGTGTACTCGTTTACCTTTTTGAAATCCTGGAACCTGAGATTGTTCCATTCATCTCTAGCAGTGGGAAGCAGAACTTCCCTTTGGTGATCAAATCTGCTTTTTAAATCTTTCCATAAAATATATGGATCTTCACAATTTGAATATTCAAATTGTAACATTTCATCAATATGCTTATGTAAAAAGACATCAGCTTTCGCTTTGTCTTGTTCCGAGCAAGCATTTCCCTCTTGTATAGTTTCTAAGACACCCATGGATTTAAGATGTCTTTTTACGTGGGCCGTCCACGGCATATAGTTTTCTCCATTGATATTAAGAGCCGGGAATTCAATTTTTGCAATGTTCGACATTTTTGTTTGCTAAACAAGAATTAAGCAAATAGTAAGATAATTATTAGAATCCATATATATCAATAAGCATTGCGATACAATAAAGCGGTAGAGCTATAAACAAATATAGAAATAAGAAAAGTTTAAATTCTTCAGGTGGTAGTTCAGCAATGGGGATAAGAATTAAAATGAGCATTATGGTTGCCAGTACTAAAACCGGGTGTATCATCTTTGAAAAGTTGCCTTGGATAAACTTGAGAAAAGAGATAATCTGTTTATTGAAAATAGGTTGATAGTGGTCAATTTATAGTTTAAAATTATAACCGTTTTGTAACGGCTATGTACAACGGCTATATAACCGTTTATAACGGCTAATAACCGTCGTGTGTGTATATATCGACAACAGTTTTAAATAAAATAGATAAGTATAATATTATGTTATAAAAACATGTATGTAGTTTATAAAAACAATAGAGAATAAGAACGACAGGTTAGAATAAGACGTTAGTACGAATAAACATAATCAAAATGTTAGTTGTATAAAGTTAGTTGACATATAAAGAAATGTTAGTTGCATAACTAAAGAAAAAGTTAGATGCATAAGTAAATGTTAGTTGCATAAGTAAAAGTTAGATGCATAAATAATATGTTAGATGAATAAGTAAAAGTTAGTTGACATAAAATAAAATGTTAGTTGCATAATCAAAAGTTAGATGCATAAATAAAAGTTAGCTTGTTAGTAGTCCCATGGTTATCAAGATGTCCATAATATGATCTCCTTTATGCTTATTTTATTTATCTTAGTTATTTCTCAATATAAGATATTATATATTATTACTTAATGAAGTCCTTACCTTAATTAATGGATGACTTTGTGCTTTATTGATCTTCTTGATTAGAGTTTAAGAGCTCTCGTGCTGATAACGTGTTATAATATCACAATAATTAACACAAGATTAGTGTTATAACCTTAAGAACTTTAAAGAGAATTGCAAGAGCAAGAAGAAGAGAAATGTATAACTTATGAAAGTGTATACAAGAGGTGCATCTTCTCCTCTACATTGAGGTGGTATTTATACTACAAAGATCAATCATTTTGGTAGACAAGTAAAACTATTTAGCATAGTAAACTTATCTACAAGTTTGACAAAGAGTTCATCCACTTGCTATGGTAATAATTCATAATAAGTTTCAAATTTTGAATTTTTTTTTGAAGTAGGTCCGATCACCCTCTAAGCTATACGCTTGATAACGAACTAAAGGGCTCGAAGCTATAGAAGCTCTACAAATAGCAGTTCTTATGAATTTATAGCACAGTTCTTTAAGCTAGGTAAAGGTAAAGTTTTTTTTTAGATGTCAAGTGATTTATAGGTTGATTTAAAAGTGTTTTTTTTTTTGTTTTTAGGTGTTTAGCTATCTCAATTAGTGAAACTACCTGACTTTCGTTGTTACAACTAACGGGACTATATTATTAATTTGACTTCCGCTATTTCAACTAGCAGAATTCTGCTGCTAAACATAGGCAAACATGAAGAGCTTGCTATTTCATAGCCTCACATGCACTGCTTGCTAAACATAAGCAAACATAAACTGCTTGCATAAAATAAAGCTTTTTTAAAATAACCTCGCATTCGAATAGGTAAAAATAATAGGTTACATTCACAATACGTAGTTAAAATTAAAAATTAAAGGCTATTGTAATCTGAACAAACTGAAGCATAATTTGTTTTACACATGTTAGATGAAAGTATTTGTTGTTTTAAACTTTAGTTGTTGTTTCATTAAAATAAAATAGATAAATATCCCCTTCACAACATTTTAAATCTGTAATCTGTGATTTTGTAACTAAAAAGGCTAATAACATAATAATAATTACATAATCAAATATTTAAAAATATAAATATCTTGCAAATATAACTAAACATTCTTAACTAAACATAATATAAAATATGAATAATTAATTATACATGATATAGAATATGTAAAAAAATAAATGTTTCAAATCTTACGATCCACTCCGGTTTTATATGGCTGGTTATTGGTATAAACCGTAGACCGAACCGTTTATAACGGTTTGAAATTTTTGAAACCGACTGATCGAAAGGTCTAAATAAAAAAACCGACCGTGAAACAAAACCGATGACTGGTTTTGACGGTTATATCATCTCTTGTTATATATATTTAGAGAATATATATAGATCATGTGATTTTTTAAGATAATTTTTTTAAAATTATTTATGTTTAATGTCACCAACTTTACAAAGATTAGTCATGTCAAATCTTAAACTCTAATGACTTCCGCTATCTCATCACACACCTCTGAACGCTTGAGGAAAGACTTGTCACGTTAGATAGTTTCACCAGTTGAGATGGCGGAACACCTGAAAAAAAAAAAAAAAAAAAAAAAAAAAACACTTTCATGTCAACCTAGAAACCACTTGACAACTCAAAAACCTATTTAAATTTTTTTTTTTCAAATTTTCAATACATACAATCTCATCATACCTTTCAACAGTTTACGTTAGCCAATTAACCCATCAAGCAATGACATGCAGAAAGAATGATGTGTAAATCTGACATGATTGATACTTGGCATCCTCAAACAACAATTCAACCTCCAACAAAAATAAAAAAGATCAAATATAACCATAAATTTTATCGCACTACATAAAATATTAAAGTTACAAACTAAACTTTTATTTCACGATCACCTTGAACGTGAGAGCACCAGCAGGGAAAATTAGGGCCTTAGAACATTAATTGAGAAATGCACAAGTTAATTGTGGTTTTGCAAATACAATAGAGTCGAAGTGATATAATAAATTCCATTGCAACATGAGCTTGATCTGTGGAGAAAATATCAAATGAAATCTGCATTATTCAAAAGTGACTCAACATCATTTAAAGTAGAATATGCATTATGCTTCCATTGCATGTATTTCTACAAAACATCTTCAAACAAAAACGTTCCTCCAAATATACTTTCAATATCTTTGACTCCCAAACCAACTCCTAAAAATTGCATTATGTTTAAAAAAAATGAGTAATGAACCACTCGTCTAAAATATATATATATATAAAAAACCATTGTGAACAAACATAGTTGAAACCTTCAAGTCGTCGAAGTTAAGCAAAGAACTTGCAACTGACTTCACAAGTTGTTCCAGAGAGTTGCTACATGTAACCATATAGTAAGATCAGCAAGATATTGGTCTATAGTGTTGGACCGATAAGTAATTAAGTGGTGCTTGTACGTGCATAAACTGTACAAAAATGACACAACTTAAGTTTTATCAACAACAAGCAAGGAAAGAACTCTAGAAGAAAGAATTGGACAGATCCAGATTAAGCTAAGAAAGTAACATGCGATTTCCATAGTCGAAGACATTAAATAGGTTATTCCATACCAAATAGGCGAAAAACCTTCGATTTCATCAATGAAATCTTGCTATCGACATCTGAATCTCAAGATGAAGAATCAGCTTATGACTATGTACCTTATCTGATATATTCTCCGTAGGGTTGGTAATTTCTGATTTGTTTATTACACTACTAAACTTGTTTAATAAAAAGTACACTATGTAATTTTTTTATTTTTAATTGTTACGAGGCTAAACTCCATCATTTCTTCTTCTTGGTTTGTAAAAAAACATTAAAGAAATTATAGGCCATGAGATAAAGTAGTTAAACAAGTAGTTTTTATATTTGATACTTGTGTTGATCGCGTAATCTCTAACCCGTTAAACACGATAAAGCTTATTTCGGCAGCCCTACTTCTCCATCAACGATTCAATAAAAAGTGGAGATAAATCAATTGATATATAACTACCATTGTTAAAGCTTAAAATTGGAGTGAAGTGGTTGTGATTTAGGGTTTGAAAAAATATGTTTTGTTTGTCTGGCAATATCTGGTATCCAAATTTTAGAAAGATTCACCGAGAGATGAAACAGTCAAAATCGACTCGCGTATTTTTTTATCAAGGAGGAATTGTAAGTTTCCAAGTGATATTAGGGCTGGCAAAACAAGTCAGACACGACAGGATAATATACGATGATCTGTCATGCTAGACACGAACACGACACGATAAGTTATCGTGTCATTTTTTTCAAACACGAACACGAACTTGTTAAGAAACATGTTACACCAAATGATCTGATTAGAAACATGTTTAGAAACACATGTAAAATCACATGTTTAGAAACCTGTTTAATGAAACGAAAATTACTAAAAGTTCTTAATAAGCTTATCAAAAATTAAATATCAACAGATTATTATAGTGAAAATAGATATGGTGGTGATGGTGAGTCGACTTGGTGGTGATGGTGAGCCAGATTCAAAAATAAAGTTAACAATGCGAGATCTTTACCTGATTCAAATTATAGTGGTGATGGTGAGTCAACTACGGTGGCGGTGGGTTGTGACCGGTGATGGTTGGTAGTTGTGCACTATGGAACGCCGCCGAGCAAGGGAACAAAAACATAGCCGAGAGCCGAGCAAGGGACCGACGATGGTTGTGTGCTATGTGCCGAGAAAGGGACTAGACGACTGGTGTTGCTTTGTGTTGAGTGGGGGAGAATCGAGCGACTCCCGGTGAGTGGTGGCTGGTGGTGCGTCGATTGTGGAAGGGAAATTATGAAGTTGGAAGGGACACTAGGGTTTTGTTATATTATTATGTATATTTAATTATTTTTAAAATTAATAATTATAAACATGTTTTTTAACAGGTCTTAACAGGTTAATAGGTATTTAACCTGTTTAGACATGAATTTTATCGTGTCTTAACAGGTCGATCTGTTTAAGACACGAAACCTGCTAAGGTCAAACACGAAACATGTTAACTTGGTGTAATGTTAACAGATCTGTGTCAGAAAATACCAACCCTAAGTGATATTATGGCTTAAATATTTTTCCTGTGGCAAGTAATGGCCTAAAATTTTAACAATTGGTCAAGCCTATTTTCTTTTATTATATACAGGAGATATCATTTTATTTCATTTAGAATTGTTAACTACTACCTAGTTTATCATATTATCTTCTTCTTCTAAAATTAATATGTAACAATAAAGAGTTTGACTATCTAACTTGAGTGTATTGTCTTTTTTCTCCATGTGTTTTAGTCACATTTGTTATTTTTATTTAAAAAAGAAGTTTTTTTTATCTGGCTCCTTAAGGTTTTAAAAAGTTATCATTTTCAGCGAAAAATGTTAACTGTGTTAATTTAAAATGTTAAATCATTTATCAATAAAAGGGGTAATTAGTAATTTTGTATATAAAGACAAAATCCTAAATTATGTTAACATATTGTTGTTGAAATTCCATACATGTGTTATTATTCCATTCACGAAACCTACATTGCACATTTCATCTTTTCGTCTTCGAACCTTTCATCACGATGGAATCACGAGATTGTCTGCTTCATCGGTGGGAGAGGATGATGGACAGTGTTTCTGGTGGCGGCTAGGAACCTGTTGCGAATGGGTAGTATAACAGAGACCATCGCCTCTAGTCACCATCTTTCCTATATCGTGATTCAGTTCCACTCGATTATGGTAACGTAATTGAGAGATTTTGTTTTGTATTCTAGAGGATGATTTTGTCAATTTACACGTTTAACATTTTATATTAAGGAGATTGACGTTCTTGGATGAAAATGAAAATTTTTATTAAAACCTTGGAGAGACAAATGTAAAAAAATGGATGAAAATGACAAATGCAACCAACCACAGAGATAAAAACAACAATTCACTCCTCTAACTTTTATAAAGTTTAACTAACTACTTCATCTTGTCATTCAATTCATGCGAGGCCAAATAATGCTTGAAAACTTGATGTAATAATAAAGGAAATAACAAAATATAGCTTGAGTACAGTTAACACATCACAAGTTTCTAACTCCAACTTATAACATAAAAGAAATAATAAAATTAAACATGAACACATTTATTGTTTGAAATAAAGTAGCCATTGATGTTCATTTAGATTTTTTGAAGCAAATGATGTGCCGATCTATATTTAATATCATAATGATGCTAAATGAAATCCAAAAGCTTACTTGTATGATTGCATGACAATTTGGGAATGTCATCATCAACTTGATCATGCTTAATGTTAAAATTCTCACTATTATCACATTATCTTTAATAATCATATTATGTTGTGCATGCACTTTGTACATTCAGGAAGGTCATCAAATGATTACAAATCGTTGTTGAAGTACATTAAAAGTTTGGTTAACGTCTTTCATTGCAGATTTGTGTGCTTTCACAAAACTTATATTCTTATTCTCTCTTGGTGATGGAATCACATTCACAAACGTTTGTCACTTAGAATAAATACCTTCAAGGTAATACCATTTGGTATCAACATGGTCACTCATGGTGTAATTGACTAAAGGAGCACACCCTTATGCAAGTTTCATGGAAATAAAAGAACTCTCTAGCACCTTAATATAGTTAAGTGAATCGAGCATACCAAAAAATGCATGTTATATACAGAGATCATATGAAGCAACCGCCTCCAAAATAATAGTAGGTTCACGAATGTGGCTAGATTACATACTTTTGCATGCCAATGGACAATTTTTCCACTTTTCGTGCATGTAGTTAATACTTCCAAGAAGAAATCCTTGTTGTTTAGCAATAACAAGCAAATGTGAAATGTTGTTGGCATTTAGAGACTGTGCATATTCATCTAAAAAATATTTACAGCTGTTTAAAAAATTTGACGCTCTCCATTGTGATATTTTCACCAATTTGTATGTATGCACCCGAAACATATCCGATAACCCTGTATGCAATCATTTTTTGTACGAAATATGACTCGTTAGACACTACCTTATCCAGAGCACGAATAAATAGAGGACGACTTATACAAATTCTCCTTCAAAGTTGTCTTGATGTAATGTCTTTTTGTGAAGTAATCATGAGATACACACTTATGTCCCTAAGTATGATCATGTCCTGTAAACTTACGATGTTGGTTTCTTTTTGAATGTGTTCAATGATAATGAGGATTGCCTCATCTGAGAACCTGTCTGATTAGTTTTGTTACAATTGTGAGATTTGATCCATATTGATGCAATGTGACCAAATGAAGAAAATTGACCCCTACTAAAAGAAAGGGGAGTAAATGGTGAAGTATAGGCCATTTGTTTGACAACTTAAACTAGGGAAACAACCGGATTCCCGTGATGAAATGCGGTGGGTAAAAACTAGTTTTATATAACAATAAAAAACACTCAGATTTTAATATTTTCATGATATTGTGATTTTTTCTTAAACATAAATGAAATATATATATATATATATATATTATATATATATATATATATATATATATATATATATATATATATATTTATATATATATAAATTTTTAATTATTGTTTAATGATTATTCTTCAAGTTTAGCTTATGTAACTGTGTTTGATATAAGTTAATTAAATGCTGCAAAGTTTTATACTCATCTCATTTGTAACTAAAATTTACTATGTATTTTATTAACGTCATTTAATTTTTGTTTTACTACTTATAAAAGAACTTTACGAGGCCACCTCAGATTGCCCTCCATGCATACGCATCGGGTTGTTTGGGTTCCACAGGTACATCGCCCCACCCCTCGGGCAGAGTGAATGGGTAGAATCTCGGGCTCACGAACATAATGAAAATATAACCGTTGCACGGATTGTGATCATTAGATGGATCACTTTCTTTTCTTTTCTTTTTTTTTTCTTTTACTCTATAAATATTCCACGTTTACAAATTTATACAATGAATGAATACCCGACCCATCTCTGCTTCAACGGAATCTTCCAAACTCATATTCATTCCTATTTTATGTATTTTCTTCATTATGTAATTTTTAAGCATTAATTATATAGATATATAATTAATGAATTATTTTTAATGTTTTTAAATATATAATATTTTTTATTTAGTTTTAGTTTAAGTAAATTGAAGATAGTTGTGGGTTAAATAAAAAATGTTACATCTTTTTAGGATATTTTAACGGTAGAGAATTCAAATGAGGTAACACATTATAATTGAGTGAAGTTAAGTGTACTCTATATTAATTTTGTTTAAAACTTAAAACTTAAGGTGTTTTTTCTTAAAGGAGTAAGTAATTTTATTAAAACAACATTAAGTGTGAAGTTATGATCTCAATTTAAAACTCAAAACCTCATAAATCACAAAAGACAAATAGCATCCTACAATCGGAAACAAAAGACCTGTAATTTCCTTTATGAGACCTTTTGCACCCTACAAAAACACAGCATGCTCATTTCACCCCCTCACAAAAACGCGTTTAATACTTTAATCCCAAAAAAGAAAAAAACGAATCACAAATCAGATCTCATCACCGTCACCCTCGAAAACAACACACACACAAACACACACTATATCTATACAATCACAACTACCACAACAGAAGACACTCTGTGTGTGTGAAATCATCATCTTCAAATCATCAGATTCACCATGGTTATGTTCAATTCGATGTTAAATTTGAGTTTCATCGGTTAATTTGTGAAAAAATGGGCCAGAATTCCCCCGGTCCACTCGCCGGAGACGCCTCCGACGGTAACTCCGGCGTATATCCGATCAGAGATGGTTTCCGATTCAAGAGAAACCCTAAACCTACATCTAAACATGTATCGAAAGCTTCTTCTGCTTCCAGCTTATCCGATCGGCGTCGATCTCACGTTCATGTAGCCCGATCTGTTGTTAGTCGGAAGTTTTGGTCGATCAGGGGGACGAATTTGTGTTACTTGTGTATATTGGTTGTTGTGTTTGGTTTTGCGCTTGTGTCGATGGTGTTGCAGAGCTCGGTAGCTTCGATGGTGTTCCGGCAGGGTGGTGGTGAGGGGGTTGGGAGGAGTGTGCGTGAGGGGTTGAAGTTTGGGAGCTCGTTGAAGTTCGTTTCGGTGAGGATGGAGAGGGGGCTTGAGGTTGATCGTGTGAGGAAGAAGCCGCTTGTTGGAGTTCGATCGCCTAGGCTTGCGATTGTGAGTTGGTTTCTTTTGTTTTATTATCTTTGTGGTTATTGTGTTTTGATGTTTGCTGTTTGCTGTTTGCGTTTGAAACCTACTGTGGGAAGTGCTTTGTAGTGTGTGGATCTGGTGGGTAGGGTGGTGCTATTGAGAACTATAAATAATGTAAATAGTTGTTTAAATTGGTAGGTACTTCTTTTAATTTACACCGAGCATCTTAATTTTTTGCAATCTAGAATTGATAAATGTTAGTAGCAAAATGAACCAGAGCTGCATAGGAGTGAACAAAAGAGAATATAAAGAAGAACAATTACACACATGAAAGAAAAACGGAAGAGGGGAACTAGAAAATTGAAAGAAGCTTAGGTTGTTGTATTGGTTTGTGGACATCCAAGTCCACATGATTGCTAGAAACATGGGTTACTATTATTTTAGATCTAAAACAACAAAAAGAGTATCTAATTGTCATTCTTGCACTCTTGCATCCCCTAACTGTT
Organism: Flaveria sonorensis; assembly: GCA_025506505.1. Taxonomy (NCBI): domain Eukaryota; kingdom Viridiplantae; phylum Streptophyta; class Magnoliopsida; order Asterales; family Asteraceae; genus Flaveria; species Flaveria sonorensis. The sequence continues at coordinate 45,246,441 of CM046430.1, read as the reverse complement.
TGCTGCAAAGCACATAGTAACAGCTGTCCATGGAAGCATAAAAAAGTTGTTAACAAGGATAGTTTGATATAATGCTGCCAAATATTGATGTCAGGAAATATAGACAGTAAAAATCACAACATGGCCTGACTTGTATCTCTATACCCCTAGAGTTTTGTTTCCTCACATCCCTGTGCAAAGAATCGATTAACATATGACACTTCATGTTACATTTAGAACTTTGTAATTAGTTAGATGTCAGTCCTATATGACTATTGTATCTCCAATATTAATAAGGGTGTGGGGGCTATGCATATTAGACCTTTTCTGGCTCATGCTGATAGAGTTTTATGTTGGGGGCATTTTATTTGTAGTCTTGGATATCATAGGTGTGGCTTTGTGGACAATGATAAGTATAAGCACCTAGTCTTATATGAGCTATAAATTACGGAGTTCTTTTAGTTGATATATGTGATGTGATGTCTTGGAGTTCCTTTAAATCATAAGGTAGATCTGGTGTCTATTTAGGATACCTTGTATAAGTTGAAATTAATCAATAAATGCGTGCTTCCTTCCTTTTTGCATTTTACTATAGTTCTTTTGCCCCATGCCAATTGTTTTGCTGTAAACACTTAATCTGCTTCTAATCTATATTATGTTAGAAGAGAATATGATATACTTACCAAGGATGTAATAAGCTTTCACATTCTACGCGGTTTTAATTTGTTGGGCTCTTTTATCACGTCTACTTTACATGTGTCAGTATAATAATGGATACTATTCGACTACCACTGGCATTGTTTCAACTACAAAATGATTATTCAACATCTAGGGGTTATTTAATGTCGCTATTGGTAATTGTTGCTTCCGTCTCGCTTTATGCATTCTGGTCCGTCCATATTTTCTGCTCCATTGAATAAGTGTGTATATATCCATGATCATGATCTCATATTTACAACAGTGCCTTGTTTTGATTATTGTAAGATCTTAGGAAACATGAAGAATGATCCGTCTTCCTTAATGCTTCTTACTGTGGTGAAGAATTTGCGTGGATTGGGTTATATGCTTCAGGTTATTTTCTAAAACTTCAGCACCTCTTATTAGCTACCTGTATATCAATCTGTTCAGTGATTTATTTTTTCATATGTGTAACTTCGTTGTGTAAATGGAACATGCAATCAACAGCAGGTGTTTTTTTATATGTCAAATCTATGTAGAGTTAGTGTTCTGCATATACTATGAAGTAATCTGATATTCTGATGCTAGATCTATAAGATTATTCAAGCAATATCCACTTGTAGTTGTGTGTGACCAAATATTAAGTTTCTATACTAGTTTGTCTGTTTTTGTTAAGAATTGTGTGGAATTAGATTCCTGAGTCACTTTACATGTTTCATCTTCTTAGAGCTTCTTTCGTGCAGATATATGTCGCAGAGGATATCAAAACAAGACCAATCTGGGAGAAGAATGTTGGCCAAGTCTCAATTTTAAGTCCTGAACATTATGGTCATATTGATTGGTCAATGTATGTTTTCTCTCTTTTCCAATGCAACAGTGCTATGATTATTATAGCTGATGCCATAGCACAATGAACATTTTTTAGATATTTAAATGAGAACCTTTAGTTTAATCATATTCTTCTTTCTGTTTGAAATAGTTCTCTTTATGTTGAAAAATACATTAAATTGAATTTACTTGACTTAAATTAAATTATGTTGTGTGATCTATATTGCTGCAGATTTGATGGTGTTGTTGTCAATTCTCTAGAAGCACATGATGCTATTTCAAGGTAAGAGATGGTTGATATGGATTATTGAAATCTTTACGTGTGAAATTGTACTTGCTCCTGTGTTACCTTATCGAGGCAACATTTTCCGATCTTCATGGAAGCCTGTAATAACTTGAAATACTAGTGAGTTTTGTTGTGATCTAGTACCCTATCAAATCTACAAGTACCAATCTATTAAATCTACAAGTACCAACAAATATGAGTTAACAAGCTATTTTCACGCGCGTTAAGATGTGGACAATGTTCTATGGTACATCTCCCCATAACAATGGAACTTTTTCTGGACTAATGAAAGCAGATCCCTGTTGATTTGTTATTTGTTGATACCATGATTTGTGAGTTTTATATTCATGCAGCCTTATGCAGGAGCCCTTTTGCTCTGTCCAACTTATCTGGATTATTCAAGAAGATACCCTAGCAAATCGTCTTTCTTTATATGAAGAAATGGGATGGGAACGTTTAATTGCATATTGGAAGAATGTTTTTGGACGGGCTGATGTGGTTGTGTATCCTGATTTCTCTTTCCCGGTAACTTCCCTGTCTTGTACAGATATTGTCATTTTTGCAACTAAATAATTACTAATATAGTAATATGAATTGGTATAGTTTAGGCATTCTTACGTTGTTTCTCAATTATGATTTATGCATGTATCAGATGTTATATAGTGTGCTTGACACTGGAAACTTCTTTGTGATTCCTGGATCACCAGTAGATGTGTGGGCAGCTGAAAGATACCAACAAGCCAACTCCAAATCTCAACTGAGGACCAAATACGGTTTTGGTGAAGATGATATGCTTGTTTTGGTTGTTGGGAGTTCTTTCTTCTACAATGAGCTATCATGGGATTATGCAGTTGCAATGCATAACTTAGGACCTTTGCTGACCAGTTATGCAAGGGAAGGAGATGTTGGGCCATCATTTAAATTTATATTTGTTTGTGGGAACTCCAGTAATGCCTATAATGATGCTTTACAGGTATGCAATTTAATTGGCATATCTTTGTATTCTTCAATATTTTGTTATGTATTAAGATTAACTTACCATAGTACTAATACTTCTCATTCTCAAGTTTTCCGCAATCTAAGTCTTTTAGAAATAAAAATCTAAGATTTGGGAGAATATGTATATTGCATCTAGAATCTTCTAATGTATGTGTACTCAATAAAACATGTATTAGTCATATTCACTATAATCTAGTATCTTATATCCAAAACGATTGTAACATGGGTCTAGAATTAAAGACAGAGAAAATGGGTTGCTTTATGTGTCCTTTGATCTTTAGTAGTTTCTTTATAATGGAGATTTATGGAAAAACTGGACATGATGCTGCTTTCAATATACAAGAAAGCTATGCAATTCACTTCTCAGGTTCTCTAGTAACACTTCTCAATATGGATTGAATTGGATACTTTAGTGATGTTTGTGGAAAAAGAATTGGTTTTAAGCAACAATAATGTTTGTAATGAACACTTTTGAGTGCTTCCATTTTATAAAAGGGTTACACTGTAATATAATTCTTTGTATATGATAATATCACTTATGACAATGATATTCACAGGATATTGCTGGTCATCTTGGTCTTCATCGTGATTCTGTTGTACATTATGGTTTAGATGGTGATGTGGACGGATTGTTATTAATAGCTGATATTGTTTTGTATGGTTCCTCTCAAGAGGAGCAAGGCTTCCCTTCATTACTTACCAGAGCCATGACATTTGGCGTCCCTGTAATAGCCCCTGATTATCCCATCATAAGAAAATATGTAAGTTAATTTTTTTTTAATTCATTTATGTTGTATATGTAGGCTAGGCATGGTTAAAATACGATATTTTTTTTTCGTAATCTACTATAAAAATTTCCCAATTCTCAGGTTGTAGATGGAGAACATGGAATTATTTTTTCAAAAGACAAGCCGGATGAGTTGATGAAAGCCTTTTCACTTTTGATGTCAAAAGGAAAACTATCAAATTATGCCCGTACCGTTGCTTCCTCAGGGAAGCTTCTTGCTAAGAACATACAGGCATCAGAATGCATTACTGGTTATATGAAACTTCTAGATAATGTTCTTACACTTCCATCAGATTCCATTTTACCAGGGCTTATTTCTCAACTAGAACGGAGAGAATGGGAATGGGATTTATTCTCAGAAGAAACAGATCAGTGGTCCAGTAATATGACATATTTGAATTTGATGAAAGCTACAAGAAATACAAGTGTTGTCTATGATATTGAGGAACATATGACTCCATTACTACATTTAAGAACAACATTCCAGAATGAATCTGAGATAATGGAAGACGATATTCCAACTGAACTGGATTGGGATGGTTTACGTGAAATCGATAGTTTGGAAGAAGTTGAGAGAATAGAATTGGAAGAGGTATGATCTTTAGAGTTGGTAATTTTGACCGACCTATTGACTTATGAATGGGTAGATTAGGGTTGTGGTTTATCTCAAACAGGTCTACATTAAAAACTTAGCTAAAAGGGGTATGGGTCAAACAGGTTGAGAGTTGTCTAGAGTTGAGCTTTTGTGCATTTAGAACCTCTTAAAATTCAAAGATTTACATTACTATTGTAATGATCTTGTTTTTAAAAATTATAGATAACGTTATTTTATTTATAGAAAATATATGAAATGGACAACAAAGTGTTATGGGTCAACCCAACCAGCCTATTTTAACCTGTCTCTTAATCCCTTTGTCTCATCTATCTTGCCACCTCTTTTTCTCGTGCTTAGCACTTCCTTTTCTTCTTTTCATTTTTTACTTCGCTGGATTGGTAATATATCTAATTAGCAAGGTATCAATTTCCATTTTATGTAGATCGAGGGAAGAACAAATAAAAGCTATGGCGTGTGGGAGGAATTATATCGTGATGCTAAAAAAGCTGAAAAGTTAAAATCTGAAGCAAATGAAAGGGATGAAGGGGAGCTAGAGAGGACAGGCCAACCTTTGTGCATTTATGAGGTTTACAATGGAGCTGGGGCTTGGCCTTTTCTGCACCATGGTTCTTTATACCGTGGATTAAGTCTTGTAAGTTATTCCATGATTCTTACAGGATTTTATATGTTTTAATTTATATGGATGCTTATTTTTATATTTTTCAGTCTACAAAATCTAGAAGATTGAGATCAGATGATGTGGATGCAGTTGGGAGGCTTTCAATTTTAAATGAGATTTACTATAGAGATATTCTCCTTGAAATGGGGGGCATGTTTTCAATTGCAAATAGGGTGGATAACGTTCACAAGAGACCTTGGATTGGATTTCAATCATGGCGTGCTGCTGCAAGGAAGGTAGATCATACAATATGTGGGATTTCAATACTGCGTCATGGCAAAATGGGTTTGGCAGGTTGAGTAACAGGTTAAAACTAGGAATATGAATGAGATGGCTTGACCTGAAACAATTTTTGTCCAAAACTTCTCAACTGATTTTATAGATAATTAGAGTGCAAGATACGAGTACATTTGTACATATTTTTTTAATAATTTAGTTTTTCTAGTAAAAGGATGTAGGAGGTTTTATACCTTGGATGATTTTCGACCTGTTTTATCCTTTTTTTCTTTAGCTAATTTTAAAATGTGACCTATTTAACATGATCCAAATTGACCCATCCATAAGTAAATTGGTTGAGATTTTCACCTCTACTCATGTATGCCTTTTGCCACTATTATTTCCCATTTCTTTGTCATCTAGAGGAATGAGGTTTTGATATTATAGTTGAACATTAAGTTCAATATTCCATGTGACATGATGTAGCAATTCCTCAATCCTGTGGATTATGGCCATTTGTATTTGCATATGTATGTGTGTATATATATATTAACTCTTTATATTTGTTTCAGGTATCTTTGTCCTCAAAAGCTGAAAGGGTTCTGGAAGGAACAGTGCATCAGAAACATAGAGGAGATGTAATATATTTTTGGGCACGTGTAGACATGGACGGAGAACTTGCAAGGAGCGACCATGTTCTAACATTTTGGTCTATGTGTGACATCTTAAATGCGGGAAATTGCAGGTGCATTGAACTTTTAAACTCATTATGACATATAGGGGCTGTATGAGAACCATAAAAGACGTGAGAACTAGGGAACCAACATGGGCCCTTAGATCAAACAAATGAAGGGTCAAAATTTAGGAATCAAATGTAGATAAAGGCGGTGTGAACATTTTATAGGTATATTCACACTTGAATGAAGGCATGCATGTGTAGAATGGGTATATTCACTTGTGGCCACTTAACTCATGATCTTCATTTTCTTTGATCTCAAAATTTAGGAATCAAATGTAGATAAAGGTGGTGTGAACATTTTATAGGTATATTCACACTTGAATGAAGGCATGCATGTGTAGAATGGGTGTATTCACTTGTGGCCACTTAACTCATGATCTTCATTTTCTTTGATCTAAGGGCCACATTGGATACATCATGCTACAAGTTTTTTGTGGTTTCGAATGATCTTTCTCCATGAATTACATATGACATTGCTCATGATTTCATTTAAGTGTTCATCCATTAACCAAAGAATTAAAATACCCGTCAATGAGCAATGTCATATGTATAAATATTATATCTTTCTCGTAATAAATAATTTTCCTGCATCATGTGTTAATGTAAAATTGGACCAAAAAGTTCTTGTGGGTCAACCCAACCTGGCTTCAAAAGTTTTGATCCATTACCCAACTTGTCCATGTGCCAACTATACTCTTGGGGATAACTTAAAAGAAAAATAAAATGTGAACCTTTGTAAGAACAACTTTGCTTTCCTTTTGTTGCATGCAGAACGGCTTTTCAGGATGCTTTTCGTCGAATGTATGCATTGCCATCGTACGTTGAAGCCCTTCCACCAATGCCTGAAGATGGCGGTCACTGGTCTTCCTTGCACAGCTGGGTGATGCCAACCCCTTCTTTCCTGGAATTCATGATGTTTTCCAGGTAAGTTCTTATATCAACACCTGACCTCCACATCTTCCAAATCTTGTCTCCATTTATACTATTTAAAGGATCATTAACTTGTATTTGAGTAATTAAACAGTACCCCTATGAAATAGAAAATTGAGGAAACTCTCATGAACGAATAGAACCCAAAATGATATTGTTTACCCAATTCACTGCTAAATCATTTGGTTTGTAACAGGATGTTTACTGATTCTCTAGACAGTTTGCACATGAATGCAAGTACCCCCACTGAATGCATGTTAGGATCTTCAGTGAGTGAGGTAGTTAAGAATTTTAAATATCCTATTGGCTTTTCATTTTAGCATTCTATGAGATTTGACATGAGAAAATTATAGGGGTTGGCAATTTAAACCCATAAATATAGATCCATTTCGGCTAAACTGTCTCAACACGGGCTTAACAAAATTTTCAGCTAAAGTGCAATGGGTCAATTGGGTCAAGAGTTTGCTGAAGTTTTTCTTACATACAACCTTTTAAAGTTCCATTTAAAGATTCTGTTATTATGGTAATAATATTGTTTTCATAACTATAAAACACATTAAGCGTTCATAACTTTTTAAAAATGGACTAAAAGGGATTTTAACTATAACCTGTTTTGACAAGTTGCATAACTTCACCGACCCTCAAATTTGCCACCTCTAGTTAAATTCAAAACTAAAGATGCATATGCATTTGCTCAGCTTACTGAGAGCTGTTAAGAATAATCGATTAGTCTCATTATCGTTTTCCTTTATAAATTCAGAAGCGACACTGCTATTGTCGGCTACTGGAACTACTGGTTAACGTTTGGGCTTACCATAGTGCTCGAACCATGGTTTACATCGATCCAAATTCAGGATCACTGGAAGAACAACACCCTGTAGCACAACGTAAAGGGTTAATGTGGACCAAATATTTTAACGCCACTTTACTAAAGAGCATGGACGAAGATCTAGCCGAGGCGGCAGATGATGGTGACCACCCATACGAAAGGTGGTTATGGCCAAGAACCGGGGAGGTACATTGGCAAGGTATATACGAAAGAGAAAGGGAAGAAAGATATAGGATTAAAATGGACAAGAAAAGAAAACAAAAAGAGAAAATATATGAAAGGTTAAAGTTTGGATACAAGCAGAGGACACTCGCAGGGTAGAACCGTCCCTTTAAGTTTTCGGTCTAAATTCTAACCATGAAATGATTAACTCCACTTTCTGGTATCCCAGTGAATTGGGATCATGTCGGTACTGCTGAGAATGGAGATTGGTTTCTCATACAGTGATGGAAGGGGGTATACACGCGTCTGGCGGTACAAATAGAAGGAAGAAATACACGGGTATAACCATATGGAGTGACTGACATTCTTTTAGACAAAATTAATTTTGTTATTTAGGTGAAATGTATTTTTTCTTGTTGTCGTCGATGTATATACACTAAACAGCAAATTTTGTTTCTATATCATAGACTATTCTTCTGAGTGGTAAATCGGTCACGCTTGTGTGCAAGTGTACAAAGTGGTGAAAGCCTGAGCCGAGTCTCGCCCTAGACCGGGCAGGGGAAGCCTGGTGTGTACTGTAAACATGCCTTAAAAAGCCCAAGTCTCGGGCTTAGTATGTTTTTTCCTTTCTAAAAAAGTAAGGTGTTTTGACATACAGTCAAAGCCTACATCAAAGATAGAGATACATGTCTGATTGCTTAGATTAGATAAGGTGAATGGGGTGTTGATTTCCCAGAGTATTTGTTTTATTATCACACTCCGGTTAAAACGGAAACATCGAGCCGTGATGAAATTGAATCATAACACAAGTATAAAGAGTATTAAAGGAAATTACTTATTAAAACCGTATAATTAGTTACATTCAATTCTAAAAACAAATAAACAGAACAATCAAATAAGTCTTTATTTTATTTAAAGTCTAACCAAGTCCAACTAAAGTTTGTTCTTGAAACATATCATAAGCAAAGCAACGAACTTAATTTTCATTACCTGAAAACATGCTAAAATATGTCAATTAAAAAGTTGGTGAGAACATATGTTTAGAAGTATACATATAGTAGATAACATGTACAAACCAATAAACAATTTTTCAAATACAAGTAATTAAACTATTATATATGAGTCCACAACCAACCCTAGTGATCGAATGCCCTCCCGTCTAACCCCGTGACACAAGAGGTCAGACTAATAGTATGCTTGTCTAGTATGCAGTTTCTGAACATCTAGCTTCTTTCAAGTAAAAAAGAATACGTTGACTTAAAGGACACTCGGTATTGATTGGCATGCATCAACCCGAGTACCAAATGGGCTTGTCAGGCCAATAAATCTATCTACGTACTCCCGTGGCTTCCCCGAAGTTAATGGTTTTGTAGAGTTTAGAAAATAAAGGGACTTTATAGTAAAAAGTGTCATAGGATATAGCAACACGTATAATCAGTTTAGTCTCACTAGTATAAGAAAGTTGTCATTGAGTTTGCAAAAGACTAGTTTTGAATTTAGAATTTGAATTCTTAGTTTGATATAGAGAGCATGTTTTCACCCCAAAATACAAAAGAAAAATGGGCTACGAACTCACCTTGTAAATTAAATGGGTTGATCTTGCAACTTGTAATAACTTGGAGTGAGGATTGCCCTAAGTAAGTTTATTTAGTTAGTTTATTGTGTTTGTCGTTAGTTGAGGGGTTGTTATTATAAAAGTTCAAGAATGGTTGTCGTATACTAGATATGTGTCATCCCAGAGTAGCACATCCAACAAAAGGTTTCCCAGAAAAGAGTTGGTGATTTTCATCACTTAAGTACCTCGTCTTTCCTTAGCCAGAACATTTTGTTTGCCATATAATTACATACCGAGTGAAACGATTCTAGATGTATACTAGACCAATTCAAAGTGTGTTTGGTATATTTATAAAATATAGAAACAAGTATAAATATAAGTCTAGCAAAGATATGAATGAACAAGTTGTATAGTATAGGGTTGTAATTGAAATTATGAATAATTTTATTAAAACATGATTCAAAGTTGATAAATAACCATAAGAATTATTAAAGTTTGCATTTTTATTGTTTAAAACATGTTTATATTGATTATTTTATAATAAAAATCGTTGATTTACATTATAGTTATGAAAATATTGAAAAGTTACAAAATTTAGGGTTTTGACAGCTTTGGACAGATTCGAGCATTAAATTTGCACGATCTGTTTGAGGGATTAAATCAATGAGTTAGAAGATGTTCTTTATAATGTTAGAAAGATAAGACTTTGAATTTAATTTTAAAAAAATCATCGAAAAAGGATTTGTTATGTGGAAGATATCGCTGTCCGAAGTTGGCCTCTTGAATCTGTATAAATCCGAAAATTCAAGCTTTATATGTTTAAGAAAAGTTTTGATGCTTTTGTGTTTATTTAATGCTTTGATCCATCTTAGATATATGCTTATCATACAAGCATGTTATTTAATCATAGATCCAAGCTAGTTATAATTGAATTTTGAAAAAACACAATTGAAAAGGTATGAACATGAAGAACATGAAAACTTACTCGGTAGAGAAAGCTTCTTGGATCTTCAAGAGAGTTTCTATGGGTGAGATTTTTTTTTTGCTAAGAGAGATCTAGATTTAGAGTTTGATGTGAAAAAAAATGAGAGGAGACCCTTTATTTATAGTGGAAAAATTAAGGTTTTAGGTTTCAGTTAGGATTGATTTTCTTAATATTTTTATTAATAAAACTCATATATTTTAGTAGGGATGGGGATGAGCAAAAGTTTTTAATATTTTAGAGTTAGAATAAGTTTAGTTTAATATTTGTTAGATTTAGGATGATTACTAGTTAATTATTTATTAGTTTATTAGATATATATCACTTAAAATGATTAAAATAATAAAACAATATATTTATTTTGTAATTATCCATGCATATATATAAATATTTCTATTTTATTTTTGTAAGACTTAATTTAATTATTTAAATCTTCATCCTTTTAACAAAAGTTACATATGTAACCTTAAGTTACACACAAGTAAATTTTTACCCTTATAGTTATATATATTTCACATATGTTGTACTTTAGCATTGTTTTAAAATTTGGTTAATGTTAGGACACTTTCAAGTTACTATTTATAGCAAGACCTAGTATTTACACATGTGTTATCATAAAATCACATTAGCATGCAATTGTATCACAATAAATCACAATGTATATAAGATAGTTTCCACAAATAGTTTCTTGAATTCAATAAATGTTTACATATAGAAATACCATAATCATTAAAAGAGTTAAGCAAGTATTTTAAGCATGAAAAATCAAGGATATTTCAAAATACTTGAAAAAAAGCAAAAAGATGAAGAAAAATACTTTTTTTGTTTGAAAAACCTATTCTTACTTTTTTTTTCGATTATAACCGATGGAATCATTTATTCATATGTTAATGCGAGTAGTCGTTTAGTTGTTCAGTAAGTACTATAGATAGAATGGAACTCTTGCAAATGTGTGAAAGGTTCTTCGTTGCATAACCGTGTTTAATAAGAATAGTTGTCGAGTATTATGCTTGAACCTCAAATTTAGATGTGGTGGTAGTTCATTCATGCCAATAGTTTAGTTGTAAGATGATTCTGTTGAAAATTTACAAATTGTAAATATGCAAGCTGGCAGGTTTCTTCTTGTCCTATATTGGTGTGGGGGGGGGGGGGGGGGACTTTATGTGACTTATAAGAGGCTTTCCCTTATGGGTCACCAAAGTGCTAGTTGGGCCAAGAGAAGGGCTAAGCCCACACGTGCGTCTAAACGGAGACACGAGCTCGCGAATGGGTGGATAGAGTTGGTCAATTCAGTAGTTCGGGATAAATCTGCGTAATCGAATTTGTGAACTGTTGGGGGCCAACCCCATCTCCCGTAATAGGTTACGGTTTGAGTCTATTTTTTATAGGCCTCCTGGTTTGAGTTTAAGCATCCCAAAAATCACACATTCTCTCTGCTTTTTCTCTACAATAGTTTTTTCACGAGCTTTACGTTGATTTGGTTCCATTGCTGTTGGAACACCAGATTCGTTTTACATTAAATCCTAGGAATTTACGCTGTAGCTTACATCAAATAGAGCGCGTAAAATCCTTTAAGGACTGGAGTATTATCCGTGCAGTTCATCATTCGAAGAACTACGATTAACATGTTGGTTTTATATTATTGTGTGTTTTAATTCGTCCGATAACAGGACACTCTCCTTCTACCTTTCTTATAATCAGTTTCGGTCACGTAGGATCAAACTGATTCGGCCAATAACTTGATAATATTAATAATAATTAATTGAGGATCTTGTATGCATGCATGAAGTTGATTACCTGCACAAGTTCAAATAATGCACCCAATATACTAGAGAATTGAAAGTAACAAAAAACTTTATAATATTCTTTGGATTATAATTTATAAAACACATGCTAAATTAAAAAAAAAAAAAAAAATTGTCAAGTGCCCTTACCCCCCGATGCTAAAAATTGATCTTGTCGAGGCTCCGATCAATGAAAAAGAAATATATGTTCTAATTACCTTAGGTTAGATAGAGAGGGGTGTTAATTTTGCCAGACTTACTCAAGCTTTTCATTAAGTTATATTTTTTTTATATAACAGCAACACTATATGGTTTTCGGGTTTGTTATTGCTTTAACCTATTAGTTGTTTTTTTTTTTTTTTTTAATATTTTAAATTAGTTGTTCAATTGTTGATGTTCATAAGATAAAATACTAAAAATCAGCTGCACTATCAGAGTTTTAGAAAGTTTATTAAATATATTTAACAAATAGATAACGATAGTGATTTGTTTGAGTTCTAATCAGTGGTGTGTATGAGTCGGTTTGATTTGGTTTTATAGCCTACAACCGAAACCAAAAGTTGATATTTTGGTTTCTAGGTTTTCTAAAAGCGTTCAGTTTTGGTTTTTGGTTTCGGTTTTCACTTCGTTTTTAGTTTCGAGTTTTACCATTTGGGCTTCAAATTTTTAAAGAAAAATTGGTATAAAGCATTGAATTTAAGCTATAAACTTTAGTCTTATATAATTTTATTGATTTTTGAATATAATCTATATTTTCTTATCAATTAATTGACATTAAAATTTATTGCAATACATAAAATATATATGAACAAAAAATTCAATATAACATTTAAATCTACCAGTTTAAACAAAAAAGTTTATAGATTTTTTTTGAAACCTAGATATTTAATTTTTTAGATAACATAAATAAAATAAGTACCTAATAGGTTAATCATGTTTATAAGTGTATAATTACACATTAAATTTACAAGTTCGGTTAATGATTTCGGTTCGGTTTTTCGGTTCTTTGTTACAGGCAAAATTGAAACTGAGCATAAAAAATTGCTTTTAAAAACCATCAAACCAAACCGCCAGATTCTTATTGGTGTTAGTTTTCTCATTTCTGTTGCGTAAGTTATTTTAGTTACAGTTTTATTATTTTGATTTTTTTGCACATAATCAAATTTTAATGGCAATCAAACGTTTTTATGTTGTCAAACGCTCATAAGTCAGGACAAAGACTTCACAACATCCCGGGTCGGGTCGGGTCCTCCCATTCAGGAACATTTTCTTTCACTCTCTCTTTCACAACCTGTGTAGGGTTTCAGATCACTTATAAAACCCTTCATCTCTGCTGTATTTCGCCCTAAAATCCACTCACTCAGAAGCCCTTGCAGTTGCAGGTAATTCATATGTAAACACACAAATGTATATGTAATTATAACGCTTTATGGTTTTGCTTTAATCTCACTTTCCATTTCGAATCAGCTTCGATGTTTAAGTAATCATTATCTCCGTTCTTCCAGCATTAAAGATCTTGTTCACTGCTAATTAGTAATGATTATCACTGTTAACTCAATTTCACAGGTGAAAATGCACATCGATTGATTTAATTTGCCCACAGCAGCTTTTTGAGAAGAAAGTGAAGTTAAATTTGGATACACGGTAAGCTATTTTGAAAATTGAAGCATCTGCTTCTTACTTAGTTTGCTTTTGAAAGCTTCTAGATGTGTATTATACATATAGGTCAGTGGTTTCAAAATCCCCATTGGTGCTACAGTCATCACAATTCATAACCTATAGGTTCCCAACTTAGAAGTAAAGTGAATCTGGTGCAAGTGAAAGTGGTAAAGATGATATGCATAATCTTTAAATATGTGGTATTTTCATGAAGTGGGATCATTATCTTGTAGTTCTTTAATCCATATTATATATCAGCCTAAGTGATCTTTTGAAATATTATGGATGCTTCATGGTTCTCACTGTGTAGGAGTTTGCAAGTAGGACTTAGTGGTGTTCAACATTTTTGTGACCCGATGCATGTGGCGCGAGGAGGTTGGGTTGGGCAAACGTTTGCTCTAGCAAAGTTTGATGATTCTTTTGAAGGGAAGAAGTCAGGAATTCGGCGTTCAAAAGAGGAAAGGAAGGGGATGATTGAGGCTTTTATTAAAAGGTGATTTCACTTTCCTATAAATTCTTTGGCTGGATTTACAATATAATGATAGTATGATATATATTGCTCTTCAACCATCGACTCAAGTTGCGCTTGATAATAGTATCTCGATAATGATAATTAGGGACGTCATATCCTGTTTATGTCATACCCTTATTAGTTATTACTATATTACTAAATTACGTGAATCGTGGTTCGTTCAAATGACAAATATCATTGCTTGTAATCATTGAAACTATTGCTTTTACATTTATGGATCTCAGAGCGGTTAAGTAGAAAATGATGGGGATTTCGTCATTTCAAGCAGATTTACTTGTTTTACTTGTTTCTGATATGCAAACTCCTCAAAAGTAGGGATGATAGGTGTTATTTTTGAAGCAAAAACACCAAATACATAATTTCCCATATACCACAGGGATGATTTTTGTAATTTACTTTTTTAGATATTAATTAAGTGGTCCAGGTTATGTTCAGTTGCTCTAGAGGTGAATCTAAATCTAATCCACAACGGAAATCCCACCTATATTGCCTCCAAACGATCAAGATATCAAGTGCTGGGTCCATGTTCTGACTCATGCGATGCGAATTAAATGGAACCACAACTGAAAGAAATGCTTCTTATTTCTTTCAATTGCTTATTTTATCAAAAACATTGCCTGAAATCCATCGGTCTTCAAGTTTCGTTCTTGCATGTACCAGAAATCAAATAACAGATATGATTGTTGCAGATACCAGAAGAGTAACAATGGAGATTTCCCATCACTCAATCTCACACGCAAGGAAGTTGGCGGGTCCTTTTACACGGTTCGTGAAATAGTTCGGGAGATAATTCAGGAGAATCGAGTGCTGGGCCCACCTAAATCACCTCCAGGGGATCAGAACATGGATAACCTTGATAGCTTCTTAGAACATCATCCATCAGGGATGGCTGCTGATCTCCATGTACAAATTGTCCACACAAAAGAGACACAAACTCATCCTGAGTATGTGCTTGTAAGTGAAGAAGTGCAGAGTCTGAGGAGCATTACTGAACTTCATCAAGGAAATAATAAAGCATTTGAACAATCAAAGAATACAGAATTATCAACTGAAGGAAGTATGGGGGAACAAAAGGCTGAAGTAATTGAAGTAGTAGCAAATGGAACTCAAAATCATCAAACACTAGAAGATGTAGATAAAAAGTTGGAAGAAGAGATAGCACATCCACTACAAGAGTCAAAATCAATGTTGGCAAGTGAAAAGGGTCAAGACCCTTCATCAACTAAAGAAAACTTAGTTTTGAATGTTAATGGAAGCACACATGTTAACGTTGAAGATACTTTGCTTGCTGAACAAAATGTGAGTTCCTTTCGAACAATTTATATCCCTATAACCATGATTTTTCTGTGTGTATGCTTTCTTGTAGACTTCACATTGAAAGTATCCTTTAAAACGGTGCTTTGATCTCAAAAGTGGCCACTAGTCTAGATGCTATGCTGCTTACCTACTTAATTTTCCTTGACAAGAACCCAATGAGAAATATCCGTGGTTTATCCTAAACTTGTAATTAGAGGTGGCAGGATGGCCGGGTTATGTGGGCTGGGTAATTAGTCAAAACGGGGCGGATTTGAACAGGTCATCTTATTTAGAGATCGAGATGGGCTGATATTACTTTTTTCCTTCTCTGTAAGTATAAACTATAAATAATCAATGCTCTGATTATGATTATAAAAGCAAATATTATTACGATAAGAATCTGAATCATTGAACAAAAGTATTTCAGAGTTGTATGCATTAAAATAGACTTTAAGCGAATTTTCTCCTGTTGACCATTTCCCTTTTTAATTTAATGTTTTATGTGGCATTTGATCCATTGGAGATAAAACACAACTCACACCGACCCATTGATGAGGCAATGGGGCGAAATTGCCACTCGTATCTGCAAGTTGCAATGCACTAATATCATAACATGTAGTTACTGATACACATGAACATCATGTATTGTTTTGCCACATAAAATTATATTCACATTAAAACTTTAACCAAAGTTGTAGATTAGACTTAGACTCGTTTAAAATGAGAGGACACACTTCAGAGGTGACTAGACTAATCACATTAAGAAACGTGACACACAATTAAAACATATGAACCAGCACGCCAGGATGCATCAAGTAAACTGCCCATACACGTGATGTCAAGATCCATGCTGATGGAACCAACTATGGGCCTGATCAGCATTCTGTTGCTCAATGAAAAGCCTTTGCTTAGATTTTAAATGTAACATCACAACATGAGACTAATAGATGAAATTTTGATTGATTGCCATGTCATTTCTTGCTGACCAAATGGACCACATGACACATGGTTCTATGAGCTTCCATACTTAATGTATGTAATTGTGAGTATATGTACAAGGGTATAGTAATTAGCTACTAGAGATGCCTTCTCTACTACATAAGTAAGACTAAAGGTCCACATGGATGAGCCTAGCATTGGGAATACATTATAATATCTTTATTTGGGTGTGACGTGAACCTTAGCTGAACTAGGTTTCAGAAATTAATTATAGCTGGTCAATATTTTACTTTCAAAACACATCTTTCTCAGAAACCTGGATCTCTACAGAATTTGTATTAATTGTGTTTCTTTATATTTGGTCTATTATCATATGCTGTCCCTATGTGTGCTATCATGAATAAGAATTATTATGGACATGCTGCATTAAACTTATGTTTGACATGTATGATCTTGCAATTGGAATCAAGGAAGACACTTTTGTGAATCCATTTTGATGATTAATTAAAGTTATCTGCATCTTCTTAGCAGACCATAAATGGCACCAATGCTCAGAATCTCCACAGCAATACCTCCTGTAATCCGGTACAAGAGCCAACACTAGATGAAAGAAGTGCAAATTTAAACCAGTCTAGTGGCCAGCCTGGTGTCAGTTCCCAAAACAGAAGAACCAATGCAACATTTAACAGAGTTGATCTGTAAGTACATTAGCGTGTGTGTGTGTGTTAGTACCATTTTTTAGCCCTCGTAATTGCTAAAAGCATATTGTGACCTGGAGGTGGTAAAACTGGTGGAAGATGTAGAAGTTAACTGGTCAAAACAAGTATTCATATGGTTTGGTTTGTAACTGGTGGGGGTATTTGAAAATTCTAAATAAAGCAATTTCATAGGTTGTATGCATGAAATACACTTTGGGGAGCATTTGACCCGTTCCCTTGCTTTATTTTTAAAATTTAACCATTTGATACGTTAAAGATATTAAACAAACCCGAATGACCCATTAGTAAGATTGACTCATTCCTGAGTAAACGGGTTGAAACTACAACCTCTAAATAGTGTGATCTTTACTAAGAGTGAAGCGTATGTTTTTCTTTCCTTGTGCTGCTTCTGATATAGGTCTTATGATTAACTTGTTTATTCAAGCAGCAAGTCATGGAAAGCAGCATCAGAGAAATCTAGTGGCCGGGAAGCTCACCAACTCGTGAAATTCATACGGTCTTTCATCACCGCATTTGTGAAGTTTTGGTCCGAGTAGATTATTATCGTTTTGGTTGAAATTAGGTATGTTTGAGAGTGAAATGAGAGCAATACACCTATATGTAGTGGTGGTTTTACTCACCAATATGAAGATATAGGATGAAAATTACCTGTTTTGTTGGTGATAGTTCTTGTTGATAACTTAATATTACCAACTTTAGTTGAATCATTTTCTAGTTCTTCAGTTTTGTTGATACATGGGTCCATCGCGCGATCTAGCCGGTGTAGATCGAAGTGAGGAGGTGTTGGGAACATGCACATATCATCAAGGCCTGCTCCTGTACGAAGCAACAGGTATCTGGAGCTTGTTGAAATGATGGTTAGTACGGGTGTCACGCTAAATGCCATGATAAAACATTAAAGAAGTTATGTGTTCGAACCATATGACATAACCTACGCAACATATTGATAAACACATAATATAGGACTAACAAGCATGCCTAACACTGTCCGATGATGCACATTCTGTTTGTTTAGTTCTGTACGCGCATTAATGATATTACAGTTCAAAAACCTTGGTCTATAAGTACTCTCTCTGTCTTTCATACCGATTCTCAAGGTTACAAGGTATTCCACGACAAAACAACTAGCATATGAAGGCGTCCACTCAAGCCTTGTCGCAAGGTCTTAGTAGCGATAGGTACCTTAACTGTCTTGTCAGTTAACACACAACGTCTCTCGATATGCCATAAGGTATCATTCGGCTTACTTGGGCCTCATAGGATGGCTCCACAATTGGGCTTTAGGACGCATTGGATTAATGGGCCATACTCAGCGTGTTCTTGTTTTGAGTTATATATGTTCTAATCGAAGCAAGTCGGTGCGTTTGAATTCCAAACTACTCAATCTTGGCGGTTGGCTAGTTTGATAGTTCAGGTTTAATAACTTTGAACCACCCATAACTATAAATGCCCTTATAAACTTTTTACATATTTCTGAAGCATGCATAATGTACAATGTTTGAAGCATGCTATATTTTACAAAAGAGTAGTTGTAGACATATCACTGCTTAGAGTAAGGAGTCCTTCCAACGAGTCCAGTGACCATGGAACAAGCTCTTGAATATGGTGGTCACCTGGTGAAGAGTTGCATAGTTATCACATCTACAAAGCAGTTAAACATAACAAACACTAGATTAATAAAGCAAATCATGAAAATAAATTCCTAACAACAAAATTTACCCGCATCATACAATTCCAAGCTCAATACAATTTTCAAGCGCGTGTATCGTAGTATTTGGACCATGGCCTGACAAAAAGGCGGTGTGCTTGGAGCCTACACCATGTGCAATGTTTTCCAGACAAATATGTCACTCAGTTTGGCTCACACCAATGTGATCATTAGCGTGTGAATGACCACACCTCATAGAGCTTTTGGTACCGGAGTCCTACTAAGGACATGATGCAGTTATCACGTACCTTTTATGTTATTTAAATCTCGGTCACAACACAGGTGTTAAACAAAGAGTTGGAAGGAGTTTATACAGAAAACCTATCTCTTAATTTTTTATTTTTTTTAAGTTTGTTATCACACTTTTATTGGCTAATTTTGTTAAAAATGAATGGGTCACTTGTTTATTTATGTAAATTTTCCAACGTTTATTTATGTGTTCGATTTAGTAGTAAGTTTATTGCACGTGTGAGTTCGCTATTCTAACAAAGTGCTCTACCACGTGTACCAATGCCAACAATATAGTGATTAATAACTTTCATAAAAACTGATAGAGTTTAAGTAAATAAAAGATATAAAACACTACCTAGAAAAACAACTAACGAATGCATGTAGGTAAGAACAAACACATATTGAAAATTTTCATACATAATTTTGTTATATATAAAATTTTTCACTAATTTTAGTAATATAAAAAATATGTATAATTTTTTTATATGTATAATCACCAAAAAGTATAAAAAAATAGTATTAATGTATCATAGAGCTTGGTTAGCGTACTCCGAATCAAAAGGTTGTGTGTTTCGGTTTTGCAGCATGTATGTTGTGATGATTTTATCTAAGAAAATTAAGATTTGTTACTATTAAATTATGGAAAATTAAACAATTTGTACACGTTTTATCATATTTTGTGGCACCTTTTGTTTATTTTTTCTACTTTGTTGTAGGACAAGCATAAATATTTGTACAAAAAGTCATGGACCACAATCTCACTTGCTAGAAAAAACAAAAGCTACCTTGTACTCTCCTCTCTTGACTAGTGTTTTCATAACATTGTTGGTACAAGATCCCTCTTGTTTACTCGATGTTAATCACTCACCAAACAAAATAGATTTTATTGACTCACCTACCAACACATGCATGAGGACATGTAAACATACGTAACAAAAGACAGAGAATAACAGAAGTGAACTATTTGCCTTACACTAGTACACACGTATGTCTTATTAATCTGGTCGGACGAGTCGGACCAGTCAAAGGGTTTAAAAAATGGGAAAATTCTTAAAAGGTCCATTTGATTATTTTTTTTCTCCAAAATGTCTGTTTGACTAACCTCTTCTCAAAAATGTCTCCACCCGATACGGTTGCATACGCCCTTAATAGAGTAGCCTGAACTTGCAATTAACGGGCATAGTTTGTCCACTTGTTAAAAAACGGTCGCTCCGATCGTGTTGGGTTACATCGGTAAAAGAGCCCACAGTGGTTCTGTTTGAAACAACTAGCATGTTACGATCGTTTCAGGCTTAGAAATTAAAAAAATATCAATAAACACTAAACAACGGTCGAGTGAACCTATTAAAGTTCGATGGAACCTATATTAAGTTCGACCAGACTTGTTTACAATAAGTTCGATCAAATTTGCAACACGACCCTATTTAAAGTGATGACTATTTGGCAAAAAGATTGATGAAAATGACATTTTGGGGTACAAAAGGGGTCAAATGGACATACTAGGAATTTTGCCCCGCAAAAACAAGGTGACTATATAAATAATTCATATATAAGACCATATAAGATATAACTAAATCAAAACCCTTATGGTCTAGTGGCCATAATAATTGTCCCAAAAAAAGTTGTGTGAGTTTAAATTTTACAAGTGCGAGATTAGGTGGTATTTAAGAGTAAAAGAATTGTTTTTCAAATGAAAGAAAACTAATTCAAAACAAAATATGAAACTGATCATCTTTTAGTGTGAATTTACAACTTTAATAAAATATGAAGCACTAAGTAAATAAAAATATAAAGTTAGAAAAATAAACGAATTAATAAAGGAGATATTGTAAAGAATAAAACGTTAAAATCATGGTGTGATCTCCTGGTCTGGTACACCAACTTAACCGTTCAACCGGTAATCGAGGATTCAAGTAAACACAACTCGAATGATTCTATAGTCGGTCTTATAGTTGATTCTAAAAATATTGCTCGTGACACAAACATATGCAACTGATATACTTTTTTATTCAAATGAAAAATAATGTTTACAATTTGAGATTTCTTAAATTGAAAAAAGAGCGGGATAAATTTTGTACCACAAAGCCTTCGGGCCAGTGGGTGTAATTTTAAGGATAGATATATCTAATTTAGAGTATTCACGCTCGGTTTTTTTATTTATCCATTTAATTTTGTACCATTGCAATGTGGTTTATAAACCAAATAGGCTCATTCATCTATTATACTAGTATTTTGGGTTTAGTTTTCTTATTGATCCATAACAATCTTCACTTGCACACACTTAGAGCATTCACAATAGGTTTCTCATTTCAATGGAGGATGTTTGTTAGTGGTTGTGAGTGAAGAAAAGGGAATATTTATGGGGGTTGTATCATGATTCTTCATATTTAGAGAAACACGGTACAATCCTCATAAATTTTTTAATATTTTTAAAAGTGGTTGTGAGTGGAGAAAATAGAAAAATAATGATAAAGATATTAAAATGTATTATTTAATTGAAATAGATAGTAAAAAAGTATTATTTAATTGAAAGAGATGAAGATGTGAAAGCTAATATGAATTCTTTTATGAGTGTATAAATTGAGTAAATGATTCATTCACAAATTGAAGGTTTTTGCTTGTGTTCGGTTAAATTGTTCAATTTCGGTAAACACACACGTATGTGTTTTTCATGTGCAAATACAAATTGAATATCATGATCAAATCAAGTTACCGTGAGGTTTGTGTTGTTCTCTACTGAGATCGAATTGCATTTTGGAGTCGAAATTTTCCGAGAATGTTTGTTGGATGAAAATCTTCAAAGTCAAAATGATATTTGATTATGTTGAGATTAAATTGTATTTGTACAGTTTATGATAATTCTCAAATTTTCTGTTAGATTTTTAATTTGTTCGAATTCAACGAAATTGGTGTTTCTGTTCAATTATTGAGATGGTTATAAATGGAGTTTATAGTTATGTTCCAAGATCACATGTAGATTTAGATGGCATGTGATTTTAGTTTTTATACTATTTTTTTGAACTATTATATTTTATTTTTACTCTACTTAAACTTTAATCAACTTCACGTTGAACCCAACATCTTTTGTACGAGGAGTAGACACCTTTTTCACTAGACTAGCATAGTGGTTGTGGTTTTTATACTAATTTATTGTTAAGTTACGTATGATTTTTATATTTAGGGAATTACATGTATCTTCTTGTAAATTTATAAAATTACATATTTTTTCAAAACAAAATACGTAAATGTAATTGTCTAGAAGCTAAGGAAATATGTAATCTTTTAAGTTTAGAAACTGATATATAAAATTATTCCCTTTTAGATCACATGTGAGATTCTAGCTTTTGATTGCCCGATAAAAGAAAAATACATGTAAGATGCAACGGATTAGGGAACACAAAAGGTGTATGATGCGATTTAATGAATGGTCAAGATCATAGGCGAACCTTAGTATAGGTCAGGGGGGCCCTGACCTTTTTTTTCATCAGTAGTGTTAATTTTTGGCTTGATAGTGTAAATATTTTAATAAAAAATATAGAGTTCGTCCCCCTTAAACTAATTTACTTTAACCCGCCGTCATACGGTATGGTTCATACTCCGTTACTGGTCAAGATCTAATTGCTTGATTCCCTCAAAATAAAGGTTCTCTATTGAACTTATCCCTAATATATATATATATATATATATATATATATATATATATATATATTCTATATATAATAGTATAATATAATATATGTGGTTAGAAGTTTCGGAAACAAGATTTGTTGGTGTGAATTGTACTTTTTGTAAATGATGGATGAGATACGGTTAATATATGTTGTCACCTTTTGGCATCCACCTATTCTAACGTGACTTCTAAGTTCCCATATTGTCCACCACATGATCATCACGTTCATTCACTTTCGTCACCCTTACACCTTCCACCTCATTTATATCTTTAATTTACCATCATAAGTTAACTACAATAATAATTATCTTTTAATATATATTTACATTATATTAATAACATTATTTCTCTATCTTTAAGGTGATCAAATACGAGAAATCATTTCATGTATTAGTTTATGTTTACGAATTGTTAAGTTATAAATCTTAAACATAACATATATTTTTATTTTTGTATTCATACGTAAATATTCTGTGCCTTCTTTAATTTCATATAATCATTTTATTTTCCTAGAAAATATATTTAAGATAACATACTTCTGGATATTTCCAACAATACTTGAAAATAACATGAATATATTAAATTTATTCGTGAATTTTATAAGTCTATTATCTTTACAATGATAAAATACGAGAAATCATATCATGTATTATGTTCACGTAACATTATAAATTTCAAACATAACATATGTATTTTGTCTTTTTTATTATTTTATTTATTTTATTATTTTTTGAACGACAAATGTGTGACCCTGATTCGAAGCATATGTGTTATCTTAATCGGGCCCACATATACGTTTCCCAACCGGGACCGCACCCCAACCCCTCAGGATGAAACCTATTACTGGGAAAACCCACTGGCTTAACTCTAAGTGTTTTGCTCAAGTGAGACTTAAACCCATAATCTTCCAATATTAACTTACCCGCTTACCCTATCTTTTAGTACTGAAAAATAATAAAAGTTTGATACCTTAAGTTTATACGCTCTTTACTTTTTAGATTGATATATGTATATATAATTATTATATTATTCAAAAATCAAAATTTTATTATTAAATTCCTTACTAATACAAAGATTGCATCTAATTGGTTATACATGAGCAACACAAGAGACAGCCCTGCATGGGCACTGTCCATCCCAGAAACAAACAGAATCACTCAACAGTACACATCTTAGTACATAAATATATATATATATATATATATATATAGAAGGGATCCTAAAAAACCATATTATGAAAAATCTAAAAAAAACCAATGAAATCAGTCATATAATTTAATAATTTTTATCACTACCCTCTATGCATATGTGTAAGTATATATAAATAAGGGTATGGATCAAATAAAACCGTAGCATGGTTTTACATATACGTCACTCATATGTTACGTATACATAATCATTTTTCATTCAACATAGTATTACGTATACGTAACACTTTTCATTTTCGAATGTATGCTCAACATATATGTACCAAATACTTAAATAATATTTTAATAATTAAAATAACAAAAAGTTTTAAATTATGTTATTGGTTTCCGTGGTTTTTTTTGGTTTTCATATAACTATTGGTTTTCTCAGGAACCCTCCTTTATATATATATATATATATATAATATATATATATATATATATATATATATATATATTCTTTTAATCTTATTTTATCGGTAATTACATTGTTAAATATACTAAATTAGTGACGAATAAACGAATGAAATCATCATGTAACTGTGTGTTCATTGATGATTGATCATAAAGTGAAGATAATGATATCTAAAACTCAAAAATTCACACTCCGATTACTGATAGAAAACGAATTGTAGTTGATAATTAATCATCAATCATGAATTCAGATCTGTATGTCAATGAGCTGAAGATCAGAATTGAACAAATCTGGATAATTATCGATCGTAAAAACATTAATTAAAACAAATTCGAAACACAATATCAAAATCAATCGAAATAATCTTCAAAATCACTATCTCAAATCCACAATTCAGATCCAAACACTCTGAATTTCACTTTCGATTGCAATTTTCACTCAAATTGACACGATTAACAACACATATACGAGTAAAAAATCCACACACGAATATATATAACAGAATTCACATCATTACGAACTCAAAATCGAATCAAATCGCATAACAACTTCAAATTTACAGATCACACCTCCGTTTCCTTGAAGAATTTCGGTCGATGCATCGATAGCTAGACGCGAAGAACGAATCGATCTCATCACGAGCAACGATCTCGAAGAATTGAAACTCATGCAAGCTTCTCTTACAGGAAGGAGATGTGTACCTTCGTTTTTTAGGCGCCGGAGGGCAGGTGACGGTTGTCGGAATTTTGTGCTCCGTTGAGGTCGGTGTTACGCACTCTTCAACGTGATCGGAGTGAGTGTTGCATGATTCGTTCGAAGATTCCGGTTGCGGTGGCGGAACGTTGAGTTTGAGAGATGATAGTTGGATCTCCGGTGAGTGTTGTCGCCGGAGCTGTAGATCGGTGGACATGGTGGTGGTGGTGGTGATGGTGGTGGTGGTGGTGGTGGTGGTTTAGAGAGTGAGTGTGTAGGTGTTTATGTATGTGAGGGGGAAAGATGGAGGCGTGCAATGTAAGGTAGTTTAGAGGGGAAAGAATATGTTTTGAGGGTAGTTTGGTCATTTCACTATGGCTTTGGTTTTTTTAGGTAATGAGATGATTTTTTTAACGGTAAGTGTACGACCCTGCTTTGAATGATACATGTTATATTAATCGGGTCTATCTATTCGTTTCTCAACCGAAACTGCACCCCCAACTTCTTAAATAGGAAACCCACAACTACGAAAAACCTCTGGCTTAACCCTGATAATTTTTGTTCAAAGTAATACTTAAACCCAAAACATCCTGTTTAAATTGTCTAGGGTACCTTATCTTAATGATTTGGGTAAAACATCATGGTGGTTAATGAGATGGTTGTTTTTTTTTTATTTATATAAATTACAATTAGTTATATGTTAATACTGTCTAATTTATAAAAGGGTATGATCATAAATGATTGTTAATTATAGATTATAGATGTTATGTTATGTTTGTTTAGGTTATATTTTCGGTTTATTTGATCTACTAATTTACTTTTAACAGGTTCATCAAACTTAATAACACTTGTATAGTGACCAAATTTTTAAGGGCCACTAATTTGAAACATTTAACTAGTCATATCATCTAATATAAGAACTTTGATAGCTTATATAGTGTTAAAGTGATAGAAAGACTTTGGTGCTTATATAGTGTTGACGTGATAGCGAGAACTTTGGTACTTATATAGTGTTGAAGTGATAGCGAAAATGTTTGATTAAATTGATTGTGTTTCACGTAGCTTGTGGTAAGCCAAGAAGAGGTTCATGTTAACGGTCGTGGGTAGATAGCACTAGTTTATTCCTTAGGTATATACCTTGAGTTAGCTCGATTAATTAGTAATTCTTAAAGTGACAGAAACTCTAGGCTTTCAATCTTATTTGATCATTTGGTTCTCTTAGGTTGCCTTAGAGGTTGTAGGCACCCTTTGGGACCTTTACGTACCTAACGTCTACTAGAGTTTGGGCCAAGTTGTGTGAGCATGATATTGACATATTGTCATGCGACAACGTACGCTTGATTTAAATCTAAATCTAGTTACACCGTTAGTTACCTTGTTGCATGTAAATATTTTCTTTATTAAATATTAATGGCTTTTTATCGTTTAAAGATTAAAAAAATTGAGGAATCAGGATAGAATCTTTGGATATATACTTCCATTTTTGTGTGTAATAAAATAAATATCCATTATCACATCTCATTAACTATACCTATTTAATTCTACATTAGAATGCAGCCTTTAACTGAGACAATCAATATCTAAATCTATTAGAGTTTCATGTCACTTATGACTTATGCATGTACTTATAAAGAAATTTGTTTCTTAAAATGCGAAGATAGAAAACTAATATTGAATAGAAGTGCATTAATGTTCAACTAATGTTTTTATATGAAACAAATTGAACATTTTTATTGCATGGTTTTTAACCGGTAATTTTTAGATTTTTTAAGATAAATACACTAACACAATAGGTTATGAACCATCAATTTTGGTTGTAAAAAATATCAATTAATCATCAGTATATGTCCTTGTGTGAACTTTTCTTCGAAGTTAATAAAAAAATTTATTGTTTTGCCAAAAAACCAATTGATTTGTAAATAATAGTTTTTTTGGAAAAATTATGTTAGTCGAAATACAAGAGTGTTCATTATATTTGGTAATGTTTGTATTCAACTTATTCTCTCCGTACGCTTGAATTAAAGATGAAGAATTAAATGTGTAATATTTTCTATAAGAACTTAAACTTAAAAGATGAAACAAATTTTATAACCTAAGTCAGAATAACATAAATAATTTTTCATTCCAACAACAGCTATGGAGACCACACTTGCTCGTGCCCATCTCATTTCACGTACGTAGGTGTAGAAGAAAACTTGATGCTCTACAAGAAAGAAAGAAAACATATTTAGAAGTTATAATCACTACTTATATTTGTAATATTATCAATGGAAAATCATCACGTGTCAGGTACAATTCGTCAATAAATCATTGTTGATAGTCATGTCAATTCTCCGGTAGTTACGATAGACACCCCATTATTTTAAATTAACACCCCAAAATTTATATACGGATCGTATAGCCTCATACGCGTCGTATAGGAGGGTCGTATAGCCCTATACGGGGCGTATAACCCTCTGACAGCCCCCTGAATTTTTTCTCGTAGTCATTGTCGAAATTTGCTATACGCTTCGTATAACTTATATGTGTCGTATAGGGGGTCGTATAGGGTTATATGGGGCGTATAGCTCTCTGACACCTCCTGAATTTTCCTGTTTTCAATGCATTCGACCCTATACGCCACGTATGATCCATACACGCGACGTATAAGGGGATGCCAATTTATAGGTGGGTGTCTAAATATTAGAACTCTTATCAATATTCTTAATTCTTATCAATAATTAACCGGATATCACATCACCCTCAACCTATATTTCAACAGAAGCCGCCTTCAAGGATAAATTAGGATGGGAGAGACACCCACAAAATTCTCACAAGTAAACTAGAATTTAACCAACCATCACATGTCAACTCATTATACATACAACTACCCTAAAACATTAAATTTAGTGGCATCACCATTCAAAGTACACTCAAACAATTTATATATACATTTTTATTTAAACTAAAAATTCATTGAAATAAGAGCAATACATAATCTGAAAAATAAAACAAGATAAAATAAAATACGAAAATTAAAGTACTACATAATTCATTTAAAAAATAAATAAGAAAATTCAAAATATTACATAATCCTAAAAAACATAAAACTACTACTCGTCATCCTAGTCGAGGTAGTAAATCGAGACTTGCAAGATGTTCTACAAAATCAATTTGAAGACGGAAACGTGCATTGGCATCTTGTAATTCTGAAAGAGCATTGTAAAAAACCAGTTAGACTACAGGATCCCTTGTGTAGACTGGTGATATCGAATACCCTAGTCTTTTATGACCATGTTGGCAATATAAGCACACATATGACACGTTCTTAATCTTCCCTACCGTCATAGCAGGGCGGGTCGCCTAAGAATTCTCCACTTTGCAAAGCCGAAAACTCTCTTTCTTTCTCCTGTATTGGCCCTCTTAGCACCATTCACTTTTTTCTTCAATATCACTAACACTTTTTTAAAACAAAGTTTTGGACACTTGATATCTTGCTCGAAACGTCACTTCATCGTATTTTGGCTTATCCACGAAATAATATTTCACTGGAGCATCAAGAGCCTTTTCGTGATCACGTGGCAAATATTTCTTTTAGAAGTTGTGTCTGCAATTTCAACTTTGATCACAACATTCAAGAGAAATTAAAAGGCTACTATCGTGTAGATCAACCAAATCGTCGGTTGGAATGTAGAATTTTCCACCAACATCCATCTTCATGTATAAAATAATTGTGAAATATGAAAGAAATTGTTGGGATGTTTTAGATAAATTTTGGAATGTGTAATGAAAAAAATGTGTTATGTATTTAAGTATAGGTGGGTACAAAAATTTTTCTTATGAAAAAAAAAGTCTAAAGGCATGTGCATCGGTCATATGCACTTTCATTCATCAGGTTTCACTAGCCGTTTCCCCTACCCGCCCACCCAACTCGTGAGACAGCGGCGGTGTACCGTCTGGAAAAACAAGCCGTTGAGGGTACCGCCATAACATCCCGTCCACCCTTACGACTGATCTGTTTGCCGGTGCTAAGTCATGTGTTTAATTGGGTCGATGTTTATTTTTTAGTAAGAGTTTGTATCAAAGTATTATTTTGATGCATTTCTTTGGTTTACCTATAAAAGAAAATTTGTTTATTTTACGTAGAATCAACATGAATTTATGTGTCCAACTTCAACCTTGGATTCCGAGCTAAGCCGTTAAAGTTGAGGGGTGTGAACGACAGTTGGAGGTGATTAAAAGTACAATTTTTTTATCAACCGCCGTCCTTTTCCACTTTATTTCTAAATATATTCTTACATTTCTTTTCTTTTCTCTTTATAATAAATAACTAATATATAACTACTAATTTCTTTAATGGTAAAAACCAAAGAGTATTAAGGATCCACCAGACTCAAATCTGATTAGTAGTAATAAAGTGACGGTATTATTGTTAAATAATAATAATAATAATTAGTAATCTCCTAGTATGACATTGCGGGGCATCGATGCCATGCTACGGATAACCAATGACAATTTGTTTTTAGTTAGTTTTTACCGTTACAAATCTTAAAATAGCGAGGCATTTATCAAAAATGAAAGAACATAAGTTTGAAGTATTACTCGCAATATTATTTGGAGATTCGCATAATAACAATAACAATAATAATATAATAAAATAATAATAATTATTATTGTATTATTATTAATAATACCGGCAGACGGTAAAAAATAAAAATAAAATAGCTGGAAGTAGAAAAAGTTAAAAAAGAAAGGTGGAGGTGTATGTGCTGGAGTTAAACACTCATCTCAAGTCTCAACTCTTACAAAACAAGCTTGTTACTCGTTAGGATGGGTCCTGATTTGTTTTAAATTCCGAAAGAAAGATATATCAATGATAAAAGCACATGCCAAAATAAGAATAAGATGAACACTATTCATCAATTTATCTTTAATTTAATAGTTTATAATATAACGTTTTTATTAATTTATATATGTGAGGTAAACTATTATTAGAATATTGAACATGTGTTTTTTGCTAATATTTTATTGTTATTTGTTATAAGCTAAAAGTAATTGAAACCGACTCGTATCTATATAATAAGTTTACATAAATTAAAATTCAAAGCAAGTTGAAAGTAAGGGAGATACCTTTTGCATGTTGAAGTAAACAAAGTGGGTCTCTTACTCAACCTTTTTCTCGTGTTCGATTACTCATAATGAGATTAATGAATGAAAGGAATTTACTTGAATGTACTATTATTTTTATTTTCATAAGTGAATTTTTTTAATTTATCCGTTTATAGTTATTGTTTAAGGAGTCAAAGTATCACAAGATGTATTAAAATACAATCATATGCATGTGCAACATTGTATATACATCTTTGATGTGTATTATTAGAAGAATGCAAGGGATTATTTCATACTCACTTTTGTAAACGTGTTACATTATCTTATTTACTCAAAAACATATAATCTTTTTTAAATTTAAACATTAAAACCCTTTCTTTAGATTTGTATTAGGATATGAGACTTGTGGAAGAAGAAAGATACAATGATTATATTATAATTTGTATCTAAAGAAACAAAATATAAAGTTTTAAGTATTTTGAATTTAAGGTGAGTTTATTTTACAAGTGTATTTTTGTTACAAAGTGTGAGAAGACACAATGAGACTAAAAAAAGTCACAAAAAAAAATTATATCTCACAATATAAATCGAATTTCAAAAAGTACTTTGGAGTCTGTTCCTCTCGTCATCCTCTTTCAGAAAAAAAATAAAAAAAATTTCATTGTGTCTTTTTATGACATAATGACGTTATTGTTTTTTTCATAATGAACAATGAGTCATTGTGTCTTTCATAATGACACAATGATGTCATTGTGTTTTTCATAAATGACACAATAAAAAAACGTTAATTTTTTTTATTTTTCGTTTATTTTTTTCTTGTGAGGACGGTAGAGGAACGAAAGCTCGGAATTACTTTTTTGAAATTCGATTTAGATTGTGAGATATAATTTTTTTGTGATTTTTTTGACTCATAATGTTTTTCACACTTTGTAACAAAAATACACTTTGTATTTGAACTTCTTTCTTGAATTTATATATCCGACTAGTGGCATCAATCGTGTCAGTTGGTAGACGGAAATTTTCTAGTTGCCATGTTGGGGGCTAAATATAGATGAATTAACCTCAACTTATATGTTTATTCATGTTAAGAACGTGAATGATAAACACATAATTTATGTCTTGTTAGACTCATGTTCAGTCTAATTTCTTTTCATTTGTATATAAGTAATACTTAATAACTTGCCAAGAATTTAAAACATAAAGATTATAGCTTAAATAAATGTTTTTTTTCTATAAATAGCTCTTATAGTTTTTGTCCAATAACTCTCACTACCAACAAACAAATTTGAGTTTGTATATTTAGTTGAGAGTAGAGGAAATAGATAGAGAGAATTAGACCATGAGGCGCGGTCCATGGAAGGGGGTCAGGGCCCTACTAGAGAAAATCCACAACGTGAAACGCGGTGTTGCTTATGTGTGGTCCTCGAGCACGACGGGTGGTTGGAAGTCCATGACAAGTGGAAAAGAACCAAGCTACATTAGCAATGCAACGACTAAATTTTTTAAAAAATAATAATTATTAATATTTAACTATAAATAGTCTTGATCCTATCGTTTTTTAACACAAACTTCCTCCATTCAACCACCCCCAACCTTCAAGTGTTATATTATATTTTTTAGATGAACATCATGATCCCCTCTTCAGATTCGAAAACTCGAAAGGGTAGCACTGATTATTGTAAAAACAACAGTAGCCGTAGTTGAAATATAAAAGATGATGCTGAAAACTTGAAGTGTAGGATGTTAACATGAAGAAGTCGCATTGAATAACGGCCATAAAGTTAAGACACACAATAGTCTTCAGGCACATTTTTTTTAATATAAGGTGTTGACATTTTTGAATGATAGGTTTATTTAATCGGGTATCCGTCCCAGTCGGGACCGCATAACCCCTTCAGGAGTAAAATTGCTGGGAAACCCCCCATCTCAACCTAAACATGCATATTGCTCAGAGTGAAACTTGACTCATTACATCCCCCATATTTACATGTATGAGTATTTTACCTTACAGTTGGAATAAGAATCATGTTCTTAGAGGCATTGATGGAAAATATTTTCAACCTGTTTCTAAGTGTGTTTTTTATTTTTGCATTTTTAATATTTTATGTTTTTCAATCATTATGCATGTCATTTGTAATTAATTTCAACTATTAATGGAATTTTATGTATTAATGTATTTTTAATTAGTATAACACATTCAGTTTTTATTTTTTATTCAAAACCTTTAAATATAAAAAGATTAATTATTTTTAAATATTAATGTATTTTTAATTATTTTTTATAAAATATAAATGACATGGCGGTGGAAAATTCAATGAAGTAGTAGAACCATGCCCCTTCAATTGTGAAGATCAGAGGAAACTTAGCGCAAATGATGTGAGGCCGATGAGCAACGGAAATTCCAATGTAATGTGTACCATACCCCATAGCCTTAGAGATCGGGGAAGTGAGAAATAGAAGTTGAAAGTAGCCAATAAAGTTGCTAGAAATGAAAAGTTAAGTAAAAGTTTTAGAAAAAATTAATTTCACTTATAGGATGAATATTGAGAGGGAAAATTAATAATCAAAGTCTCAAACTTTTATTTTTACACTTTTGATTAAAAATCTAAATATTTAAATTACTAAACATTACTAGACCAAAACGGATCAAGAGATCATTTGTTATTAAAGAGTTGTGTCTGAGATAACTTGTATATTTAAGTGGACATGTTTCTGATGGGTATTAATAGGCATTCTCATGTGTAATTGAGTTGATTTAAGATAGACAAAGTCACATTAAATTATAACAAGTCTTTTAATGTTAAATACATACATATGATGATTAGTATATTGATAGTCATTAATTGGCCAAGTTTATTATGTGTTGGCGAGTTGTTTTAGGTTGCACAAAGTGACATTATGGAATAGAAAGTCATCTTGGTGTTAAAGATAGGTGTATGATGCTTATAATTAGTATACTAACGAACCTTAATATATAAACATTGGCGTGTGTTAGTGAATTGTTTTAAATTACAAATAAGTCATACTTCGTCATGTAGAGTTTATATTTCCCACGTGCTTTATTTGAATTATTAGTTAGTTAGTTAGTTAATGTTTGTTAAGTTAGTTAGTTGATAGATCTCTCTCTTTGACATTTGTATATATAGAGGTGTTATGTAATTCTGTTCTAATGAATAAAATCTTCTCTGGTTATATGGTATCAGAGCAATTTCAATCTCTGATTCAATTTTCATTAATTTATTGGTTTCATCTTCATCTTGTTGTCATTCTGTACTATCAACTTTCTTTTCATCATGACTGAATCAAACAATTCTTCTACAAGCAATTCTACAAGTAATCGATTCCTCTAATCCTTTGTAGCTTCATCCTTCAGATCATCCTGGAATGATTTGGTATCAAAATCGTTTGATGGAAATGGTTTTGGAGCTTGGAAGAGAGCTATGATGATTGCACTTTCAGATAATAACAAATCAGGTTTCATCAACAATGAAATCTCACAATCACTACTGATTCTACCAATCTGCTCTTTGGCAACGATGCAACGATATGGTAATCTCTTGGATCCTTAACACTATTTCAAGAGAAATCAGTGCTAGTGTGTTATATGCTGAAACAAACAACAACTTTAGGATGAGCTTAATACTCGTTATGGTCAAGCTAACAGGGCAAAATTCTACCAATTATAGAAAAATCTTTGTGAAATTCATCAAGGTAACAATAATATTACTACCTATTTCACCAAAGTAAAATCAATTTGGGATGAACTTAATGCCCTAAATCAAATTCCTTCTTGTACTTGTAGTATCGCTCCTCTTATTGCTTAGAGAGAGGAAGAACAACGATTAGTATAGTTTCTCATAGGCCTCAACCCTAGTTATGGTACTATAAGAAGTAATATACTCATGATGCAACCTCTTCCTTCGTTTAATCATACTTGTGTGCTCTTGATTCAAGATGAAAAACAAATAGAAATACATTCTATACCTCATTTAGTCAGTGAATCTACTTCAATGAATGTAAATTCCAATTTTCATTCAAACTCTCAATCAAATAGATTTAATAACAAGAAGAATGTTGATTTGCTCTAATTGCAAGACAACTGGTCACACAGCCAACAAATGTTGTCGACTTATTGGATTTTCTAAAGATTTTAAGTTAATAAAGGGAAGCGGTTTGCAAAACCTGGCAACTGAGGAACAAAGTTCTAATACTATTGAAGGAGCTGATAACACTAGCACTGGTGCAACTACATTCAGTTCTAGTCTCACATCAGAATAGTACAATGATCTCATGAAGTTGTTACAGTTCACTAAACTTCATCAGGAGACCTCTGTTAATCATTCCACTACTGCTCATAATGCCACTACTTCAGTTAATCCTGATACATTCAAAGGTATTATGACTTGCTCTTCTTCTTTTGGTTCCTCAAAACTCATATCTCAATGGATCATTGACACCGAAGCCAATGATCATATGTCATAATGAAAAATTGTATTCATATATTTGGCCACTTAAACATCCAATTTCCATATCTCTTCCTAATGGAAACACTCTTTAGGCCTACAAATCTGGAACAATTAATCTCACCCAAGATCTCTCGTTATCTCATGTTCTTTTAAACTATATGTCTCAATTTTACTCATATAACTAATTACATTTCCAAATAACTTGTCTCAGCAATCTACTTGTTAAACTATAACAAGTAGTAAGTATTGGTGAAAGTAAATAACAAATGTGAGACATAGTAATTACATGGTTTCATAATTCTTTGTGTTGAAGTTGTCGTTCGAATTCTTTTTATACACATAAAATGTGACGTAGTACATTGTAAGATCATCTGTAGATTATGAGGCTGATGCAACCAACAAGCCAGAAAAACCAAGTCTTCTATGCATGCACTAAGGAACAAAGATGAACTAGCTTTGGAAGTCTTACACTCTCAAATGTGTCTAAGTGTAAGATCTTCCGAAGCTAACAGTTCAGAAGGAGTTACTTCGGAAGTTTCACACTCAAACAGAAAAATATTCTAAGTGTGAAATCTTCCGAAGCCAAAGACCAGCATCTTCCGAAGCCAAAGATGAAATCTTCTGAAGCTTTAGAGACAAAGTCTTCTGAAGCTGTGAAGATTGATTTCTTCAGAGGACAGAGAAAATATGCTTTCTCTGAATCAACTTTTGATAAAGCTGACACACTTTTCGCTGCCTGCTCTGGTGGTTCACCTACTTTACACAAGTTGGTGAAACTTTCATGCTTTATCAAAAAATAGGAATGGTCTTTGTCTGTAAGTTACCTTACTTGTTCATGTAGACTTTTTGTATTAGGAAAAGTAGTGAGCTATGGCATGTCATAGTCACTAGTCAAAAGGCAATCTGCCTTTTGACTTTAGATTGATCTTGTTGTCTAGATTAGTCAAATCCCAACTGTCTTTACATGTAAGTGACTGTTGTAGGTTGTAGTATAAAAATGTCTCAGGTCCTTGTAATTTCTATATGCTTTGTACACTTGTAAGAGAACTTGAGATCAATATACAACATCATTGAAAAACCAATCTTGTGTTCTTGTGTTGTTCTTAGTTCTGTCTTTTTAATTTACTTGTGTTCTTAGTATCATCTGTTTTAAGTCACTAATTTCCTATTTGAATTGTTAAGTGATCTAAGATCTCTCCTCAGTGTAAAACTAAGTGTTAAGTACTCTTACCCGGTCTTGCATACATTGTAAGTATTGTCTTAAACAATGAGGACCAAACATGTATATATTTGTGTTGTACTAGACAAACTATATGTCAGGTTAAAAACGAAGTACAAATTACATGAAATTAACTATACTTTGAAAACCAAATTCAACATAGCCTATGCATATAATACAACTTAAAGTAAATTATATTTTTTGTCCTTTAGGGTTATAGAAATTTTCAGAAATCATTCTTAAACTAAGAATATTATAGTGAACATCCTTTATGTTTAAAAATATTTGTATGTTTCATTCTATCCCCTAATGCCCGTGAATTTTTGTCGTTAAATTAACCCACTGACTCCCACGTGAGGATAAAATGGTCTTTTTATACACCTTTTCTTATTACCCCCTCTTCTAATAAAACCTCCCTAGATATACCCCCAACCTTCTTGCACCTGTCCATTTTCATCTTCTTCCCCATAGCTTTATTGTCATCTGTGATCATGACAACCCCAAGTTTCTTCATACGAAAGCAATGACCCAGGATGAAGTTGATAAGCTATACTGTACAATTCTTCACTGTATTCATAGAATTGTCAGTTCGAGTTGTTACTAAATCATATTTTCTTTAAAATGCAGTTGGATTCCCCAATTTTTTTCCATCAAGTTGCATCATGGTGGTTCCTTTACTCGATTTCCAGGGCGTACCTACATAGGAGGTAAGATTAACTATGTGGATTTGATTGATATTGACTTGTTCTCAGTGCAAGAGAGGATTTGATAATGGGTGAGTTACACTATCCAGTTAATGTAGAGCCTATCTATTATCATTTCTTACTTCCTGGAGGTGATTTAGATTTTGGTCTTCATGCCCTAGGTAGTGACTCAGATTATATAAACTTATCCAAATTTGTGTCTATGCATAAAGTGATTAGTGTGTACACTGAAATTAGCATAACAAACCTACATACATATTTTTTCTCACCGGCAAAGCTTACTATTGAAGAGATTAGTGATGAAGGTGGTAGTGATGTTTCGGTAAGAAGAAAAACTTTAAGAAGATTGGCACTGGATGGCATGAAGTGGGGACAATTTAGTGGTGTTGGGGAAGGTAGTGTTGTGTTTAATCAAGCTAAACAAGATCAGGATGGGCATGTGAATGATCAAACTGATCAAGATCAGAATGGTAATGGGAATGACAATGTAGGTGATAAAGCTGAATAAAAATCAAAATGGGGATAACCATGTAGATGATCAAGCTGAACAAGGTCAGAATGCAAATGTTAATGTAAATGGAAATGACAATGTAGATGCTGAAGTTGAACAAGATCAGAATGGGGATGACATGTAGATGATCAAGTTGTTTAGGATCTGAATGAGGATGACCATGTAGATGATCAAGCTGTTTAGGATCAAATAGGGATGGTCATTTAGATGATCAAGTTGAACAGAATGAAAATGTAAATGCCATGTTGGATGATATTATAGGTGATCACTTTCAATAAAATGCAATATGGGATGATATTGTAGGTGATCAATTTTATGACTATACAGGTGGGATGATAATGAGTATGATCAATTTCAAAAGGATGGGTCTGGTGATGATAGTGATAGTAATAGGATGATAATGTGGAGGATGATAGTGATTTTGTAGTTGATGAAAGCAATAGTATGGGAGATGTTGAAGTTGATATGAGGGATTATGAGTGAATGTTGATTTAGATGTAGAGGATAATGTTAGGGGTGATCCAGTAAGATGTTGAAGTAGATGTATTAAACAATGACTTATTTGAGAGGGGGCCAGATTCTGATAAGAATGCTACAAGCATAAGAAGACACAAATATAAACTATCTTAGGAGGTCAAATGAAAAGAATGCAAACTTTTATCTTGGTTAACTGTTTGGCAGTAAAAAAGAAGGGAAGAGTTGATTAAAGCACATTCGGGTTGAAACTAGAGGCTTATCAAAATTATGAAGGATGATAAATTAAGGGTTAGGGCAGTTGTCATGGTTCTTTACCAAATTTGAAATTAGACAAGATAGAACCCATGTTTCATGCAGTAGTAGTGTAAACCCCGAAAATTTATAAAAAAGAAAAAGAAAAGAAGAGAAAAAGGGGAATATAACATTTTCTAAAAGTAAAGGGGGTTAAAGTGTGCAAGTGGCAAACTTGCCTCTAGTGGATTCAAAAAGCAAGGGATGGCTGCCCACACCCCTATTTCTCCACATCTGCTTTCAGCTGCAAGAAGAGAAGAAGAAGCTGCCATCGATTTCTAGAGAAAGAAGGAGGAAGATCTGCTGGAAGGTGAGATTTTAAGGTGCTGGAACTTCAAGTAGGCTCTCAGGTTTTATGTGTTCTACTTGAAAGCTATTCAAGGTGAGTTCTAGATCCCTTTTTTACTGGTTTTCTACGAGTTTGGGGCTGTTATGCATACTGGACAGAAGGTTTCTAAACCAAACTATGAATTTTAAGATGATGTGCGACTGTGCGCTGTTGATGTATGTTTTTAGATGATTTCTAAGTTGTGCATGATGTTTAGTATGTTCTAAGTATGTAGCATGTTAGATCTAAGCTAAGAATATGCTTAAAATTATGTATGGAGACTAGAAATTGAGTAAGTTGGATCGCAGGTGCTATAAGCTGTCCGCTGTGGATACTTGGACATATTAATGTGTCCGTGTGGACACTTAGATATTTAGCCTGTCCGCTGTGGACTTTGGCTATCCGCTGTGGGCATTGTTCATCCGCTGTGAACACACTTAGTGTTTTACTCATCCGCTGTAGACTTTGGCTGTCCGCTGTGGACTTTGCATATCCGCTGTAGACTTTACTTGTCCACTGTGGACCCTTGAGAAAATCTTGGTGTCCACTGTGGACTTGGCTGTCTGCTGTGGACCATTAGCCGTCCACTATGAACACTTAGATAATTTTGCATGTTGTGCGCTTTGGATTTTGTTCATCCGCATTTGCCTTTTTCATCCGCATTTGCTGAACATTCAGCCGCATTGGCTTATGTTCATCGTATTTCTTTGGGAACTTAGGATTTTCTGGAATCTTGGGAAGTAGAATGTAGTGTTAAGTTCTGGAATGTTTGGTGGTTTATGCCTGTTGGTATTATGTATGATTATGGGCTGGGGTTGATGTTCAATAGTACGTATTAGTATGTGACTTTACATGGGTGTTAATACTCTTGTACGTAAAGTATTATTGTAATGAAAGTGGAAGATAAAGATAATGAAAAGTGGAACGTAATAAATGAATTAAAAGTCTTGCAAGCATATAAAAGGGGTTCATAACTCTTTATGGGTTGCCACCTCGACAGTGTGCCAAGTGCACACCTAACTATTAGTCTTTGTGACTGATGAAAACGTACGACACGGGGTCCTGCCACTTGCCCCCAAGACTTTAGTCGCTTTGTGAACCGAAGGGGGCATGGCAGGATCTAGATAGAAGTGAAAGATAACAAAGTATGAAAAGAATGATTATGAACGATGATAAGGATAATAAATGATTATTATCAAGATGTACGTATGATGTGTGATCACGAACGAAAGTAAAGGAAAGTTTTTATTAAAAGTAAAGTATTTTATTATATAAAACTAGAACTCACTTAGCAACGCTGACTTTTGTATGCATAATAGTTGGCAGGTATTTGTTGATGTGAGGAGGTGCAGACATGGATGCATAAGCTACTGGGGATAGTTCAAGCGGGCATCCATATTTTGGAGAATGTTTTTTGTATTAATACATTTTTGAATGTAAAAGAAAAGAAATGATATGATGATTTGACATGTTTTTAATTGTTAATGAAAAGTTTAATTCCGCTGCAAATGATGTGTTTTAAATATTTTATGCGATGATTGAACGATCGTAAGCGACCCGGGAGCGGGGCCTTATAAGTTGGTATTAGAGCCAAAGTTTAAGAGAATTGGGTAAATATTTTCAAAAACCTAAACTTAAACTGAGAATGGGACAAGAAAGGGAAAGGGATGCCAGTCCTAGTAGCTACATGCCTGCAGGTAAATATTTCATGTAAACGTTATGTAAATTAATGGAAAAAGGAATTAAGTGATGTGTGCTATGTGGATTATGTGTTCCTTGTAGATTTGGATACTGATATAGTCAGGATAGGAAATGCTTGGAGAATAAAGAGTAAAGTAAGTGACTAATCACAAATGGCCACTGTAATTAGAGACTTACTATACTTGACATAATCCGAGTGTTACCTAGAACGACCATTTTGGTGTTTGAATCTTGTAGTGCTTAGAGATGGCTGGTGGTAGATCTTCAGAGGCTTCTCTAGGTGGAGGTCGTGGTGGATGTGGTGTTGGACCGTGTGCCACACGAAACAGGGCTAAGACTGCCGAAATGGCTCCTGAAGAGCCCGAGCTTCATCACCATGATGGTGAGGATGAGAGTGCTAATCTGAGGGCCTCAATGAAGGAGGCGGTAGCGGATGAAGTTCATCAGGTCATGCAAACGATTCTGCAGTCTGTGGTGACCGAGGTTATTAGAGCTGTGAGGGAGGATGAGAAGAAAGAGAAGGATGAGAGGAGGAAGACCGATAGGCGCGGGGGGTGAAAGAGGAGGTTCAGGGGAGATGGAGCAACCGGATACTGAGATGGTTGTCTCCAGTGATGATGATGAGGAGGAAGCAGTGCAGGAAACTACGAAGGGGTGCGACTATAGGGCGTTCCAGAGATGCAAGCCCCCGACATTGATGGGAAATGGGAGTGCTGCTGCTGCTCACCGATGGGTGAGGGAGATAGAGGCGGTACTTGATATCAGCGAGTGCGAAGAGGATCAGAAGGTGAGGTTCGCTACCCACTCGTTTGTGGATTCGGCTTTATGCTGGTGGGACAACATCATTTAGGTCGAGGGTAGCAGGGCGATCGGGAGGATGAGATGGGGTGAACTGAAGGAGCTGGTGATCGAGGAGTTTTGTCCTCATAGGGAGCTCGACAAGATCTAGAGAGAGTTCCTACAGTTGGAGCCGGGAACTATGATGCACCAGCAGTACACAACTAAGTTTAATGAGATGACGAGGCTGGTGCCAGAGCATGTGACACCCGTGTCACGAAAAATAAGGAGATACATCCAGGGTTTGCCGGCGGATATCCGTAGACATCTAATCGCCGCTAGGCCAGGTACGTTCAGGTCGGTGGTCGATCTGGTGGGGAGACTATATGAAGAGTGAGAGGCGATGGCGGTGATGGATGAGAAGAAGAAGTGTGGCAATGATAGGAGTGGGAATGAGAAGCGGTATAACGATGGTGGTTTTGGGGCTGGAGGTAAGAAGACAAAAGT
Source organism: Flaveria sonorensis (assembly GCA_025506505.1). Taxonomy (NCBI): domain Eukaryota; kingdom Viridiplantae; phylum Streptophyta; class Magnoliopsida; order Asterales; family Asteraceae; genus Flaveria; species Flaveria sonorensis. The sequence goes on along the minus strand of CM046430.1, from coordinate 45,205,295 downwards.
GGATGATCGGAAGGTGATAACAGAGAGGGAGAAGACATGCAAGAAGTGTGGGAGAGACCACGTGGGGGAGTGTAAGTGGGGATCGAACGCATGCTTTCAGTATGGGAAGGAGGACCACAGAGCAAGGGATTGTCGTGTGGTGAAATGTTACAACTGTGGTGAGGCTGGGCATATGAGCAGAGACTGCAAGAAGTCGAGGGCTGAGAGCTCTGGGGCAAAGAAGGGTACTGAGAAGGAGGGCAAAGGGCGAAGTCCAGGGCATTCACTATGACTTGGGAGGAGGCTAGGGGACTCCGACGCGGTGCCAGGTACATTCCTAGTAAACTAGAGTTGTGCCTCTGTAATTTTTATTCTGGTGCTAGTAGGAGTTTTATTTTGATGCCTTCGTGATAAGTTGCCTGCTAGAAGTAGGAAGATTGATGAGCCCTTTGATATAGAATTTGCCATTGGTAAGTCAATCAGGATTTCTGTTATGGTAGAAGACTGTGGCATAGAGCTGAAAGGCCATAGGTTCTGTGCTAGGTTATTCGTGATGCCCTTAGGCAGATTTGATGTAGTCCTAGGGATGGATTGACTAGCAGCCCATGAGGCAAACATCATGTGTCTCAAGAAGATGATTCGATTGACCGCGCCCGATGGGAGTTCGGTGATGATTTATGGCTATAGAGTTAGTACGATCATGAAAGTAATTTCAATGGTGGTGGCAGAGAAATGCATGAGGCGTGAATGTAGTGCCTATCTAGCCTATGTGAAGGATGTGGATGCCTCAGTACCATAATTGATGGATGTACCGGTCATGTGTGACTTCCCAGACGTGTTCCCGAAGGATCCACTAGGAGTGCCACCGGATCGTGAGATCGAGTTCCAGATCGATCTGATGCCTGATGCCTAACCTGTTGCTAAAGCGTCGTATCGTCTAGCTCCCTCTAAGATGAAGGAATTGATGACTCAGCTGCAAGAGTTGTTAGATAAGGGGTTCAGTCGACTGAGAATCTCTCCATGGGGTGCTCCAGTCTTATTTATGGAGAAGGAGGACGATAGCATGAGGATGTGTATCGACTACCATGAGTTGAACAAGTTGACGATGAAGAACCGGTATCCATTACCGAGGATTGATGACTTGTTTGATCAGCTTCAAGATGTCAGTTGGTTCTCGAGGATATATCTCCGATCTGGTGCCATCAATTGAGGTGAAGGAGCGAGATATTCCTAAAACAGCTTTTCATACGTGTTATGGACACTACGAGTTCCTCGTGATGTCCTTTGGTTTAACCAACGCGCCAGCTGCTTTATGGATCAGATGAATCGGGTGTGCTGACCTATGTTAGATAAGTCAGTGTCTGTGTTCATTGATGATGTTCTGATTATTTCATAAAGCGAAGAAGAACATGTCGATCACATCCGGGAAGTGCTGGATACACTTCGAAGGGAGAAGCTGTACGCCAAGTTCTCAAAGTGTGCGTTCTAGTTATGCGAGGTTCAGCTTTTGGGTCATGTGGTTAATTCTGAAGGAATTATGGTAGACCTGAAAAAGGCTGAGGTGGTGATGCAATGGAAGTCTCCAAAGACGCCATCCGAGATTTGTAGTTTGTTGGGTTTGGTGAGTACTACAGGGTAATTATCCAAAACTTCTTTAAAGTGGCGACTATGGTCTTTGCATTGAAGGAATGGAGACCACTTGGGGGAATCAGAGGAAGAAATGAAATGACACTACCCAGATCTCTTTAAGCAGTGACAGGTTTCGGGGACAAAACCTATTTATGGGGGGTGGACTTGTAACACCCGAAAATTTATAAAAAAGGAAAAGAAAAGAAGAGAAAAGGGGAAAGATAACATTTTCTCAAAAGTAAAGGGGGTTAAAGTGTGCAAGTGGCAAACTTGCCTCTAGTGGGTTCAAAAGCAGGGGATGGCCGCCCATACCCCCATTTCCCCACATCTGCTTTCGGCTGCAAGAAGAGAAGAAGAAGCTGCCATTGGTTTCTAGAGAGAGAAGGAGGAAGATCTATTGGAAGGTGAGACTTTAAGGTGCTGGAACTTCAAGTGGGCTCTCGCGTTTGAGGTGTTCTACTCGAAAGCTATTCAAGGTGAGTTCTAGATCCCCTCTTTTACTGGTTTTCTACGAGTTTGGGGCTGTTATGCATACTGGACAGAAGTTTTCTAAACCAAACTATGAATTTTAAGATGATGTGCAACTGTGGGCTGTTGATGTATGTTTTTAGATGATTTCTAAGTAGTTCATGATGTTTAGTATGTTCTAAGTGTGTAGCATGTTAGATCTAAGCTAAGAATATGCTTAAAATGATGTATGGAGACTGGAAATTAAGTAAGTTGGATCGCAGGTGCTATAAGTTGTCCGTTGTGGACACTTGGACATTATTAATGTGTCCGCTGTGGACACTTAGATATTTAGCCTGTCTTCTGTGGACTTTGGCTGTCCACTATGGGCATTGTTCATCCGCTGTGAACACACTTAGTGTTTTACTCATCCGATGTGGACTTTGGCTGTCCGCTGTGGACTTTGCATGTCTGCTGTAGACTTTACTTGTCTGTTGTAGACTTTACTTGTCCACTGTGGACCCTTGAGAAAATCTTGGCTGTCCGTTGTGGACATGGCAGTCCGCTGTGGTCAATTAGCCGTCCGCTGTGGACACTTAGATAATTTTGCATGTTGTACGCTTTGGACTTTGTTCATCCGCATTTGCCTTTTTCATTCGCATGTGCTGAACATTCAGCCGCATTGGCTTATGTTCATTCGTATTTCTTTGGGGACTTAGGATTTTCTGGAATCTTGGGAAGTAGAATGTAGTGTTAAGTTCTCGAATGTTTTGGTGGTTTTATGCCTGTTGGTATTATGTATGATTGTAGGCTGTGGTTGATGTTCTATATTACGTATTAGTATGTGACTTTACGTGGTGTGTTAATACTCTTGTACGTAAAGTATTATTGTAATGAAAGTGAAAGATAAAGATAATGAAAAGTGGAACGTAATGAATGAATTAAAAGTCTTGCAAGCATATAAAAGGGGTTCACAACTCTTTATGGGTTGCCACATCAACAGTCTGCCAAGTGCACACCTAATGGTCAGACTTTGTGACTGATGGAAACGTACGAAATGGGGTCCTTGCTACTTGCCCCCAAGACTTTAGTCGCTTTGTGCACCGAGGAGGGGGAATGGCAGGATCTAGATAGAAGTGAAAGATAATAAAGTACGAAACGAACGATTATGAACGATGATAAAGGATAATAAATGATTATTATCAAGATTTACATATGATGTGTGATCACGAACGAAAGTAAAGGAAAGCTTTTATTAAAAGTAAAGTACTTTATTATATAAACTAGAACTCACTCAGCAACGCTGACTTTTGTATGCATAATAGTTGGCAGGTATTTGTTGATGCAGGGGAGGTGCAAGCATGGATGCATAAGCTACTGGGGATAGTTCAAGTCGGGCATCCATATTTTGGAGAATGTTTTTGTATTAATACATTTTTGGAATGTAAAATAAATGATATGATGATTTGACATGTTTTTAATTGTTAATGAAAAAGTTTAATTCCGCTGCAAATGATGTGTTTTAAATGTTTTATGCGATGATTGACCGACCGTAAGCGTCCCGGGAACGGGGCCTTACAAGTAGTCAGCCTAAAGGTAAGGGATTAGTGGTGACTAAAGGCAAAGGAAAAGGGCTAGAAGTGACAAAAGTGAAAAATGTTGGTGGAAGAGGGAAAAAGACAAATCCTCATCAATATCAATGCCCTTGGGTGTTGTTACTATCAAAAGAATGTGGATCAGAATCTTGGATGGTGAAGACTTTAGTTACAGAACATAAATTTCTTCAAACAAGAAACATTAATGCTTGCACCTCCACTTTCTTATCTCAAAGGATGTTTGATCAAGTTGAAGAAAATCCAGAAATACCTGTAAAAGCAATTCAAGAACAGTTTCAAAGACAATTTAAAATTGGGGTTTCTAAAATGAAAGCAAATAGGGCCAAGGCCAAAGCCAAGAAACAGGTTGAGGGGGATTACATTTCATAATATGCTCTGTTGAGGGATTATGTAAATGAACTTATGTCTACAAATCCAGGTACGACTATCAAGATTGAGGTTGAACCAACAATTAATCCAAATGATACAACCAGAAAATTCAAAAGAATGTATGCTTGCTATGGAGCTTTAAAATAGGGGTTTAAGGCATTAGGGAGGGATCTGTTAGGCTTAGATGGGGCTTTCATGAAAGGTCCATTCCCTGGTCAAATTCTAAGTGCAGTAGGTGTTGACTCAAACAATGGGATATAACCTGTTTGTTTTGCAATTATGGAGGCAGAAAATGTCAATTCTTGGACTTGGTTTCTTCTACTCCTGGGTGATGATTTGGAATTTGAAAGAAACTCAAACCTTACTTTCATTAGTGATAGACAAAAGGTGTGTGTTTTAATTTGAAGATTACTTTAATTTACACTTTTAAACTTTATAACCTGTTTTTATTGGCTTGAACAAGGCATTCTTCCTGCTATAACAAGGGTGTTCCTATGTGCTGAGCACAGATTCTGTCTCAGGCATATTCATGAGAATATGAAGGCAACTTTTAAAGGGAAACTTTATAAAGATATGCTTTGGAAATATGCATCATCAACCACAGTTGTTCAGTTTCAAAAGGCAATGGATGATTTGAGAAAGTTTAACAAGGATGCCTTTTCTTGGTTGTCAAACATACCTCCAAAGCACTGGGCTAGATCAAACTTCTCAGGTATGATCTAATATTCATATTCAGTTTTAAAATATGATTAGGGAGCCTAGTATCTGATTTATTTATGTGTAAATAGGTAGGGTCCAAGCAGTGATCAATGTGTGGTGGATATGGGTACAAGGTGTTATGTTTACAGGAGATGGGAAATCACTAGAATGCCCTGCAAACATGCAGTGGCAACAATTTGGTTCATGGCTACCAATGGACAAGATGTTGGGATTTTAGAGAGTTGGGTTCATCCAGTCTACACAATGGAAAGGTGGAAGCAAGTTTATGGTTACAAGATCAATCCATTGAATGGTAGGTCTTTCTGGGCAAAGTCTGAAGTTCCTACAACCATTATACCACCAAATCATCATAAACAAGTAGGAAGACCCAAAAAAGCAAGGAAGAGATCAGCAGTAGAGATGGAAGACATCACCAAGGATGGATGGCTGTCAAAGAAGAATACCATAGTTACATGCAGCAAGTACGAAAACAAGGGCCATAATTCTAGGTCATGCAAGGGGCAGAGGCAACAACCATAGAATGTCTTTGGAACATTGGCAACAACAACTGTTTTTGGTCTTTCTTTTAGTATGTATTTGGAACAATTATGATGTACTGAATTTTAAAACCTTGGTCTATCAGGTAGTTGAACAATATGTAATGTATTTTGTTTATGTGCCAGCAGTTATACTTGTGTATTATTGCCTACTAGAATAATACATTGATTAACCAAACAGTGCCATAAAGGCTAATTTATATCGCCACAGAAACAACATTACATTACAATTATGAATAAAGCATTACAAAATACAATCAAAATACATTATTGAAACTACTTGCTACTTAACCAAGATACAATCAAGATGAAACCTATCCAACTAAGAATCAACAGCTTCTTCAGTTTCATTACTTCAGCTTCGGATGCTTTCACATTTTCTTCCAAGTTGTTCTTTGCTTTAATCAGACCAGGGATGATATCAACAGATCTTGGACACATTTGAGAATCAAACCATCTAAAGAATCTGCATTTTGAACACGTATTAAAGCGACGACCTGGGTTACGAGGTGTCCATGAGGTTTGGATCACCGCTTCTTTACCACAAGAGCAAAAAACCATTCTTCTTGATGAATGATCGCTGATGAAGAACCCTAGCTTGATCCACTAGCTATGAAATCAGGGAGAAAGAGAGAGGTTTTATTAGAAGAGGGGGTAATAAGAAAGGGGGTATAAAAAGACTATTTTACCCTCACGTGGGAGTCACGTGGGTTAATTTAACGACAGAAATTAACAGGCGTTAGGGGATAGGATGAAACGTGCAAACATTTTTAAACATAAAGGATGTTTACTGTAATTTCCTAAATTTAAAGATGATTTTTGAAAATTACTATAAACCTAAAAGACTAAAAGTGTAATTTACTCTACAGCTTAATATGCAATGATAAATTGGTAATTTCTTCAAACTTTTTTAGGGTACTTTTAAATAGAGTTTCAATTATTATTTTTTTTTCACCCCACACATTTAGCTATATTACACTAATCTATCATTGGCGGAGCTTAAACATTCTCGTAAGGGGGCGGGGGCGAAATTAATTTTCTTAGGTGGGCGAACTTGATATTTATATAAAAATTTACAATAGCGGGCCAAAAATTTACACTAACAGACTAAAATTTAACACTACCGACTAAAAAAATAGTGGGGGCGACAGCCCCCCAGGCCCCCACTATCCTCCGCCAATGTACCCTATATTTATATATTTGTTTTTTTAGCACACTCATATTTTTTTTCTCTTATAACTTTTAAAAAATAGTATTTTATAAAATTCTAAATATACCATTATGATATATTTATTTTTATTTATGTTTCGGTCTAAATTCCATTTAAAATGGAAACGTATAAACTGTCAAAACTTATTAAACTTTTTGTTTTTCTTAGTTTATTTTCCTTTCCTTCCTACAACTCTAAAAATATGGTGTTTTATATCCCAATTTGCATATGCTTATCTTTTTAGGATCTTTTTCCCGTTGTGGCATGTTTTTATCAACGTTTTAACATAATTTTTTAATGTTATTTTACATAAAGTTAAAATATATTTGACGGTCTTGCTGCAATGCACAAGTTCATGACAATTTTGTTCTTTTATATAAAGTTATGTATATTATTAACACCTCTGTCGACGAGCGAGTTCTTGCCTACGTTTCGACATTCCCTTTTTTCATCGTTCTACGCCCCCGCCGCAATGGAGTGTGTAGCCTATTTTATATAAAGTTACGGATGTTATTGACATCTCCTTGAATGTGTAATTCGAGGCAATGTCACGACTTTAGTTTTTTTCATGGTTTTATGCCCCGCCCCAACGCGGTGTTTTAAATACCAGTTAAACAAAAAATTAGTTAAGGCATTTTGTGAGATGGAATGGATTGGTGTTGAATTTGTAGATGGAATGGCAATATTTTTGTGTAAAATACTTTGCAAATAATCGAGAAATACTGAAATTAATTGGTTTAGTGTACTTGCTAAACAATTGTGCTTACAAAGTCAACTCTTTTGGCACATTAAAACGTACTTATATATCTAGATTTCAACAGCGTCGACGGCTTCGTTCTTCCATTGAAATCTATCCATCTTTGAATTTTTTTTATTCGTAAACGTAGAAATTTGTAAGATTTCTAAGAGGTTTTCTAAGAAATTTGATTTATACTTAAGTGGTAAATCGCTATCTAAGATAACGAACTCAAGAAATATGAATTCATTTTTCTTATTCCTCCTAGTAATTTACCTAATATATAATTTGATTTATCACTAATAACTTATAATATATAATTTTTTTAAGAAAAAAAATCAAGTACATTATTTTGTTTAATTTTTTTGCTTCACCATTTCAATATAAGTTTTATTATATACTTATTTGTTTTTAATGTAAAGTATTTTCTTTATTTAGAAGAACAAAAAGTACTTTATATTGAAAATCATTTGGTTTTCAAAAAAAATTATATTAGAGTATCGACAAAAAGAATTACACAAACCAGTGCATTTAGAATTTTTACAAAAATTAAATAATGCAAGTTATTAATAAACTAAATTAATTATTTGTTAAATAATTTTTTTAGGAAAAAAAAGATATTCATTTATGAATACATTTGGTAAGGTTGATACCCAGGTAGCGAACAGATCAACTAGAAACAAAACATGTTTCAAAAACCTCTACAAACTCGATCTTATTAATTTCCGAGACCACCTACAATTAATCAAAAATGTTCTCCATCTTTTACTACTTTCTATGTTGTGTTTGTAAGTTACACTCACAAGCTCATCAAGTGAACCCAAATCTGATATACAACCTTTGAGGCCGACTCACTAAAAATTTATATAAATAACATCTCAAAACTTGATTTGGTGTAATTTTCTCGATTCCAGAAATCTCTTACTCTTGAAATCTGATGAAGAAAGATATTCTAGAAAATCAGCAAAGTTTGTGTCTTTATAAAGTCTAGGATTCATCTCGTCAATAAGCTTTGCTGACGGTGTAACATTTCGGTTTATGTGTAGACTGTGTAGCGAGGCTACGGAGAGGCGAGACCTCGTGGAATTAACTGCTACTCGATGCACCACACTCTTGTACCTTCCATTGCTAAAAATCTGTTACGATAACATAAATTTGTAGACTTGTAAGATATTATTCATATATGGATAGAGATATGTAAGTAGAGGTGTTAATATAGACAAGATTACAAACATTATTGGGGTTATTCGTATGAGCTTACGGACCAAGTTATGTTTTTAAGGTTTTTTATGATCTCTATAAATGGTAATCTAATAAGTCAATAATATTGACTTATCTTTACTCTATCAATAGTATTTAATTCAATCTTTTACTATTTTATATAATATCAGGGCCATCCACGCTCTCTACCACCTCTACCGTGCCACCACAAAAATACCAAGTCTAGTCATCGTTTTCTCGTTCAAACCCTATACAGGGTAGTCTAATATAAATAAGTTTGCTAAAACTTGATAGCTAGAGATAAAATAATTCTAAATCAACTCATATATACACCATATAGTTGAAACCACTACTAGAAGTCTAGGTCATTTCCTAACCTAATTTTAGTGGGAAATGCATATTTCCGACAAAAATGATTTTGTGGGAAAATCTTTCGTAGGAACAAGTTTTTCGAACACAACTATTTCCAACGTATTTCCTAGACAAATTTTCTTATGCTTTTCCTATACAATTTTTCAACTTATTTCCGAGTAATAAAAGTAATGAAGTGAAAAGTATGACGAATACCAACCTCAAATTGGTCACCAATATTGACAACAAATGAATTGGGGATTGGTTTAACAGTAACCCATTTGCCTTTATGTTGTATTTGAAGGCCTTCAACTTGATCTTGTAATAGAAGAGTGAGCAACCCGTAATCCGAATGAGGTGGGAGACCGAGTGTGAGTTGTGGCTCTGGGCATTCTGGGTACCAATTCACTATCATTAGTTGGTTTCCCTCTTCAGAAATCGCAGTCTCATTCATTACTCCAAGGCTTTCAAGTATCGCCCCCATCACCCGTTGGTATAGATTGTGGGTTTTCGTTGAGTAGTCACCCACTACTTCCCTGTTACAAATATGCATATGATATCGTTATGATATAACAAACACGCGATTATCAACTGTTCATTCAAGAGCGTAAAAACAACAAACTTAAGGCATATACTTACAAATGTTTATAGAAATTAATTATAAATTTGTGGAGATGGTTGTAATTAACATAAATAAAGATTTCTGCTTATTAATATGTAAAAGTGATCGTTGAGCTAAAGTTAGAGGTTTAAGGAAAGTATCCATATGGATGATAGAAACTTTAGTATGTTGCTAATTTTCTGTACTTTAATTTTATGTTCGTAAACTTAGCAAATCAGTTTGATTAGTATGTGATTTAAGATTCAACTAAGTACTTTTAGGAGTTTTTTAAACTTCTTGTACTTTTCTTAGTACGTTCACTACCCTAGGAGCCAAGTGATCTTGCAAATCTAACAATTTTTGTAGAGTTTATATGTGTGGAAGCGAACTGCACAAATTTGCTAGAGTGGCAAGTGAACACATTGGGAACAAACCTATTATTAGTTAGAAGTTCACAAGCCTTAAACAATATATTAAAGGTGTGATGGGACTAGCTTGGATTGAGTTTGCTCATCAGATAAGCAAATTTTTATGCTTTCTGAATGAGTTTGCTCTCGTATGGGGTAGCAGTCTGTCTAGAATGCCTATAAGTACAAAACGTTCCAAAAACTCCTAAAAGTACTTAGCTAAATTCTAAACCATCTGCTAATACAAAAATTCTTATTAGGCTTGGAAAGTTTAAAACCTATATGGTATATTTTAAAGTTTGTTATAATAATTAATTTGATATATCAGCCTTGTTTTTGAATGTAATAATGGATTTAAACATCAAATTGATATTACACTTCATACTTACACACACACACACACACACACACACACATATATATATATATATATATACAGAGAGAGAATAGAATTATTAGGGTTTTACCTTAAATCAAAAGGAGAGGAAGGCCAAAGTGAAGCAAATTGTTGTATGGGATAACAACTTAGCTTCAAGAAATCTCGCCAACAAAAGACACTATCTTTATTCTGGTTAAAACTGGTTCCATATCGAACTGGTGCACTCAAATCCGAAGACATATAAAGTTGTCTCTCCTCGAAAGGTAGCTCGAAAAACCTGTTACTCACATCTATCATCTTCCCAATAACCTCACTAGCAATCCCATGGTTTACCAACTGCATCAACATATATTATTATTCCAACAATTTTACCTACTAACATAACCACTAATCATAAAATCACACAATTGCATTTAAGAGTTATGATACCAGATCCATGCTTGTGTCAGGATATTACTCGCAGTATCATGGTGTATGTCCAAGTTAGTGTGCAGCTCACACACAGTGTTTTGCCCACCTAGCTTCCAGGCTCTGTGAAGTGAGCTCCACACGATCGGAGCCAAGATACTGTGGTAAAATCTCTGACTTGAGCATGAATCTGGTATCTGATATCATACCTCTTCATGCATTAAACAATAATTACCTGAAAAAAACCGAACTCCTGACACGCTCTAGAGAGGGATGCAAGAACCTGGGGTCTATCTGCACCTTTAAGCCGAGCGAAATCAATCACCGGCAAGTGGATGCAGCCATCAACAACCTGATTCTGCGGTCTTTCGGGTTCGGGTAGAATGTATCTGCTTGGAACATGTGTGACCCCATTGTCACACATATGTTTAACACCTTTTTGGTACATCTGTTGTTGAAGATGCACGTAGGGTTGAGCTTGCAAAGACATTATTTTTGCAAATAGATATGAACGTGTGGTATCAAGGTGAGTTCGATTACATGATTTATAATAATAATATGGGGTGATTAAGGAACGACTTATTCGTGTGATTAATAGGGTTCATGCAGACGTGGGTTGACTTGATTTAGTCAACATTAATTAGGTGTTGGTTCTGGGAAGTTAACTCGTTTTGACCTTAGTATTTTATTGGGGATATGATGAAGAGTTTACCCTTTCAACCGAATTTTCGAATTTTGTTTTTGGAGCCAAATGCGTAGTTCTTTATAAAATAATAAGATCTGAGATATCTTATATCTTATATAATACATATAAACCAAAAGTGTTTTACTTGGCTCCCACTTTACGTATGGGTCGGAAGCGGCTGGATCATTTTGCGACTTGATTCATACAGTTTTATCCTATATTTTGTGATGTAAAACTTATACATGGTAATGTACATTTTGGATAATAGATTTACACATAGTTTTTACTTGAATATATAAGAAGGAACCCAATGGAATTTGGTACATCCCAACAATCTCCTACACCAGAAACCTATTAGACAATATTATTAGGGTTATTAGTATGAGCCTACGGGCCCAATTAGGTTAGAGTTTGTATTATATTCTCTATATATAGTAATCAAACATATCAATAATATTCAATTCAGTCTTTTACCATCTTACATGATATCAGAGCCTTAGGGTTCTGGTTACCTTCTTCTCCGCTGCACCACCACAAAAACATACAAACCCTAGCCGTCGCCATCGAGTTCAAACCCTAGACAGGGCGGTGTGCCGCCACCGCCGCCGCCCTGTCCCACCACCGCCGCCGCCCAGTCCCACCTTCGTCTTTTGTTTCGTTCTTATCTATTTTCTAGTTTATGTTTAATAAAGCTTCGTTATCGATTGAGGATTCAAACCTATTACTCATATCCATTCTCTTGATAAGTTCACATCTATTCTCTTAGTTTGTTTCTGGATTATGGCTCCCAATTTGCAACGGTTACCATGTTTTCTTTGTTCTTTTTATTTTTTCGTTTATCGGTGTTTTAGCCGCATCAAGGACCACGATCCACGGCCGCCGATCTCAAACTACGGTTTGATTAAATATTTCTATTATTCTTAGATCTACGGATCCAAGAGACCGTCACTTGACCACGGTCACCGGTCTTGCTTTCTTTTATTTTTATTATATCTACTTATGTCATCTCTTGATCTATGGATTCAAGAGAGTGCCGCTTGCTAGCATTGAGACATCGCCAACGACTACGGTCGTCGGGTCTCAACTTATTATTTCAAGAATCAAGGACCATGAAGTATCAAGCAAACTATGGATAACACAATCAACTAAAATATGGATGACAACATCAAACACAATATTGTTTGTTGGTAATAGTTTGGATAGTCAAGTCGATCGAAACATGTTTATCTTATTATTATTGTTTTATGTTTTTTTGTTTCCCAGTCATAGCATTAGGTTGCTTCAGCTACGACTGCGGGGGAGTATTAGACAATATTATTAGGGTTATTAGTATGAGCTCACGGGCTCAATTAGGTTTTAGGGTTTGCATTATATTCTCTATATATTGTATCAAACCTATCAATAATATTCAATTCAATTTTTTATCATCTTACAAAACCGACTTGTTACGGAAACTCAAGAAATGCCTTAGTGTGTTGTAGAAACACAAGTGACAAGAAGGAATAAGGACAGAAATAAAACGACTTAAGCAACACCTGCTCATACGTTGAGGAAATGGGTGCCGAGGGAAGAGTTGAACGCGTGTTTTAAGAGGCCCAAAAGAAAAGAATACCGGAGAAGTATGACCTTGAGTAATTTTAATTATTTTTAGTTTAATATTTCTTTGTTTTTTTCAAGTCATGTAATTTGTTATTTTAAGTTGATAATAAGATTATGTTGTTCAGTTATGAATTAAATTTAGTTACAAATAAAAAAACAAAAGCATATATACATATTGTCCTTACGTGAAACGTGGCCATGTATGTAATAATGTAATTACTATGTTGTATGCATGTTATGTTACATTCTTTATATAATATGCAATGAATAGTTGTGTACCAACTTTCTCTACAATAATATGTAAACTTTCACAATACTAAATTTTATGTACGTACATAAATACTCTTTGTATGTAAAGATTACATTTTAAAAAATACGAACCATTAATAAAACATTTTTAATTTAAGTTTATTTTTTATTTTTTTCATAATAATTAATTATTTGTAATTATCCTATATATATCTAGCAACGATCATTTTCATTGATCGATTGTGTGAGTATGTGTGTTTTCTAATATTTCTATATAATAGATTGTTAATTAGAGGATATGAGAACTCTAATACTTAATGGTAATACAATGTTAGGGAATCGAAACTATAGCTTAAACTACATTTCTAAGCAGACAATAACAACAAATTACGCTGAACATCATGATTTTAACGATCAAACATTTCCCCTGTCTAGTAAGTTAATAGTGTATAGAAGTTGTTTGACCTTATTGACCAGCTTTAAATAATACAAATTTAATAGCACAAGGCTCAAATGTAATACATGTTTTATATTAGCCTAATTAAATTAACATGGTACGAGTCCCCACTAAAGTGATTATTTTCAGTCCTCAAACATCCTCTTCTGTCGATAGGATCCCATTAAAAGGATTCAAATCAGGTGTTCAACAAAGTCACTGAGTAAGTTAAGATCTAGTCTTATGGAGTGAATTATATATTCTATTGACCATTATGAGTTTTAACCGTTTTCATGTAATCTTCATCAGTAGATTGTCTCAGCTTTTGATCTGGACCATTTAAAACACTCTAAAAACTTGTTACCTGATGGTTATTTCATAGAATATAACCCACTCTTTTATTTTCTAAGACTCCCTTTCCTGGCATTATCTTACATGTCACATTCTTTCAAGTTAGTGGTGGGTCTTTTGCTTTGATTAGAAATAGTGAGTAGTTACATTCCACCTACAAAAATAAGTTCATTGGTACATATTGCATGTTTATGACAGTTATAGACTTTAACCCACTCCTTAATTTTCTACAACTCCCACCACCTTCATTATCATATATGCCACTTCCCTCTAAATTAGTGTGTAGTTAGTAGAAGTAGGTACTATAAAACTAAGCTCATTGACTCCATCGCTGTTATCCTACATGCAATATGTCACTAAGTTTGTGGATGACTTGTGTTTTATATTACAATATTTCAATTTAGATTTTAAGAGTTTTGGTTATCCACATTGTAAAACACTTGAAATTAAACTTGGATAATCTGAGAGTCGTGAAGATCACTTTTAGATCGAAATTATTCGGTGGTTCACCCGAATAAATCAATCGGATATAACTCAGACAAAATCAAGAATTAGTATGTTGTGTTGTGTGATTTTCGTGAACCAGAAGAAGAAGAATTCGAGAGAGAAGTGACCAAATTGATGATCCAATTCGATGTTTAGGGAGAAACGGGAAAAACTGATGAAAGATGTTGATAATATATTTATAACAAGATGAAGAAAGGATACACGTTAAACAACAAAATTATATTTGTAAAATGATATTACTATATTTAATATTTTAATATAAGTAATACACAAAAGCAAAGAATAAAGTTATTAATAGATACATCAAATCTTTATGCAACCAAGAGAAAAACAATTATTAGTAAGGGTGATCGAAAAAACCACATTTTACATTAGCGTATAACTATTTCTAATAAATAAAATTACATAAAGTAACAAAAAATGAAATACAACAGCTGTTTATAAATCTTTAATATTTCATTGTAAACCATGTTTGATGTTCTGTTTTCAACCTTAAAATTTTTATTTAAAAATCATAAAGTACAATTGATGAAGAAGAGGATATATGTGTAAATAAAGAAAGCAAATCAACCTAGTCTATATATAATACTAAAATAGTAATTAGGGGACATTTAACACATTCTAGGATCCCTAAGTTTATTTTTTCCGTCTTTCTTTCATCTTAAATAATTACCTAAATTAATAAATATTAAATAATTTTAACTTTTTTTTAGATTAAAATTTTTAATAACTTAAGAAATATGTCTTTTTATTAATGTTATTTTTAAAAAACAATTTTTTATACAATTAAAAATAAAACATCTAACTTTTTTTAAAATATAAAATATTTTAAAAAATTTGTATTTTTAAAAAGTAATTTTTTTAAACTAAAAATAATTAAAATTCGGAGTTATAATAAAAAAATTTAAAAATAACATTTTTATACGGTTTGTTTTGAAAAATATATTTAACTTTTTTTGGAAAGAAAGTTTAAAAACAAAAGTTTAAAAAATGATATCGTTATTTTATTACTTATAGTTATTACTCATATTACTTCACAAAATTTTATTATATTTAATATTTTATTTTTTCAACCCGTATAATACACAGGTTTACTAAAGTTAGTATTAAATAAATAATAATCAACAACTAATCAGAGATATTATGAACATTTATAGCTCCATCCAACCCGATTTAATACTATATCTCTATATTTGATTACAGGGTCAAATTAATTTGAAATTGATCTAATTATTGTACATAACTTTCCAGTGTATATTATTTAAATCTTAATTTCTTCATACTAATATCCTCACACCCACTCAATTAGCTCACGATTTGACCCGTCAAAAGTATTTTTTTAAGTCTAAAAAAGATAGTTTTCTTTGACTGTATATTTCGCTATAACAATAAACAAAAGTTAAAGTCAATCTCTTTCAAGTGTCGGTTTATACTTGAAAGAGACTATTTTAAGCATGATCAGCTTTATAACATCTTGTCACAAATTAAGAGTAAAGATGGATTGAAGCTTTTAGCTTTAGATAATGAGTGTAAACTACTAATGTTACTACAAATGTAGTTTACAAAAATATTTTTGCTCATTTGTGACCTTATAATTAAAAGTTGTTATGTCTTATTTAATATATAACACACTTGTTGTTATTTTTATATTTATGTTATTTAATACTTAACTCTTTACACTTCCGTGTAATACACGGGATAACTAAAGTTAGTTAACTGATAAAAGACAATAAAATTAAAGAACTTTCAAACATCAACACATAAGTTTTATGTAACAGAAATAGAAACAATAGATGAATAGATTTATTTATAAAGTGTTTCATAAAATTATTATTGGAAGGTTGTCACTTATAACTTTTACCAATATGTGTATTATTGTATAATTTAACAAATAAAAGTGACTTAAGGAAATAACTAACATGAAATTAATATTTAATAATACTTGAGCAATTATATATTTTTAGTTGACTTCATTTTATTTGATATACTTATTTTAGAGAATTACTATATTCAAGGGTTAAAGTTTAAATAATATAATAGCCAGATATATATATATTAAAATATAATATAAAATTTATTTCTTTAAAACTAAGAAAATAGATAATTATAAGAAATTTCTTCATATCTTTAATTAAAAACATATACTGAATTTTTATCTATAATTCATTTGATTATATTGATCACATTAATATACCACTTTTATTCGTTGTTTCTTAAATAACTCGGATATGTCAGCAAAGAAAATATGGTAAAAGAATAATTGAGTTTTTAAGAAGAACGTAATTAATCAATTAATTTAGAATAAATGTATAAAATTTTAAAATAAATCTATCTATTCTAACAAACCAAGGTTTTTAGGGACACATACCGCGATTCTATACATTCTCTTATCCTTATATGAATTTATCATTTCATTTCGTTCATTTCTCTCTTCCATTTTAGATTAATAATTTTCTTATTTCTCTATACAATCAATCAATCTAAAATTTATAATATTAATTTCAAAGTCATTTGTTTGATTTTGTTTGAGTGATTTAATTACCGGTAGGTAATTATCTTATTTACCGGTAAGTTCCATTAAGATATTAAATGATAGGAATTTTAAGTAAGTAAACTAAACAACTATATATTTAATATATAAATCTTCTTTTTGCTAGTTATTATTAAGATTTACTAGATTATAAAATTTCAATTATATCATATTTTAAAATATAATTTTATAATTCTTAATCTTCATTAGTTATTTATGTTTTTTAAATATTTATTATTTCTTATTTTACAAATGGTTGATAATATCTAACATACAAAATTATCAAAAAAATTATAATTTCAAGAAGTTATATTTATTTCATCCATGTAATACGTGAATTCTAACATAGTTGTTTTATAAGTGTAAAGTTGAGGATTAATTAATATGGGTGAGACATATGGTAAAATCCAATGTGAAACCTAAGTGTATATTCTGGTTAAGGATCATGTGTACAAAGAATTACTCATTTATTAGAGGTTATTATAGATTACGACTAATGGTTGGTTACTACAACAAACAAGTACAACAGGACTGCGTATGGGACAACTTTGCAATGCAAGGTTAATATATATATATATATATATATATATATATATATATATATATATATATATATATATATATATATGTTTGTATTTGGATAGTTTTAAAACAAAAGTCATATACAATTTTTACTAGAATGCATGGGGAAAGGTTAGTTGACCTCCTTCCCTCTTCAGTTGATTGGCTCGTGAAAATATATATGTATTTCATCTAATAATCCTATTCAACACTTTTGGGAGTATCTTAGACAAGATCTTCTCAACATACTTGAAGGTTTCTTCATTGATGGGAAATAAGCAAGCTATGCTCTTCATCCTTCATAACCTTAATCCCCAAGTGCCAAGACCCGACCCGTTTCCCTAATCGGCTGCATCTTTAAAATTATCTCCAAAGTCCTTGCAAACCGCCTTAAAAGTGTTCTCGGATCCATAATCTCTGATGCTCAGACTGTCTTCTTAGCTAAACGAAATATTCTTGATGGTCCTTTAGTGGTAAATGAGATTATCTCATGGCTTAAAAGATCAAAATGTCCTGGTTTGATATTTAAAATTGATCTGAACAAAGCCTTTGATTCCATTTCATGGGATTACATTGACTCCATTCTTGGGCATATGAATTTTCCTCTACGTTGGAGACTTTGGACAATAGGGATCCTTAAGTCAGCGAAGGCTTCCGTCTTGATAAATGGGTCCCTTCAAAAGAGTTCACGTACACTAGAGGAGTTAGGCAAGGTGATCCACTATCTCCCTTTCTTTTTCTTATTGGAATGGAGGGTTTAAACTGGTTGTTTAACAAAGCATGCGCACTAGGCATATTTAAAGGTATCAAGCTTCCGAACAATGGTCCCTTTATTCTCATTTTTTGTTTGTTGATGATGTAATAGTACTCGGGGAATGGTCATTATCTAATTTGAGAAACCTAATCAGAATTTTCAGATGCTTCTACCTTGTTTCGGGTTTGGAAATTAATCAAAAGAAATGTTGTTTACTGGGTTTAAACGCACTGGAAGAAGAACGCTCCTTGTATGCCTCTGTTGCTCATTGCAGAATTGGTTCTCTCCCGTTTACTTACTTAGGCCTCTCGGTCGGGGCAAATATGAACTTGGCCAAGAATTGGAGTCCGGTTATACAAACCTTTGAAAATCGACTCTCATCTTGGAAGGCTAAACACCTCTCCATCGCAGGTCGTCTTGTCCTTCTTCGTGCGGTTTTAGACAGCCTCCTAGTTTACTATTTTTCACTCTTTAAAGCCCCGATCAAAGTTATTAACAGACTCAAACCATTAGAAGGAGGTTTTTCTAGGGTGGAGATGAAGGTAACTTTAAAATTCCTTGGGTTAAATGGGAAAAAGTGTGTGATAAAAGGGTCAATGGTGGGCTAGGCATTGGTTATCTTAAAGACATGAACATTAGTCTTTTGTCCAAATGGTGGTGGTGTTTTAAATCTGAAAGTTCTCCTTTATGGAAGATGGTTATTTCAAGCATTCATGCATCTAGATCTCAATCTTTTATCCCAGGCAGAATCACAATGGCTGGAATTTGGACCAATATCAAAAAATTGAACATCATTTAACTCAAAGGAACATCATTCTAGACCAACTGATCACTTGTTCGAATGGGCGCTGGAATTGGAATGGAGATAGCTCGGGCATGTTCTCTGTTCGCTCGGTTCGTGACCTTTTAACCAAAAACCCAGGAACGCGGCCTTCTTTTATCTTTGAATGGTGTTCTTGGGTTCCGGCTAAAGCATATATTCTTGCATGGAGATCTGAATTGGATAGGATGCCAACAAGAGTGGCTCTATCCAGAAGGAACGTCAGATTGGACTCGAATTCATGTCCGCTCTGTTCTCAACTTCCCGAAACAATTGAGCACCTATTCATTGCTTGCTATTACGCCATGATGGTCTGGGCATTCATTTCGACATGGTGCAAACTTCCACCGATATATGCTTTCTCCATCAGGGATCTCCTGGAAGCTCATAAAGTTACAACCAAATCTAGAAAAGATGTTGTATACTCGGTGATCCTCACCGCACTATGGTGTATTTGGAAAATAAGAAACGGGGTAGTGTTTCGAAATCAAACTCCATCGTTGGAAAGACTTATTGAAGATGTGAAAGCAAATGGGTTTCTTTGGATCAAAAGTCGGACCAAGCTTGTTGAATTAGATTGGAATAGATGGATGAAATTTAGATTTTAATGTTCACTTATCAGCTTAAGAATTTATTTGTTGCGATGGTTTATTGTTTAACGTGTATGTACCTTATGCTTTCTAGCTACTTGCTAGTAAGGTCTTCAATGGAGTTTTGCTTTTCAAAAAAAATTCTTATAAAATATGAGTGTGTTTTTTTTCTCTTTATCAAATATCCTACAATTGTTCCCACTATATAACAATGTTGTTACTGTAGCTTAACAGTGTTGTCATTGTAGCTTGGTGGCAAGGCACTTAATCCAAGCTTTCTATGTATCTTCTCCTATCCTTTTACTGTTCAATTATGTGTGTGTTTTTATATTTTATTTTCTTTTGTTTTATTTTTTATGTTTTTTATTCACTATATACTATTCTTCTTTTATTATTTGTTGGTTTGTTAACAAGTTTAGACCTTTTTCCTGCGGAAAGAATCTTGTAGCTATGTGCGCTTTCTAAACGTAGTTTGGTTTAAACAAACAACTGACCATCAAGATGAATTGTTTTATTCATAGTAATAAGATAGATATTTTAAATACATAATCCTAAATATACCCAAAATATACAGTGTATCTGCTTAAACACAATCGTGAACAAAAATGAAGTCGTGGCAACTTGCGGCATTTACATAGTCTAACTTAATTTGCTATGGAGATTATTTGCCATTAATTATGATACCAAAAGTAATTATCATTCTATTTCAGAAGTCAAGGTCTTGTTATTAAATAACTTTCAAAGACAATATTTGTAAAAGATCAAAGAAGTTTCCAACAAATCAAGGTTGAATAAAGCAAATTTTAACTCATTGGATCATAACTCTACCATGGTTCGAATGTCATGCATAGTTTTTTGAATGACTTATTTTATTAATCTATACTATAGAGTTAATTACACAAATAGTCCATGTGGTTTAACTCGTTTCCTAGGTTTGGGTACTAATCTTTTTTAGTAACAGGTTGGGGTATTGTGTTTTTAATTTTGTAACGACTTTAGGTATTAAGGCTAACTTCCGTTAATTTTTTTGTTAAATCAAGGGTATTTTAGTCTTTTAAAATCTGTGGGACTAATTTTACAAATTAGCAAACTGAAGGGGCTATTTGTGTAATTAACTCTGAAACAAAAACTTGAAACCCAATCCCACCATCCCACCCGTCGGCCTCCCTTAAACAACCACCACCGCTCCAATCCAACCACCACTCCCCATCTGTCACCATCTGCCCACCACCGCCACCATTGTCATCTGCAGTCGCAAACCCTCTTCCCACAGTCTGACGCCGGGTGCGTTGACGCCACCGGAGCCGCCACTTTTGCCACCGCCGGAGCAGGGGCCAATTTGGGTGCCTCCGATTCCACCGCCGGTGAGGTTTCCATATTAGCTTTATCAGGCTCCACAGCCACCAACGACTCACCTTTCGAGAGCTTATCGCCTTCCGATTTAACCCCTGAGACGATCTTCCCCTCCGTCATTGTGGAGCTCAACGCCGGCATGGAGATCTCGCGGATCTTGGCCTGAATTTGGGTGGATTTCCGGTGGGTGGAGGCGAAAGACGGAGATTGACGGTGGTGGGAGGTGGTGGGAGTGAAGGGAGATGGGTTTTCGCCTGGTGGCCGGCGGTGGTGGTGGAGATGTTTGGTGGTGGTGGTAGCGGATGAGGGAGATGGGTGGGTTAGGTTTTTTTTGTTTTTGAGTTAATTACATAAATGGTCACTAGATTAAGATATAAGTTACATAAATGACCCTAAAAGGGTACTTTGGTCATTTTACCTTGATTTAATGAAAAAATTAACGGAAGTTTGCCTTAATACCTAAAGTCATTACAAAATTAAAAACACAACACCTCAACCTGTTACTAAAAAGTTAATACCCAAACCTGGAAAACGCGCTAAATCACAGGGACTATTTGTGTAATTAACTCTATACTATATTATAATATATATACTTAGGACAAGAAAGAAATTATACATAAAATTTAAACTTTAAGCAATTACAAATATTTTATTATAATACATATAAGGATGAGAAGAAAGTAATTTTACACGATATAAACTTTAAGCAATTACAAGTGTTAACAAACATTGTACAATCCTTTAAAACTAAACCAAATGTTTTTTGACTTTTTATTTTGTTCTCACAAACCATTATAAATAGTGAAGTCTTCTTAGTTTAGAAAAATTAAACCATGGATGTCCTCATTTAACAAAGTCCAGAACCGGACTAGAATGGCCAATTGGACCTATTGGAAGGGTTATAGAGTCGGTCCAATGTTGTATTTGAATCGTTTTATAGTTAACCAGTTGTGCTATTCTTCATATGAATACCATGACTGAAAAAAACAAACAAATAAAGGCCCTTGTGAGGTTTTAACAAGGCTTTATTAAGATAGGTGTGATCCCCCCCCCCCCCCTTATATGAGACTTTCATCTCGCACAGCTTAAGCAAAAACACCCAAATACTGCTTGGAATGAATATTTAATAATAAGTTTAAAACTTCTTTCTTTCCGATTCAATCTGCTATGAAGATACAAATAATAAAATCTGAAACTTTTTATTGTGATGATAATACCAATGTATCAAGTTGGCTTAATCGTCTTCATCTTGATCCTTACGGGCCTCTTGAATTCTCTCTTCCTTATTTTTTTCTTTTTTTTTCTTGTTTTTGTCTATGATGTTTATTATATTTGTTTTATTTATTGTTGATAGGAATTCTTTGTTAAAACCCTATGAATTGATTCAAATCTCAGATTCATACTAGAACCACAATTTGAACCGACTGATGGTGGGGACGGATTACAAAACTTTTTTAATTTTCCTTTTAAAATCTTATTTTTGATTAATAATTTATTATACATATTAATTCAGTGTTAATATTGTGTTAAAGTGTAAATGCACTCTATAACATATAATATATTCTTATTTGTATTGAACTAGACACACACACACACACACACACACATATATATATTATATATATATATATAATAGTTTTTATATATGACATCATCCGGTTCGACCGATCCGACACAGTCGATCAATGAACTCTTAAACAATTGGGTCACTGTTTGGTCGGTTTTAAAAACATTGTCTTCATATCCTTTTGGCTAAGTTAGGTAAGCAATTAATATTTCGGTTACTAGAAATTTATTTTTAATGCAAAAAGTTTTAAATTTAATTGACGTTAGAAGCTCACATGAAAAAAAACTTGGCTCAAGATCGACTCAATTGTAAACGATTAAGTCAGCTGACTTGGCTTAGATTTTAAACACGTCGAGCTTGAGCTAGGCTGGGCTCGGCTCGACTCGTGTTCCCCACCACATCGCACAAGCACCCCACTAGTAGATAATAACAAATCGAATGTATGGATATCATAGAATTAATCATCAAACTCATCTTTGTTTAAAGAACCGAAACGAGCCTTAACTTTCTTGCATGGATAGAACTAGAGAGATTCATTAACAAGCTCAATGAAAAAGGTGTAATTCCTTTTGTTGCCGTTAAAAAGAAGGTGGGTTTGAAGGATAATTCTTTTTTGACATGATGTGTGGTTGGGCAAGACTTTCATTGATCAGATGCTAAGGATGTTTGGATCTGGGATCTAGATATGTTTCAAGAAAAGTAATATTATGGTGTGGCGTTTTTTTCCCACGAGATCTAATCTAAGTGGCAAAGATATCGATATTCCTAGTACGTTACATCCTATTTGTTCTAATTCAGTAGAGACGGTTGATCATGTTTTTTGGGAATGTCGATTCATGTGTTTTCGAGAATGTCGATTCATAATGCATAAAAGTAAAAAAGTTAAAAAAATAAAATGGTTGGCTCAATGATCTCAGATAGCTCGAGCTTTTCACGAGCCAAGATCAAACTCAATGTTTCATGTCGTTATGATAATGGAGCCATGCCAACCTGACCTGACCCCACCTGACTCGGTTCTTTATGGCCGTAATAATAATATAATAATGGGATTAATGGAGGACCGTGAGAAAGAAAAATAAAGGTTAGAAGCCGCCGGAGACTATGTGTGAATTCTGTAGGGTTTTTCTTTGGTCAACGGCAGTCATACGAGGACGATAGTCCATCGACCAATAATACCCAAAAGTCAGAGCTTCATGTCGGTTTTTTCAAAGATAGAAGAAATCAAATAACGTGTGTTTAAATTCAAAACAAGCAACTTTAAATATCGGTGTGTATAATACCACCTACTATATGGTTTTTAATGAAACAATAATCTTAAATGGGGCTCATAAAAGTATAATTTTTAAGGAAATGTTCAAATATAAATTATTTTAAAACTAAAAAGTGTAAGAAAAATAAATATGTTAGACACGTGTCATTTGATCAAAATTAAGTTTTAGCAAAATTGGTAATGTTCCTCCTTCTCAAGTTTCATATTTTTTTTAAATATACATAACTTTTACATATGACATTATTTTTTAAATTATACTATAAAAACGAGAATTTTTAGATTTTAAAACACATATAGTGTTGGTATAAAAAAATAAAGTTTTTTTAACTCATTATGTAATTTCATCAGGTCATTATGTAATCTTCTAAATTGATAAGGATTACACAATTATCTGATGGGGAATACACAATAAACTTGAAACATAAAAAGTTCACATTTTTTATTATTATGTTATTTAAAAATCATCATTTCAAAAAACATAATGCATAACACAATGATCAACATTAGACACAATGGGTAACTCAATGACCAGAACTGGACTCAATGATTAGCAATAGACATAATGAGCGACTTTGACGAGGATTACACAATGACATGATCATAATTAGATAATGAATTGGAATATGTAAAAAAAATACATTTAGCATTGTGTTATTTAAAAATCATCATTTAAAAAAACATAATGCATAACACAATAGTCAACATTAGACACAATGGGTAACATAATGACCAACACTAGCCAACAATAAACACAATGAGATTTTTGACGAGAATTAAACAATGATCTTATCAGGATTACACAATGAACTGTAAAAACATAAAAATTACATTTTCAGTATTGTGTTATTTAAAAATCATCATTTTAAAAAACATAATAGTTAATATTAGACACAATGAATAACACAATGACTAGCACTAGACAAAATGATTAGCAATAGATACAATGAACTGCTTATTGAGAATTATACAATAACCAGACAATGATTACATAATGAACTAAAAAAAAGTTAAAAGATTATATTTTAGCAATGTGTTATTTGAAAAGCATCATTCTAAAAAACACAATATATAACAAAATGATCAACATTAGCCATAATAATCTGATGAATATAACATAATAACCTGATATTACAAAATGAGCTGACGAATATTACATAATGAGCTAACAAATATTATACAATGAGCTGAAATAATGTGAAAAAACTTCGTTTTTTATGTATCAAAATTATAGGTGTTTTAAATATTGTTTTTTTGGTGTATTTTTTTTAAAATAATATTGTATGTAACAGTACGAGCGTTTAAAAAAAGATGTAGTTTGAAAATGCGGTTAAGAATAAAATATGTTTGGGCTACCATTTAAATTTTTAATTATTTACCATTATGCCACCAAATTTTCTTAGCCCTTCGATTTATGATCTAATGGATAATAATTTTTTTTCACCCTTTTTAGTTTTCCTTTCTTTTTACAATAACTCCACCCTAATTTTTAATATTTATAGTTGGTTTGATGAAATATAATAAGTTGTGACTTGTGGGATGAAATCTACATTTAAGTATATCGTTACGTCACGTGTTATGATTCAGTGAGTTTAACATTAACTTTTTTTTGTTTCTTTGTCATTATTAAATACTATCATGCATGTGTAGATTAAATTATAACTAGTGTGTACTCCTACGTGGTTCGCTGCATGCTTTTGAATCGTGATTTCAATGTTGCGCGCTCATCAGAAATTCGAATATGGTTAAGTTAGCTTAACGCTATTTTTAACAACATGACATGACAACGTGTTAAAATTATCATTTTAGCTCTACTCCTACCCTAGAGACTTTCCTCTCTAACCCACCTCCACATGTTAAAACATCAATAAAGTGCGTTAAATTCATGTAAAATAACAAGAAAACTAATATTAGTAGTAGTAAAAGGTCAAAAGTTGTGCTA
Source organism: Flaveria sonorensis (assembly GCA_025506505.1). Classification (NCBI taxonomy): domain Eukaryota; kingdom Viridiplantae; phylum Streptophyta; class Magnoliopsida; order Asterales; family Asteraceae; genus Flaveria; species Flaveria sonorensis. Next base: position 45,179,475 of record CM046430.1, on the reverse strand, counting down.
TGTATATAATTTTCTATAGTTGAAAAGTTAACATTTGAACCGGGTTATGAACAAAAATGTTCAAATCAAGAGCTCACAAAGCTTTCAATCTCATCCATCATTGTATAGAAATGGTCATTATCCAGCAAGAAATAGAACCCAATTGTGGTCTTCTTCAAAAACAGCAGCTTCAATTGTTGACTTTCATCTTCTAACCCTTTAACAAATGTGAATTGCCACTTTAAAATAAATTAGTAAAATCGATTTAGTTATATAATTATATGTCACTTCTAAATTAAATTGCAGTAGAATATTTAATTTAAAAAACACATAACATATTTAATTAATAAAAATATAAACATTTATTTTTGAACCGTTTTTGAAACTCCCCTTAATACTCGAGTGAGTAGGGCTGTCAAGACATGTGTCTTATCGTGTTTAGCATGTTAAAGATGAAACGAGTAACACAAGTATCAAACATAAAAATGAGTTGTTTAACTACCTATATTTCATGCCTATAATTTTTTAATGTTTTTATGCACCAAGAATGAAAAATTATGAAGTATAGCCTCCTAATTTTAGTTATTTTTTAAAATAAAAAAAATTATGTACTATTTTTTTAGTAAACACGTTTAATTGTGTCATAAACAGATCAGAAATTACCAGCCCTATGAGCGAGTCTCACTGAAAATGGATGATAATCGTTCATATTGATCTTGACGCTCCACTCTTAACTCATCTTGAAGTAACATTAAAAAAAACTTCCAACGATGAAAAAAATAACACTTAGAATCAATTTTAAACTGAGACTCAAAAGATCATAGAATAAAATCACCACCAGCAAAACCTATAAATAAATGAAAAGTTTTATAATCAAGTTATAATTTTTTTAATTTATGCCGCGCATTTCACAATCCATTTGTTTTTACTTCTTTTTTTCTGCATGAAAATAAAAAATATATATAGAGAAAATAAATAACAAATCATCTTCGGTAATTTCCTGTCGCAAAAGAAGGTTCATTATGACAAAACCCAACCCTGCTGGTAGGATTTGAAATCACAATCTACCCTAAAGAAATTCAAGATGCTACCACTTAACTAAATTGATTTACACATTTTTGTATGGACAAAACGACTTTTTCTTTCTTTTGAGAGAAATTTAACCCAACCCTGCTCGGCTTCTTCTTCTCCTAATTTTCTCCATGGATGCTCACTCTAGTCAAACAAAACCCACGCATTAGAAAGCCGTAGAACATGTAAAAGATGTGTATAGGATAGTTATTTACTTCATTTAAATTTTACAATTACAATCAATGTGTTAATTATTTTATTTTAAGTGTTAATAAACTCTTTTCACTATTTGTATTGTGCTTTATTTCTATATATAAGTTTTTTTTTAATTTATGTTTCACCTTTATAGGTTTGATTAAATTAATAACTAAAATTTGTTTGGGGTTGAAAACCTTTTAGTTTTTCTAAAAATTTTATTATTTTCCTTTTGACTGATTTACGATTGAAATGAAGCTGTCACAGATTTTAGAAACAATTTGTAACCAAATATTATTGTTACTCTTTTTTTCCTTTTTTCAACAGACTTGCAACAGAAAAGAAATGTTACTCTTTTGACCGGTTTGCGATCGAAATTTATTTTTAGTTTGATTTTTTATATATCGTGTTTCCCTCTTCATTCTGTAACGGATTTGCGACTAAAACAAAACGGTCTTAAAATGTGCACGAGATCACTATCGTCAAAAATGTCTAGCTTTCAAGTAGTGTTTATCTCTAGTCAAGTTAGTGCAAGAGATCACTATTGTCAAGTACTTAAAACATGTTTATGTGTAAAAAAAAATACTCTTTATATTACATTTTATTTATTTTACTAATAATCTTTACTTCTTGGATGAAGTTTTCTTAATTTATATTTGAACTAGAGCAATATTTCTTACCCAACGAATATTACTTGAGGGGCTGATCGTGATTTATTACAAACTAAAAAGATCTTAAGCAATGGCAGGGCTGGTCTTGAGGATTTTAATGCCCTCAACGAACCGGAAAGAAAGGCCCCTAGGCCCTAACAACTTAAATTATATAAAACTAATTTTTTTAAATGAAAACAAATGTCTAGCAATAAACATAGCAAAATCATAGTATGACAATGACATACCGCAATAGTTATATATTACTATGATTTTTTTTCTTTATCTTCACGAAATTATCGGTTAACTATTAAGGCTTCTCAATATATATTTTGTTCCCACGTAATTTCAATTGGTATCTAATTTTATTTATATATTTCAATTGGTATCTAATTTTATTTAATTGCCTAAAATAATGGGCCTTTAGGCGAAAAAGTTTATGGATAGAGTTACCTCATGTATCTCTTTAGAATTTTAATTTATTAATTAGTATATAGATATAGATAGTAGATTTTGTGTGTGCGCTTGTGGCGTATAGAATTGTTTTAACATAAATAAAAACTACTTATATAGTAACAATTCGTTATATTTCAAAAAAAAATATTAGCATGTCTAAGTCTTACGAATTTTAATGAATTAGTTACATTTAATTTACATAATGTATTTAAACAAGAAAGTTATTGATCAATTAAAAGTTATCATACATTCAATCTTTAAAATTTAAAAATCATAATAAATTTGAAAACGTTTACATGGTATTTGATCAATTTAAAAGTTTTAAAAAGTAATTAAAATAGATAAATGAAAAATATATATGCGAAAAAAACAAAAAATCTAGAGATGTTGCAACTCAAAACTTTTGTTTATAATAATTAATAGATAAATAATTGAACTTAATGTTTTAATAATGATTCAAAGGATTTGATTTAAAGGAAAGAAAGTGTGGAGTATATTTGATATATTTGTGTTAGCACCGATCATGTTTCTATTTTTCTATCTCCTCTGTCTAGTTTAATTTATATATATATATATATATATATATATATATATATAATATATATATATATACCCTTAAATCCGATACTTAAATATAAATTTTTTTTTCTATTATGACCCCTCAACCTCATAAAATGTGACATATATTTGGCCCATGCTGGAGTTTTAGTGTTGTTGACGAAACGAACCGTACTGAACGAAGTCTACTCGAACTCGATTCGTTTACAAACCGAGCATCTCGGTTTGATTCAAATTGAAGAAATTGAGCAAAATGTTTATGCTTGAACTCGGTTCGGTTTATAACCGATCGTTCGGTTCTGGTCGGTTTCAAACTAAAATTTAATACGAAACTCCAAATTGTCATTTATTCAATAATTATTTTAACAAATATACATACAATATTAGTACAAAATTAAAACACAATTAAATCTTAAATTAAAATCTAATAAATTACGGTTAAACCCACATTCAACATGTCCGCTGCAACCAGTTGTCACATCCACTGCACCGGTTGAGCTTACCTTTGCTCATGCTCGGACGAGCTTACATTTCCTCATGCTCAATTCGTATACAAACCGAATCGAGTTGTTCAGCTCGTTTACATACAAACCAAAATCTAACGAGCTAGTTTCTGAGCATCTTCATACCCAAGGAACTGGTATGGAGAGCGATTCACGAGAGAATCACGCACAGTTCCCTTTGACCGAGATGTGAATTGATTCCTAAAGCTAAAGTAAGAGCAAGGCCCCGGAGTCCCCGCTTGAGGATGAGGTTGCTCCAGCGGAGTCAACAGGGCTTCGACAGGAAAGTCGTTTCGATCCAATCCATTCTTGGGGTCAAATAAAGAAAAAAAAGCATATGTCAATGACAAGTTTTGAGCATCAGGCGATTTGGATAGCCCTAATGAGTTTAAAACCCACACAGTTATAAACGAACTGAACCCCTCGACTCGTTTACAACCGAACCACTTATGAACTAATTAAGATTTGTCAGCTAAAAACTTGTAAGTCATATCTATCCAAGCATAAATCATCTCTAGCCATGCTCGAGCCTAAATTAAAACTTACTTAATTAACAGTTCAATGTCGAGTATCATATGCCGAGTTTAAGTAGGCTTAAGCTCACGAGCCAAAGCGATCCCATAATTTATATGAATATAATAATTTTATACCATGTTATTCAATATATAGTTTACAAAATACATATTATTATGAGTAAATTACACTTTTCGTCCTTTAGTTTTGTAGCAAATTTTAGGTTTCGTCCTTAAACTAAGAAAATTACAGTAAACATCATTTACGTTTAAAAAAGCTTGCACGTTTGTCATTTCCTCTAACGGACGTTAATTTTGTCCATTAAGTAAGATCATTTGCTTTGCACGTGAGGGTAAATTGGTCATTATACCTTTACAATGAACCTAAATAGAAAACCACCCTCTCATATCATTACCTTCCATCTTCATCATCATCATCATCCACCCTCATCATTCACAACCACCAATGTCATCCACCATCATCCATCACCTTTCTGCTTCAGCCACACCACCATCGCTACACCACCATCGCCACACCGTCCCTACCCTTCTTCATAGATCTATCACCATTGATTCGCAAATCCACAAACCACACCACCCTCAACTCTCACTCATTCTCTCTCCCTCTCTCTATCAGATCCATTGTCAAATTCACACATCACATCACCATCAATTGACCCACCAGATCCATCTCCAAACCCATTAGATCCATCATATTTGCATATGTTGTTTTGTGAAGAAACATTGAAACTAAAGTCAGGGGTAAAGTTAAGGGGTTATTGGGTGGATAAATTTGTGAAGAAAACTTGAAATCAACAATTTGAACCATTTAAACCAATAATTTTAAAGCTTTTGAACCTGAATTTTGTGAAGAAAACTTAAAGTCCCCCATCTTCTTGATCTAAACAGCTTTCCATCTCTCGAACTTTGAAAAACACTAACTTTTTGAGGTACCGCCATGAATCTACTTTTGTGGTAGATGGATCGGTGGTGGATACTTGATAAAGAAGATGGAGGAATGATACAGATGGGATGATGAAGATGATAGGTGTTGTTTTTGTGCAGAGAGAGAAGTAGAGATAGAGATAGTTGAGGGTGAGGTGGGGTAGGGTAAGATGGGTTTAATAATTAATAAATGTTTTATTTTTTTAATATGGGTAAAAAGACCAATTTACCCTCACATGCAAAGCACATGATCTGATTTAACGGACAAAATTAACATCCTTTAGAGGAAAGGACGAAACGAGCAAGCTTTTTTAAACGTAAAGGATGTTTACTGTAATTTTCTTAGTTTAAGGACGGAACCTAAAATTTGCTACAAAACTAAAGGACGAAAAGTGTAATTTACTCTATTATTATATAAGATTATGATAAAAATAATTAAAAGTTATATATTATGTTACACACGTTTATAACTTTAACTATAAAATATGTGCGCGTGTGATTAATAAATAATAAACGAGCAAAACACAAACCAAACTTAAGCTTGAAAGTTTAATCACGATCCGAGCTCAACCTCTAAACATATAGTTCTAAGCTTGAGCCTCTTAAGTTAAAAAGCCGGCATTCACCTCAAATAAATTGTATAGTAAGCTCGACCCTCTAGGGTTTTCATGTGACCATATTACAATTTATACCTCCTCAAGAATACAACTTTCACTCCGGAGTTTTCGCAAGCCTTTACAGTAGTTTCTCTTTGTTGTTATCAGTCACAAATCTTCACCTAAGAGTAAATGATTGTGCTTACCATACTCTCACGTAATTTAGTAAAAAAGATAATAGATTACAAGATAGTAAATAATGACCAAAATTATAACACAATACAAAAAAGCTTCAAGAATATTAAACCTTGTTGTCCACTGCTTACATCATTCTCAACCGAAAACCTTGTCAGTGTGTGTTTTTATAAGATGGACCACTTTGTATGTTAGATTCCACTTTAACACTCTCTTTCTACTCCATCACATATGATATAGAAAATAAATAAATAAAAGAACTTAGATGGTCGACGTATTTTCAACCGAAAGATGGTCAACTGCTGCATCCGGTGGCGGAGCCGAAGCTGAAGACACTTTGTGCATTATCATGGACTCTGCTACATGGATTGCCCTTTGTGATCCTGATATTGTTACTTTCCTGGACAAAAGAACATAAACATCGTGTTATTTATCTATGCGAATTATTTATGACCCACTTTTTTGAATTGGCCAAATGGGTTGAAATTCGCCCGTAATTCTTAATGCATAAACCTCAAATCACTTTACTTTAAGGATTTATGTTTTCTTGTGATAATATTGTTCTTCCAATTAATAGTTGCAACTAAATATTTTTTAAAGAACTTATCCTATATTATATTTATTAAAGAACTAATCCTATATTATATTCTACACAAGAAAAAAAGTTCTTTTTAAGCCAGAGGTCTCAACTGGAGCATCCTCTCTACCCCTAGAATAGATGTAACATTTGCCCCGATCACACCCTCCCAAACCATAAAGATAGCCATACTATGAGTGGGATTATGTTAGGAACGTTTGTTTGTTCAAAGAATTTATAAAAATCAACCAAAGTGTGTGTCAATCCAAGCCGACCAAAACAAAGTGGCCCGTCTCCACCCAAATATATTTTTACTCTTACCCAACACTCGTACCTGACCACCTTTTGGTTATTTTGAGCAACCAAAGTTAGGGGGAATGAGAATAAAAATATAAAAGATAAGATGTTTTCAAGAATATTTCCATTCATTTTTAGTGCAATTTGTTTGCACTTGCAGTGTGTTAGGTTTACAAGAGCCGCTCTAGATTTCCATCCAGCCATGAAACATAGCAAATGTAACTCCTTAAATAAGAATGGATGAACATGTGACCCGTTCTTGAGGCCTCTTACGTGAAAGATATAATGTATGCTAACAATGCAACAAACTTGGTTTTTAAAAGTGCACCACAGGTGTGAAAAAACGCCTCGTGGCCTTAAGGCAGCACTTCATGCGTATCCAAATCAAAATTACAGTCTGTAGGAGGCTAATATGTAAAAACAACCAAACTTATAAAAGAAATTATGAATGGTTTACTTAATAAAAAGGCTAGTATGTAAAAGAGTTGAGAGAGGTGCAGCTTTTGGTTGAGTGTAAATCTAATTTGGTTATATATGGAACAACTCTTGCGCTTTTTAGAACCAAGGCATCAAATGTATTCTCTAGATTTATTTTGGAAAAGTGAAAATATTGAAGAGCTACATACCTATCATGCGTCCCGGATATGAAATCACCTCTTTCAGAAATCTTAATTCGAGCTCCACTAATCTGTAAGGAGGGAAATCAATAAGACAGAAAAATGCATGTAAAGAAAAGAAGTAACACACTCCTATTTACCTGACTGATTTCCATTATATTTCTACCACCACGGCCCACAACAATCCCTATATGCTCGTCTGCGACACCCAAAGTCAGAGAGTTACTCAATCCTCCTGCAAAACACCAGAAAGTGTTCAGTAAGTTGAACAAAAGAACAGATTTCAAAAAATATATGCAACAGCATTATTATTGATTATGCAAATAAACATGATAAGATGGTTGGCTTTAATTATCAGGTCAGATTTTCAGAAATATAGCCATCATATGCTTATGGAGTGGGGTTAGAAATTTCAAGTAGGAAAAGCATGATTTGGGTGTGAAACAGAGGCAAAGCTACTAGAAGTCAATAACCTTATTGTTCTGAAAATGGTGGTTCTGAAACTTTCCACCAATCCCAGGTGATCCATAATTAGGAACATTGTGAGGTGCTGCACAACACATAAAAGGAAAGAAAATAAGTATATGGCTTAATTAGTAACATAAACTTGAGTGAACACAACAGTGTTTATGAACCACATAACTGCGTTGCCAGCTAACTAAGGTGGCAATATCAGACCATTCACTTTGAATGAACGTTTGGATTATGATTCATCTCTAAATGATTGAAATCCAAAATTCTGGCTATAAAGGAAACGGGCTGAAAGTCTTCCAAAGTGTATTTTTGATGCATCAACCTCGTAAATCACTTTATTGAAAAAATTATATCATTGCTGTAATAATATAGTTTATGTAATTTTATATAATACTTGAAGTGGGTTCAGTTATCAAATATGAATTATATATTTGAAGTTCTATATAAAGTTGTATATCGCAAGATGTATCCCAAGATGGGTTCAGTTCTATTATAAAATCTTATAAACTTGTAACGATGTTTAAATTATAAAGGTAAGAGTGCTCTAAGTTTGACATGGACTTAAACATTAGCAGTTTAAATGTTCCTAGGGTTGCAAACAAATTAAACATTCACTGAAAGGTGTATGTATTTATGTTTGTTTAAATAATTGAACAAGTCTTTTCATTCATCAATCGTTCCTCCATTTACATTCCTGAACGTACTTTATGTTTGTCAGTAACGTTCCTTTATATGGGGTGTGTGTGTGTGTGTGTGTCCGTTTATGCTAGTGTAGCGTTTTATCAAACAAAAACGAATACGGCAACTTCATTACCTTAACGAATAAAAATGAACAAGAAAATATGTTTGTTTGTGTTTATTAGCTTGTTCATTTGTTCTATTAAGGACATAAAGTTACACTAACAACACAAACAACGCCTTGTTTGTGTTAGTTCGGTTCGTTTACAGCCCTACATTAAATGCTCACTAAAATTAAGAAAGAAGAAAATATTATCCAAGATTTTTGTTGAATAGGTCATTTAATGCCGAATTCAAGTGCTACATGTTTGGGTGCACATACATCACAGATGCATTAACAAGTTCATCCTAAAGATGCTATATGAGCATGTCTAGTTACTTTCATCATACACGACATACGTATTAGTAGGTTCACACATATGCTTGTGTGGTTCCACCATTTAAGCACTTTTGATGTTTTGTGATGCCTAAAATGTGTGATATGTAGCATTTCTCATGATTTTCACCTTCTTCATTTGCTAAAACAACAGATTATAGTACTCCAATGCAACCGATCATAATTATAAAAGCAATATAGGTTGTGCTCCACAACCGATAGCAACGAGCTACAAGTGGCTATAAATAGTACATGAGATGAGGCTGAATTCAAGTAAAAAAGAAAGCATACCAGCATATGGAAATGTAGGCCCATTGGATTGTACATAGTAGACATCTTCAGATAATTTTGATAGAATCAAATTAATGGCTTGCCCCATCTGTTGTAAGGTGCCAATTATTGTTACCAACCTATCATTATACGTATTATCCTGTGGAGAAATCTTAATATTTGCTCCAGAATCTTCAATGAAGGACCTGTAATGCCAAAAGGAGCAAATTGAAAGTTGTCAAAAACCCACCCAATCCCCCCAAAAACGGGACTTTTGAAGAATGTTAATGCTAATTGTAAATGGTAGTTTGTAAAATATGTATATAATGACATCATAACTTGTAGCAACATGAGCAATATAGAAGCACGTTTCTATCATTTCTATAAAGAGTTTCAATGAGCAACAGCTTCACAACAGAAGATAAACATAAACACACAGACACACACAATGACATTTATCATAAAGTTGATTTGGAAAACTATAATAGACTCAATTAAAAACCAATCCAAATGCTGCAAGTAATTTCGTGAATAAAATATATCTTTATTTGTCCAAGACATTCTCTATCAGTTCTTATTACAGAAGGGAATTCCTTTTACGCAATGAAGAGGAACCATTAAGTATATACATGATATGAGCACCATATAGAGTATTGTATCAACTTTATATTATTAAATCAGGCAATCCGCAATCTTATTGTTCCAGAGTATGTAGGAACTAAAGATCTAAATCAGTGGAACTCTTATCACATAAGTATAACTGAATAATACATTTCTTTTCATGAAAGACAACATTATCTAAGGAAAAAATGATCAAACTAGCTTTCACATGACAGACAAGATAAACAAATAGGTATATCCACGTATGTATTTAAACAGATCAAACAAGTACACAAGGGATCAACCAGTTCTTATACACTCAAAAGAAAATGTTATGCAAGTTGATAAACAAAGTTGCTAAAAAATTTGCACGATTGTTTTATATAAATAAAAGTACACACAAATGGCAAGTGATTGGTACGAAACAGTAATCATTGTCAACAAAAAGTATTTCACAATAGTGGTTGCTTATTTAAAGTTAGGACAGGATGCAGCTTATCAAAGTGATCCTCCTTTCCCAATAGATAAAATGTGGTCAGCAGCATTCTTACCTTATCATGGATCCTCCCTTCCCAATGATTCCACCACAGGAGCTATTGGGTACAATTAGTCTAACTTTTGATCTTGGCTCAGCCTCCTCACCATCAACAGCATAAAACTGATCAACAGCACAATATTATAGTCCAGTTATCCAGGCTACCAAATGCAAGTGTGTAACAAGGATTACCTCATCAACCAACTTAGTTAGGATAAGTTCAACAGCCTCAAGAACTTCATAACTTGTTCCAGACACCATAATAACCCTATCAGATGTTCCTGGGAAGTATTCATAATTGCGTGACAGCTGGATTCGTGCACTAGATCGAGACTGGAAATCAGAAATTGTTGCTCCACCCTTTCCAATGATTAAACCAGCTTCAGCATTTGATGCAAGAAACCTCAGATACGTAGTCTCTGTGGAGTCTTTAGCACAAAACTAAATGTTACTGCTGGTAGATATCATAATAAGACGATGATAACTAATGTTTACCCAAGCACCTTGAGCATGGAGATGGAGATTTATGAAAGAAAAGAAGAAGGCAAACTTCAATGTAACTTTGTACTCTAAATTAATAGTACATATAAAACAACAAGCACAAAGTCAAGAAGATTAGTTGTGTGTTTTAATTGGGTGCAGAAAAAATGGAACTTATGATTTACAAGTCCTAGAGGAGTAGCAGTCCTTTCAACTATTGGTCCAGTAAATCAGTAATGTAATCTAAGTAGGAAAACCTCCACAGATAACCATAGAAAAGATCTGCTCTTCATCTATCATATCTAATCAAAAATTCAAAACTAGCAGGTACAAAAACGAATCCTACATGCAATTTTAATTTCAGCAACGTAGATATCTTAAATACACGCATCTCCCTTAGGATATTCTCTATACATTTGTTGAAAGCCTAATTAAGTCGATTAACATACATATCATCCCTAACAAAAACCAAATCCTGAAAAAATTTTAACAAACACAAAGTTTCAAATCCTACGTAGCGATTCAGATTCAAAAGTTAGGTTAAAAACAGTAGATCAAAGAGGTCAACAGATCGATTAACAGCATAAAATGATTAACAGTAGCAATAATATTAATGCAAACACCTGAAGGAGGAATTGGCTCTGGCTTGTGAGGCGACGATTTCGTCGGAGCATCTCCGTCATTAGACGAAGCATAACCAGAATCCGGCGATCCCATAGCCTTCGAGCTTGTGTTACAGCTGGAGATTACAGATGAAAATTTAAATAGATCCGGTCATTTCTGCGGAATCCATCTAATCGTCACCTAAACTACCCGTGTGTTCACACCAGAATGAGACTTATATATGTTAGATCTGTATCTGTATTTACTAATAAATACGTTTATAACTAATTGTCAAATTCTTATTTTTGGAAATAAACTGATATGGAAATAGTTATAACATTTTTTAAAATATTTTTAATGAGTAAATTTCATGATATTGTTAGATGTGAATATATAACTCTTCATACTATTATATACAATATATTCTATGTATAAAAAGTTAAAATCCTGTACTATATAGAAAGAAATATATACAATATATTCTATGTATAATAATTATCTTTTTTTTCGTATATTATTGTTTATTACTTAAATATGTTTGTTATATATAATAATTTCATTAATTCGTTGATGTATTACCTATAAAATAAATAATAATTATTTTTTCTTTGGTATATTATTGTTTATTATTTAAATATATTTGTTACATGTAACAAGTTCATTGATTCATTGATGTATTACTTATAAAATACATTAGATCACACATATATAATATCTATCATATAATTTTTTTAATTTCACCCTTATGACACATGGTATTTGAATCTTTATATTTACAAATCTACAGTTACTCCATATTCATTATATCCTCTCCCTTTCCTAACAACCCTCTAGTTCTTTCGTGCATTTACTAGTTTTGCAATGCGGGTTGTATAAATATTTAATCTTAGAAATAAAACTTTTATAAAAATCTATTAAAAAATTGATTTTTGAAGTAAATGATAGTATGACAAAATGATTGATGTTTAAATTGTAGATTGAAAAAAAAGAAATAATAATAAAGAATATAGAGAAAAAGACGAGTGATGAGATAGATATAAAAAGATGATAATTTTAGTTAAGTTATAACATTATGAGTAAATTACACAAACAATCCTTGGGGTATGCACGTATTGCAACTTTAGTCCTCACTTTCAATAAATTACTGATGCAGACCTAAACTATGCAGTATACACATCGGTAGTCCCCGACGCTAACTGAAATTATGTTTCACTATTAAGTTTTTTTAAAATATCAAAATATCCCTTCTTTTATCTTCTTCTCCACATTATAGTTCTCCATATTCAACCCACCACCGTCGCCGCCTCTGCCTTACCCTCAACCCACCACCATCGCCGCCTCTACCCTCAACCCACCACCACCACCACCTGCACCTTCAACCCACCACCAACGTCGCTGCCTCTACCCTCAACCCACCACCGCCGCCGCTGCTACATCCTTGACCCACCACCTCCGTTGCTACTACACCCTTGACCCACCACCGCCGCCGCATCGAACTGTTTGAAATTCTTGCAAGAATTGACCCTGTGGCTTACCGACTCAATTACCACATGAACTCAAGAATGTACATGACACATTTCATGTATCAAATCTAAAAAAGTGCTTATTAGATGAAACCTTTATCATACCACTTGAGGAAATACAAGTCGATGACAAGCTTCACTTTATGGAGGAACTCGTGGAAATCATTGGTCGGGAGATTAAAAGGTTGAAAACAAAGTCGCATTCCTATCGTAAAGATGTGTTGGAACTCAAGACGAGGACCAGAATTTACCTAGGAACACGAATATCAAATAAGACGCAAACACCCTCAGCTTTTTTAGAAAGCACCAATTACATATAACACAAACTGAATTTCAGGATAAAATTCTTTTAACGAGGGAAGAATGTGACAACAGGAAATTTCAAGTTAAACCCCATTCGTCCATTTATTTCGTTTCTATGAAACATGTGTATCTTAGACTTAATTATTGGTTAATTAGGTCATCATATGCATAGCAAAAGCTTATTCATCGCATAACATTGTATCGATGATTTTAGAAATTTTTGGATCATGCATGGTTTAACCCGACACGCGAACGTTGGTGAAGATTACTAAAAATAAAAGAATGAAATATTTATTATTACGTGTGTTGTAGTGCGATAAGTATTATAAAATAACATATATTAGTGAGCGTTCAAAACTAATCGAAACTTTAACGAACATGTTCGTAGACTATAGCAACCCAACTTATCATCAAGTTATCTGGTGTTTCCTATACTAAAAGAATAAAAAATAAAAATAAATAAAACCAATTAAATAATACAACTGTTACAAAAGAAAAATATAATAATGAAAACATCACCTCCTTACCACCATCACCTAAACCTTCGTTTTCTTTAGAAGTTCACGTATCAAATAGGGGACACACCCCACTGCACACTATTTCCATCTTATTCTAAAGATAACATTCTTTGAAAAAGCCATGCTTTGAATTTTGGTACAAGATCTTCTGCATCTTCTCTACACTTCTTTTCTTCATCTTTAAACACAAGTATAACAACATTTCTCAAGTCTTAAGCATTTCTTCAAATAACATGGAGGATTTTTAAAGTGTGAATCAAGGATTTTGGTCATTAAGCATCATCTCTTTTCTTCATCCAGATTCTCTTTGCTTGTTAAGTTGTCATTTCTCTAAATCTTAGGGGCTGTTTGGCAATCTCTAAACCAGTAGGAGGTCTGTCTGAATAAGAGAATCTGAACCAATAAGTGTTGAATCAGCAAATGATTTTTAGTTAGATCTCTGAATAACTATACAGAATGAGAGTTTTACCCCTTTAAACTATTTTATACCAAATAAAATGTATCTCTTTGATCATATTTGTGAAGTACTAAACCGAATGATAAATAGTTATAAAAGAAAATTACAAAACATCATAGATAATGCAAATTACACATTCATTCCAAACCTTCCTAATATATTCTGTAATTTCAATATATTACATATTAAAATCAAGTAAAGTTTCTTCTTTCTCGTCTCATGAATCCAGATGCATATAACCCACATTTCCCCTTCCACCCATTTGGACACGATGTCTTCGGGAACCCATTTTTACCAAAGAATTCACTCTTCTGTTCATCAAAAGTCAAAATTCAATCAATCAAACTGAGATATCCATCAATTGCCGGTAAAACAATCCGAAATTGAAGGTTTTGTTCACCTAAAGCTAGTAGGAATCCAGTTTCACGAGTTGAGAGGGTTGCACTCTAGTCGCGAGGGGTGCGGGCGGTGCAGGTGGCCGGCACGATTCCGGCAGGGGTGCAGGTCGAGGGATATTATTAAAGAAGGATAATATTGTCCTCTTTTTCATTCAGCATCCTTTTCAAGCTTAATCATTCGATGTTGAATGGAATGGTTAAGAGGGTGAGTTTTACTGAAAAAACATCATCCTCTCTTACTGATTCAGAGGTAGTCTTTTAATGAAACCATCAAGAGACTGTCAAACAGCCCCTTACTTATTGTTTAGTTTTACAAGCTTATATTCAAAAGTTTAGGGTTTACACTCACCCGTGTATTGGGAAGTTATAAGCTAGTTTGGTTTGTAATAACCATTTATAACAATTTATTATCTTAATATAAATATGTTCTTTTAGTTTAAAAAACAGTTACAAATGTGACTAAGTTGGTGAGTTATGTCTTCTACTAACTTGTTAGATTATGTATTAATAAATGTTAAAACTCTAAAAAAGATATAAACAATATGGAATTTTGGATCAAATATACATATCTACATTCACTTGAAAATATATGTATTTATATGGTATTTAAGTCATTTTACAAGAGAATGTTATGAAAATACAAACATGTATATGTATTTGGTGGTATATTAATAGATCTAGTAGGAAAATATATATTCTCATGTTTCGTTTATAGATAAAAATATTTTCAATCACATAAGCTTACGTCATAATATAAATTAATGGTGCAAAATCACGATATTTACAGTTTAGATGTAAATTGATGTGGAAAAAGGTATATCTAAAACTTATAAACCGTCAACTAAAAATGATTTGTTATATTATATATTTTGATGGAAATATGAGCATATCAGTTTATGTATATATTTCACATAAAGTTTTATTAAGAAGAAAAATAATAATTTGATAACTACTTGCTATAGATGCAATTGTAATTGTTTATTATCAGATTAGACGAATTATGACTTGAGGAAGAAAATTTACATATTTTAATAAATCTATGTAATAGTATGTATGGATTACGTGATGACCGTATTTATTGTATTATATATTCTTTATAAATACATTTTATTTAATTCTAATATGTATCACCAATGGGTCGTTAAGTCACATACTTAAATTCAAATGGTTTTCAAATGAGTCTAGCTAGTTGGGTGAGTCTTAAACTGTGTTAGCTTGGATGCTAGTGTAATTACTTTAAACCTTAAGGTGTTC
The DNA here is from genome assembly GCA_025506505.1 of Flaveria sonorensis. NCBI lineage: Eukaryota > Viridiplantae > Streptophyta > Magnoliopsida > Asterales > Asteraceae > Flaveria > Flaveria sonorensis. The sequence continues at coordinate 45,163,795 of CM046430.1, read as the reverse complement.
TAAATCGTTAGGGCACAGTTAGGTCGGCACTACTTTTTGGGGTTATTTCTAGAATTTACGTTACTTTCAGGTGAGTTCACAGCCCTTTTTATTATTTATATTTTCGAGAAAAAACATGTTTATATTTCTAGATGTTAATTCTAATTGGGCGATTACAAGAAAACAAGACTCAACTAAAATTGATCTTTGTGTGAACCTTGAGTTATATTTCTTTATTGCATGTATGAAAGTCCCCGGTAACTCGAACGTAACCATTAGTGCAAGACCGGTTAAAAGGATGGTCAATATAATCAGTCTCATAATGAGGAGAGTGTTAAAACACTTAACAGATCAAATGGAAAACCGGATTTATGTAAATGATACTAAAAACACAAGTAACTGAGACAGAACTAAGAACAAGAACAGACGAATATGGTTTTCAAGTATGTTGTATATTGCTCTCAAGTTCTATTACAAGTGTTAGGAAGCATAAAAAAAATACAAGGACCTCAGATACTTTATACTACATCCTACAGCCGTCAATACTTTGAAAACCAGCTGAAAACACTAATCTAGACAACAAGATCAATGTAGAGTCAAAAGACAGTTTTACCTTTTGACTAGTGAGTATGACATGCCATAGCTCACATCCTATTATATTATACAAATGATAAAAAGGTACAAAGTAGGAAGTTATAGACCCAAGACCATAATCTACAGTTTGCAAAAGCATGGACCTTTTCACCAACTTGTATAAGTTGGTGAGTCTTCAGAGTTGCAGCGGAAAGTAAGTCAGCTTTATGAAAAAATAGATCAGAGAAAGCACGTCATCTCTGTCTTCGGAAGAAATCAGTCTTCACAACATTTGGCTTCGGAAGACTTTGTCTCTGAAGCTTCGAAAGACTTCATCTTTGGCTTCGGAAGATTTGAACTTTGGCTTCGGGAGATTTTACACTTAGAATAATTTCTGTGAAGAGTGTAAAACTTCCGAAGCAACTTCTACCTTGTACATCAGTGTATGCATGCAGGAAGCATCTTGGTTGTTTTGGCTTCTTTGGTTGCATAAGCCTTCTAATATAACCTTACAAACTCCCCCTAGGCTGATGCTACCGAAACAGAGAAGTTATTCAAATGTTGACGGTCCTCATTAGGATTAAGACCATACCTTTCTTCATCATCTAGTCAGGATCCCTTAGACTCTCATAATATCTTCTCATGTCATGGAGATCATTTAGAGGAAGATCAAGCGTGTCTTGCTAGAAATAGACATCTTGACCTCCTTGATCTATGATGACATACCACCTGTCTGGATTAGCAGCAAAAGTCCAGGACAAAATGGGTTTCTTGCACTACCTTAGGATGCTCTGACTCATCTTGAGGTGTAGAGGTGGGTGCCTTGGTCTTCTTTTTGGAAACACTCTTCATGGCCATCCTTTTCCTCTTCTTTGAAGTCTTTAACTGAGAGGACTGGTCTTCAGCACCAGGTTCTACTGTGTCTCTCTCAGTTGGGTACTCTTCTCTCACAGGTTCAGAAGGAGAGTGAAGAGAACCCTGCTGTGGATCAGAAGATGAAGTTGTGTTGTCTTATTGGGTTCAACCTTGACAACCTTAGGTTAAGCTGGACTTGGTGGAGAATGCAAGTCAACGAGCTCTCCCTTTTTAATCTTCTGCTTGATCACTATAATGTGCTCATCCAGAGACATTAGACCAAGCCTCCTTCCGAAGAATCCATACAGCTTCAAGAAGCTCATCATTCTTTATCTGTCAACAGACTTCTTTTGGCTTTTTTGGATAATGGCTCTTGACTTTCTTAAACTGGGGAGAGGGTAGGAGCATGCTTGTAGAGCCTTTTCTGTCTTATTTCTTCCTTGTTCTTAAGGAGCAATGCTGCATCCTCTACCTCCTTCCTCTCCTTGGACAATTCCTTGTTAGCCAATTCATTTAGTTTTTTTAAAGGAAGAGAGAGTAGTTCATCCATATTGTAGATTCTGGTCCCCAAGTAGTTTATCTCGCCTGGGGGCAGCCCTGATGGTAGCTTCCATGAAGCCTGGAGACTCTCTTGAACTTTCTCCCCTTAACTTCCTCTTCCTCTCACTTTCCTCCTCCTCAATCTCCTCAAAAGTCAGTTTTCTTTTTTCCATTGTCACTCACATGCCTTGGTGACTCAGGTTGAGAGAGCTTTAGCCTTTATTGCTTGATTCAGAAGTCAAGCTCTAGCCAGAGAGAGGTTGTGAAGCACCTTCACCAGCTGGTGCCTCACTGAGGGTAATGGGTGCTGAAGAAGTTCTTGTCTCAAGGTTCACAGGTTCAACTTCTGGGCCTTCAGTCAAGGCTTCCCCTTTGAAGTTAATCTTAGGGTCCACCTTAACATCCAGTTGACCAAAAGTCTTACCTGCTAGCCTCTGTCTATATAGTCTTGACCTCAGCTTTTATTCTTCAAACACATTTTCTTGAATCCTATCTGCTAATCTTGCAGCTTGTTTTTTTTTTTTTTGACTTGGGTTGACAAGTGAAAGATCAATCAGATGGATGCTCTCATAGAAGCTCAGGCTAAAAAAAATTCTGTTGACCCTGAGATCTAGAGATGACTAAAGCTCTTCTATCAGTGTCATTCCTCCATCCCATGATTGGATTCTTAGAGTGATGAGATGGGGTAGGCATAGCTCTAGGAATACCCTCTTCAAACAAACTTTGTATGAGTGAGTCTACATCCATGTGGACTTGGGCAAGTGAGTCCACATTTATGTAGACTTGAGGAGGTTGTTGAGTATGGACAATTGCAAGTGAGGGTGCTGAATCCTCAAAGTCCATACTCTGTGAAGAACTCCCAAGTTCTGTGATTGTTTGGACTTTCTTCCCCTTTTTGGTAGCATCACCTTCTTGCATAAGTGAGCTTAGGGTTGGGTCTGTCACATACACAGGTTCTTGTGGACCTGGTTGAGTTCTCCGGAGTGGTCTCTCAACTAACTTGCCCTTGATATCGAATGAGGAGAGTGTTAGAATACTTAACAGATCAAATGGGGAACCTGGTTTATGTAAATGATACTAAGAACACAAGTAACTGAGACAGAACTAAGAACAAGAACAGACGAATATGGTTTTCAAGGATGTTGTATATTGCTCTCAAGTTCTATTTAAAGTGTTACGAAGCATAAAAAGAAATACAAGGACCTGAGATACTTTATACTACATCCTATAGCCGTCAATACTTTGAAAGCCAGCTGAAAACACTAATCTAGACAACAAGATCAATGTAGAGTCAAAAGACAGATTTCCCTTTTGACTAGTGACTATGACATGCCATAACTCACATCCTAATTATATTATAAAAAGGATAAAAAGGTACAAAGTAGGAAGTTACAGACCCAAGACCATAATCTATAGTTTACAAAAGCATGGACCTTTTCACCAACTTGTATAAGTTGGTGAGTCTTCAGAGTTACAGCGGAAAGTAAGTCAGATTTATAAAAAAGTAGATCACAGAAAGCATGTCCTCTCTGTCTTTGAAAGAAATCAGTCTTCACAACATTTGGCTTCGGAAGACTTTGTCTCTGAAGCTTCGGAAGACGTCATCTTTGGCTTTGGAAGATTTGGATTTTGGCTTCGGAATATTTTACACTTAGAATAATTTCTGTGGAGAGTGTAAAACTTTCGAAGCAACTTCTACCTTGTACATCAGTGCATGCATGTAGGAAGCACCTTGGTTGTTTTGGCTTCTTTGGTTGCATTAGCCTTCTAATGTAACCTTATAATTAGCTATGGACTTAACCGTGAAACATATGAATAGTACTATTGAGTTTGACACCCCCTTTCGTGGTTAGTCGTGCTAACCTCCAACCAACAGGTTGAACGATTGCATATTTTTCAAAAGTATATCTCAGTGATTGAATGTACATGGGATGAGGCAAACAGTATTTCGTCTCGGTTTACCTATAGGCTCTTGGTGTCACACTATTATTCGCAGGTCCTAACATGACTACGATGATCAATTGGAACTTGTTTGTTATCGTATGGTTTATAAATGAAAAATGAATTCAATTATGATGATAAAACTTGTGATCTCACCAACATTATTGTTGACGTCTTCTGACATGTTTTTCAGGTAATTAATTCAAGTTAAGGAAAAAGTGTCTTAGCAACTTGATGTGTGTAAAGTTATATAAATATTTTAGTAAGGGTTTTTCACACAATTAATTTTTAATTTAAGAAATGATTATCACTCTTAAACCAACTACACACAACAGGCAAGTGCACCTATCGCATAGTAGTATAGTTTTAGGCAAAAACCGAGTATCGATCCGTGGACACTGACTCCTAATACTAAATCATCATTACTATTTAACTGCTCAATTGAGTTTGGATTTGTGAATATCAAAATTAAGTAAATTAAGTAGCAAATTAAACTAACAAAGCAAGAAAATGAAGATGAAGATACACAATCAATAAAGGATACCACTTGGATTTCGACTCCACTTAGCATAGAAATAACAACTAGGACAAACTCGAGGTGAGTTCATTTCTTACACATAATACAAGGACGTAGCTTAAACCACCGTCAAGGGTATTTAAACATATAACTCTTCGGAAAGCTAGAACGATAAACACACAATAGCCACCTAAAGTCATGCGATAAGAAACGAATGATATAATTATGTTAATGTGAAAGGTGAATTAAACTCCCGTCAGGGTTATCTAACTCCACAAATCTTTGGAAAGTTAACACGATAAACACATGATAACCACCTCAACTTACGTAAAATAGACAAAACTACGATTACACTTCAACTCACAAACATCATACCATGATTACAAAACAATTCATAACCAATGTCACAAGATTACATACAAAAGATGCAATTATATGCATAAGTCTTATAAGAACATGAGGTTTTCCAACATAACATCCTTACAACACTCACAAGGTTAAACATTTCATAAAACTAGAACAAACACACATAATCATTGAAGAATAACAAAGCTTCATCATAGCATCAACATAAACATCACCAAGAATCATGTTCAAGTTGTTAAATCATGCTAAGTTTCATCTAATCCAAGTGATAACAAGAGTTTAGCCTATGAGCCTTACAAAAATCACACTCAAACTTAAGAAAATGGAAAAACTCATAGTAGATCTAGATGAATTTAAACCAAATCAAGTGGAAATGGGTTGGATGATGTTAGTCCCTTCTTGAAAGTGCTCGATCTTCAATCCTAGCCTTGAATCTTCAAAGATTTGCCCAAAATCACCTAAGAGACTTTAGAGAACTAGGATTTTATATAAAAGGTGAAATTGTCTCAAATGGGAGAGAATTTATATATCATGATTTAAGCTCGAACATAAGCATGTTCTGCATCAGGTCAACAAAAAAAATTAATTTCAGCTTTTCATGGGCATGTTGGTCTAAACATGGGCATGTCAGCATGTTTTTCTCCATAAAGCTTCACCAAATCTTGAGTTTTTCCACAAAAATCATCAACCTCTCTTTGGGAACCTAAAACATTCAATATAAACATAAATAAGTGTCTAATTGAATGATTCACAACCAAAAATGCACAAATGGAGATGAATACTCATTACTTGTATGTGTAATTATTAACATATCATAACTTTTGAGAGATTTCCATTTATTACTTAATTACTTGAGTTATAGATGTAAATCGTTTGTTTTCAAACAATACTTTGGTTTGTAAAAAAAATTATACATTTGGTATCCAGTTTCATCGTATTAAGTGTTCACTTTTACCATGTGCTATGAAATCCATGAAAGTTGCACTTCATATTTTTGTCGAGGCGGGATGTGACAGAATGGTATCAGTGCCAATGGTTACAGATAACTAGGTTGTCTTAGTAAACCTAGACTATAACCTAAGAACCCTAATTTAAGGTATTTTTTATGCATGAATAATATTAATACATTTGCATCCATACCATAGCTCATGCTTGAAAATTACTATGGGTATAGTCGTCCTACTCATGTCGTCCAGCTCTAGCCCTATTGTTATTTCTGCCACTGAGGAGGAGTACCAGTATGCATCACTGAACAGTCATTATTCACGACATCACCTTCCCCATCAGCAGCAGCATTGTCTCCTCATGTGAGTGATGATGATAGTTATGACGATGAGAGCACCCCCACTCTCGAGGTTGTATGAGAAGATGAACCAGAGGAGTTACCTGATATATGTTTTAATGAGAAGCCTGGGAAAGAGACTCCTGAGGTGACGCCCAGCCCTATCCTTTCACTTGTTTGCCCCCAGGAGTATCATGGGATGATCACTATTCAGACGGCCGGTAAGAGGGTTAGGTTTCCTCCTAAGAGGCCACGTACACTGTCTACTCCTGAGGATGAGGATCCAGCTGTCTAGCCAACACAGAAGAAGTTAAAGAGGAAATCCTAGGCTTCCAAGATGATGTGGATGCCTTTAGTGTTAGCCGACTGGATATGTATAGAGGGGACTACGTTCACCTGAACTTACCTTTGTCTTTGTCATGCTTTATTTCTTGATTTTCTTTCTTGACTTTCTTTTTTTCTACTAAACTAGCTTTAAACTTGCTACTTGCTAGTCTTGATGATTACTTGTTTTATTCTTGTTGTATTTTTGCTCTTTTGCTGTGTTTTTCTTGTTTTAATCTTGCTTATCTTGTTGTTTGTCTTGCTAAACTTGCTCTTACTTTTTTCTCTTGCCCTTGCTTTCTTTCTAATCAGACCAAACGGTTTGAGATTTTCTTGCTCTTGTTGCTGACCAAAAGACCAAATTCTAGCTATTGATGTTGGTTAAAAGATCAGGTTCTTGCTTTTGCTTTTGCTCTTGCTCTTGCTGTTAATAAAAGATCAGATTCTTGCTCTTGTTATTGATTAAGATCAAATTCTTGCTCTTGCTGCTGAATGATCAATTTCTTACTTTTCTTGTTGATCAAAATAACATATATTTATTGTAGTTGTTTATCAATAGATGGTTTCTTGCTCCATACTTGCTAACTTTTTCCTAAAAACTTGATTGCTTCATTCAACTTGAAAAAAAACATTTCGTCTCTTATTGCTACTTGCTTTCTTATCCGGTAATGAGCCTAATGCCCTTCGATATCAATTATTTACCCATGTGTGAGTTTAAAACCCACACAACGGAATATCTGATTATGTATTGCTTTGACCGATGTGTAGCATTCTTTGTTGTGTTGTATTTCAAATCAACACCAGAAGAGAGATGAGTCTCATCAAAAATTACATAATTGACTCTTTTATTAAACACAATGTTCTTTCTTACTAATTACATGTCTTGCAACATTTTAATAGACTCAAACTTAAGCCTAACCTAACCTTCAAGCTAAATAATAGCCTAAAATAAAATTATCATATACCTGACACTTACCATAAAATAAAACAATACTAAACATAATAATATCCGTACTTGAATTACTTGAATAAACTGTCACATGCTAAATCTGAGAGATCTATGACCCATGTGAGATTAATATAATTATGTTAGATAAAGAGTTTTATATATATACGTATATATATATATATACGTATATATCTATACGTGTGTATATATATACGTATATATATATACATATATATACATGTATATATATATATACATGTATATATATATACGTATATATATACGTGTATATATATATATACGTGTATATATATATATACGTGTATATATAAGTGTATATATATACGTATATATATATGTGTATATATATATATACACGTATATATATACGTGTATATATATATACCTATATATATATATATGTAGATATACATGTATATATATATAGATGTACATGTATATATATATATACGTATATATATACGTATATATATATACATGTATATATATACATATACATGTATATATATACACACATATATATATATATATATGTATGTATATATATATATGTATATATATATGTATATGTATATATATATATATATATATATATATGTATGTATGCATCACATTTGTAACAGACTAATAGGGTTTACCCTTCCGACCCTGTTGTTTTCATTTTGACACTCTCTAAGCGTTTATAGAGTTTAGATAAAGATCCAACTAAAAAGCAAAACAAGTCGAACCATTTATATTATACTAATTATCAAGTTTTATATGCATTGTAAGTTGTACTATGTGTTTAATGGTTTGTACTCACTTTTTGTTTCTTTTTTTATTTTTCAACTATTTTATTTTAACCCGATACTTTTACATATTTTACAATTTAGTCTCAATATTTTTTTACTTTCAACTTTGGTCCCTTGTAGTTTTTATATTTACAAATTTTTCCTTTAATTTTTGGTCTAAATTTTACGAGTTAACAAGGCGTAGTGTGCGTGTGTGATTCAACGTATTTTCGCTTATTTTTTTCAGTATAACATCCCCATCACAATGTGCTAATTATAGATCGATTTACTTATTGTTTTATATGTTTTATGTTATGCTTGCTTCACTGCGTGGTTTCAATATTTTTACGTCTACTTTATATTCCATTTATTTTTTAATTTTTATTATTTTTTCAATGTTGGTGATCGCCGGCGGTGGTACGATTTTACGCCCAGCTGCAACACTGGAGGCTTAATACTAGTTATGAACTAATTAAGATTTGCTTGCTAAAAACTCGTCGGTCATATCTATCCAAGCATTATAAATCAAGTCCCGCCCATGCTCGAACCTAAATTAAAGCTTGTTTAATAAACAATTCAGTGTCGAGTTTCATATGGCGAGCTTAGCTTAAGCTCATGAGCCAAAGCGACGCCATAATTTATATGAATATAATAATTTTATACCATATTATTCAATATATAGTTTACAAAATACAAATTATTATATATGATTATGATAAAAGTAATTAGAAGTTATATATATTATGTTACACACATCTATAATTTTAACTATAAATAAATTCTCACACGCACGTTGCGCGTGTGATAAACAAAGTGTGAGAAACAAAACTGTCAACCATGGCTCAGATAATTCGTAATAACCGTATATGCATCACAAACTAAACGGTTGGATCAGAACTGAATTCTAGTTATAGCTGCAAACCATAGTGGGTTGCCACGAGATAAAAACGAAGAAATTTTTTCGAATACAATCATGGCCAACACCGACACAACAAATAGCAAGCCAAAATCAATCTCAAATAAGGCAAACCTTATCATCGACATAACACAGATCGACCTAACCACCATCAACACCAAACTTATATAACACCAAAAGAACTTATGCCAGGTAACAAAATCGGAGACATAATCATAAGAGTTAATTACACGATTGTTTCCTGTGTTTGCCCATATTGAAATATTGGTCCCAACTTTTTAGAAATTTCTCTAAAGTTGGGACCAATATTGCAATAAGAACAAACCACATAGACCAGTCGCGTAATTAAATCAAATCATAATGAATATCAATGTTCAACAGCTAAGCGAGACATCAAAAGCAACCAAACAGTTCATGACAAAATCAAGCTCAAACCCACAAAAAGAACAACATAAATTATCAATAGGCAAGATCATCGCAGCATACGACATGTAAAGAAGCAATGAAGTTGAACCGAACCAGAGTAAACGTAAAACAACCAAAAAAATGAAATGATTTCAAACATTATTGTTCGATTAGATTCAAAACAAAGGCATATTAATTGCTAACAGAGAGTCGGCCCGATGAACATGCCTTTATCGTAATCAACTCAAGGAAAACCAGCAAGAGAAGGAGGGACCGGTCGTCATCGTCGTCGCTACCACAGTAAACAAAGATCGGCCACTAAAATCCGGTTCTTCGCGGGCGGCATTCAGCGGTGGTTTGCGGGAGGCAGGCGGCGGCAACAACAACACCTGGTCTCCCTCTCTCTCCTCAAAACCACCTTTTCTTTCTCTCTAAACAAATGATAAAACTTATATATACGAGACACGTACATTATGCAAAAACAAAAGGTTAAGCGGTCAAATTCATAGACCCCAAATATCACTATTCATACCACTTGCTTTGTTAATAATATGTAATGTAATGTAATAATATTTACACGGTATGTTAATAAATAACAAACGAGCAAAACACAAACCAAACTTAAACTTGAAAGTTTAATCACGATCCGAGCTCAATGTCACGGAGTGATTTCCCAACTCTCGTGCGGCACTTAGAATCCTTCTAAGTTCAGCCTTTGTGACCCAAACGAAGTAACAATTAAATTTACGATGCGGAAGCGTTTGCAAGCTTGTAATACAAATGACTTTGTATTGCTTACAAGGTACTTTACAAGTGTGCTTTACAAGTGCTTGGATTTTTGGGTGCTTACAAATGAGGGCTTCATCACCTATTTATACTAGTCTCATGTATCTATATCATTCTTTATCTAGAGTTTTCTAATACTATAATATTTACATGATATTTTCATAGATCTTTGAAGGCCATTCTAGATCCTTCTTGATAGCCCATCTTCTAGATATTTCCTTGTAAATATCTGGATCATTCTTGATGTTTCAAGGCTGTTTTCAATGCCCCTTTGTGCCCTTTCAGGGTCCAGCACGTTTTAGGCTGTTCCGGGGACTTCCGGACAGCTCTAATCGTATCTATTCGTGTCCGAAAACTTCCGGAAGTCGGGATAAATGACTTGTTTTAGGCAGGTCGTTACATCAAGCTCTAAACATATAGTTCTAAGCTTGAGCTTCTTAAGTTAAAAAGCCAGGTTCACCCCTCAAATAAATTGTATAGTAAGCTCAACCCTCTAGGGTTTTCATGTGACCATATAACAATTTATACCTCCTCACGTATAGAAATTTCACTCCCTGGTTTTCCCAAGCTTTTACAATAGTTTCTCTCATGTTGTTATCAGTCACAAATCATCTTCACCTAAGAGTAAATGATTCCATACTATTAGTGCAGGATTTTATTTATCCTTATTTCAATTATTGTAATGGGTAAGGTAATTAAGTGTAAATATTTGTAATATTAAACATGGAAGAATGAGAAGGCTGGAGCAGGGACTTTTGCTATAACCCAAAATGGTATCAGAGCGCAAATAAAGAGCAGTGGGATCGTCTTGATGCTATTGTTCTGCAGTGGCTTTATGGAACAATCTCTAATGACTTACTTAATACCATATTCTAGCCCGATGTCACCGCTGCTCAAGGATGGACTTATCTGTCCAATATTTTTCATGATAATCGGAATTCCAGGGCCATTTACTTGCAAAAGAAGTTCTCAAATATCAAGCTTTCATCTCTTCTGTTACTGCTTATTGTCAGGAAGTTAAAGCCATAGCCTTCTGCCACCCTGGATTACTCAACCTAGCCTCGTTCCCGCCCACGCAGTGCTGATTTTTCATCTGATCAGCGTGGTCGCGGTCGCGGGGGTCCTGGTCGGGATCGCGGTCGGTCTAGAGGTAATTTTCATAATTATGGCAATCGTTCTGGTTTTCCTAATTTGGGGTAGTATACACAGCAGAATTGGCAGCCACCTTCACAATAGTGGAATTGGTCACCTTCACCATGGCCTAATATTCCACCTTGCCCGTATCCGACAATTCCTACTGCTAGGCCTCCATCTCGTGCACTAGGCATTCTTGGTCCATCTCCGAACACATGCATATGCCTCTGACTACTACACTCCAACCAATATTGAGCAGGCATTGCACACAATAACTTTAAACCCGGATCAGAACTGGTATCTTGACATCGGTACGGTGCCACAAACCACATGACAAATACTAGAGGTAATCTCTCACATTATGTTAATAATGGTATTTTAAATCATATTGTTGTGGGTAATGGGTATCAAATTCCGGTTGTTGGAACGGGCCACACAACATTACCTTCACCTTACCCACCCTTAAATCTTCACAATGTTCTTTATGCACCCCCCCAACTTGTTAAAAATTTACTTTCAGTAAGTCGTCTTACAACTGACAATAATGTTTCAATTGAATTTGACCCCTTTGGTTTTGATGTGAAGGATTACCAGACTCGGATACCTATCCTCCGATGTAACAGCATCGGGGACCTTTACCTGCTCTCCACACCATCCACTCATCTCACCAAACCGTCTACTTTTACTTCTCTCACTTAAGACCTTTGGCATTGATGCGTGTGAAATGTATATATATTTTTTATAAATATTTTCACACAGATTCAGTTTTAATTGGTTATTACTAATACTAAACTACACACACAAAAGGCAAGTGTACTTGTCATGTGGTAATATAGTGATGGTAAGAACCGAGTATTAATCCTTGGACACACCAAGCCTACTCAACAACCTTTATGATTGACTACCATATTTGATTTTGATTTGGTAAAATGATAAGTTGCATTGATGTAACCAATTTTTTTTTAATTTAAAAACAATAATTAAAAATAAAAATATAAGTAATGTTATGATTGAAACTTTTGGGTTTTAAAACAAGGAATAAGGCTATCATGTTAATTAAATTACACTTATGTAACTGTGATGAATATCATGGTGTGATTAAAAATATAAATTTAAATAGTTATGTTAATGTTTATAAACATGAGCCAACGCGGATTTTTCGTCTGCCAGCTCCGTAGTGACAAGGACACCAGCATGATTAACTTACAGTACTGATAAATCAAGGCCACTAGTAATGTAGGTGAATCTCTTGTAATCTTTCAACATACGATTTTTGAAAAAATAACTTAAATACGATTTCTGAAAAAATAACTTAATATTAGAAAGAGAGTTTATCAAGTTCCTTTTTAACATACCATTAGTTTTAGAAAACTATAACAATTACTGTAGATTTCTTAGTATAATAAAAGGGAACCCGCAAATGATCAGAAAGCTAAAGTTATATGATTTATAGTTCATTAGCCATAGATTTGTTATGAAGACCGGTTTTGCGAATAAAAGCTAGTTCATACATTTTTCAACCTTATATGACATTCACAATTACAAATCATAAATTCATAACTTCTCGTTCAAATGTAGATGCTACCCATCAAAAACTTACCCAAGATTACCATAATATTAACATAACATAAATCACACCATCAGTTTATCACAAATTACATAAGTTTCATCCAATTATGATGATAATGAAAGTTTAGCTCATAATAAGCTTGAACATAATAGCAAACAGCATAGAAGATAGATATGAAATCATCGGTGAAATAGAACAATCAAACCGATGATCCACAATGGATGACATTTAGATAATCCCGAGCTTCTTCCAAGTGTTGTATGCACCTCCCGAGCCTCCAAAGGGTCTTCAAAACTTGATTCCCGAGAGAATTCAGCAGGGTAACCCTCTACCAAAAGCTTGCCCAAATGATGGCCTTAGGCCCCTATTTATAGACTTTCTAGACTGTTTAAAGACGGCCTCGTGCCTAAAAGGCACGGCCCCGTGTTAGTACAATGCTTACAAAAGTTGGTCGGTTCGTACGTGCAGGAAGTGTCGGGCTCGGCCCCGTCATCACTTTTAGGGAACAGTACTTTTTGTCCTGTCAGATGTCCAATCATGAGGGTGTGCCAATTTAATCATGGGGGTGTGTTTCACGCAAGTCATAAGGGCATGCTTAATGAGGCACGGTCCCATGCTTGAACTTCAAAGCTAGGTTTTTCTTCAAATTCTTGCTAAATATGCTTCTTTTGTCCATCTTGCCCTTTTGAACACCTGAAAACATAATTTAACGTTTTTAAGTACATTTTTATCATTTTAAGGAAGATATTAGGGACTAATTGATGTGCTTTTGATAGGATTTTTATGTATAATTTAGAGCACGTCAGGCATCAACGTCTTGGACACCCTGGATCTGCTTTACTTCGTATTTTTAAATAAAGACAATTTTGTTTCTATTAGCAAGTTTTCAGATAATAAAGTTTGTCAAGCGTGTGTGTTTGGCAAACATGTTAAACTTCCGTTTTTTGCTTCTGTCTCTACTACTTATTTTCCTTTTGACATTATGCATAATGATTTGTGGACCTCCCCCACTCTTAGTTCGTGGGGTCATCGTTATTGTTTTTATTTTTGGATGACTATACCAATTATTTGTGGATGTTTCCTCTAGCAAATAAATCACACGTCTTCTCCATCTTTCTCGATTTCTACTAATTAATTCAAACATAGTTTGAAAGAAACATAAAAGCATTTCAATGCAACAATGGCTCCGAATATAACAATCATTCTTTTCAAAAAATTTGCAAGCAAAATGGCATGCAATTTTGCTTCTCGTGCCCTCACACATCATCTCAAAATAGCAAAGCCGAACGAAAGATTCGCTCCATCAACAACATTATTCCTACACTTCTTACTCATGCTTCTCTTCCCCCTACTTTTTGGCACCATGCATTTCAAATGGCCACTTATTTGCCCAATATTCTTCCTTCTAAAACTAAAAACAATCATACCCCCACTCTTCTTTAACACAAAAAACCTACATATGATCATCTTCGAATTTTCAGTTGCCTTTGTTACCCTTTAATATCTTCCGCAACCATTAACAAACTCCAATCCCGTTCTACCCCGTGTGTTTTTCTTGGTTACCCTTCCAACCATATAGGGTACAAATGCTATGATCTAGCCACCCATAAAATAATCATATCCAGACATGTCATATTTGATGAAACTATGTTTCCTTTTTCGAAAAATAATCATCTAATCACCTACTTTGATTTCCTTCACAATACCCTCTCTAATGACATTCACCCCTCTATTTGGCACCATCTTCACACCACTGTATCCATCACCTCTCCGTCACAAACACCTCCACCAACCCAATCCGCACCACCTATGAAGACGTACTCCCGTAGACCAAAACCAACAACACAACCCACCAACCCTACAAACCTAACCCAAGCCGCCACCTCTCCCACCCCAAACACCTCCCAATTGTTGTGTCGACACCGTCCCCATCCGACAACCAACATCAACCACCTACACCATCCCCATCATCCTTACCTTAACAACAACCATCACCACCATCCCCATCATCCTCACCTCAATAACAACCATCACCTATCCCACCACCACCTCCCCCACCCCCCCCCCCTTCCTTTCCGCATTATGACCACTCGTAGTATGACTGGTCACTCTAAACCTCGCCAAACCTACAATCTCAATGTGACAACTTCCCCAACCTCTGTTCATCCTTTACCCCGTAACCCTATCGAAGCCTTATCCACTCTGGTTTGGCACCATGCCATGACGAATGAGTTTAATGCCCTATTGATGATAATACGTGGGAGCTTGTACCTCGTCGGTCTAACATGAATATTATACGGTGCATGTGGATTTTCAAACATAAAACTAAATCAGATGGCTCTCTTGGGCGCTATAAGGCGCGTTTGGTTTATGATGGCAGGTATCAACAGGTTGGAATTGATTATGATGAGACATTCAGTCCGGTGGTGAAACCAGCAACCATTCAGACCATTCTTAGCATTGCTTTGTTCCATAGTTGGGACATTAGCCAGTTGGATGTGAAGAACGTCTTTTTACACGACAACCTCTCTGAGACAGTCTTCATGCATCAACCACCATGTTTCCGGGACCCCAAGTATCCCAACCATGTATGTCACTTGAAGCGGTCTCTTTATGGGCTGAAACAGGCACCGCAGCCTGGTACCAACGCTTCACTGATTTTGTCTCCACATTAGGGTTTCGTCACAGCTCGTCTGATCGTTCATTATTCATCTATCATCATGGGGACGATATTGCTTATCTTTTATTATATGTCGACGACATTATTTTGACTATATCTTCGCCTGTTCTCAAGAAACATTTAATGTCTCTATTGTCTAAGGAGTTTGCCATGAAAGATCTTGGCCATTAAGCTACTTTTTGAGTATATCGGTTAAACGACACACCCAAGGCCTCTTTTTATCTTAGAGTACTTATGCTCAAGTCATTATCACTCGAGCTAAAATGGGTTCCTGTAACCTAGTTCACACATCGGTTGATACATCTGGTAAGCTACGTGCCCATGATGGTGAGCTTTTCGATGATCCCACCACCTACCGGAGTTTAGCGGGTGCACTTCAGTATCTAACTTTTACCAGACCAAATATTGTTTATGCCGTTCAACAGGTTTGTATACATATGCACGCCCCACGGACCAGCCAATTTTCAGCCTTGAAATGCATTATTCGGTATGTCAAGGGCACTATCCACATGGGTCTTCATATGCACCCAGGTCCGATAACCACTCTTATTTCTTATACCGATGCCGATTGGGCTGGCTGCCCAGATACGCGCAGGCCTACCTCTGGTTATTGCATCTACTTCAGTGACAACCTTATTTCTTGGTCTTCTAAGCGGCAAACCACGATCTCTCGTTCTAGTGCCGAGGCGGAATATCGCGTGGTAGCCAATGTCGTAGCAGAAATTTGTAGGCTACAAAATTTACTTTGCTGATTACATGTACCTTCCAGATTCAACTTTGCTAGGATTACCGATAGTTCTTTTTCATGATTTTCGTACCAGTCTAAACATCCGTGGCCCTCCTCCTTAGACTTAGGGGGTATATTAGTCTAGGATCTATTTATCCTTATTTTAATTATTGTAATCAGTAAGGTAGTTAGATGTAAATATTTATAATACTAAATATGGAAGAATAAGAAGGCTGGACTCTTGGGACTTTTGCCATGCTCCAAAACACACTCTCACACAATTTAGTAAAGAAAATAATAAATTAAAATTACAAGATGGTAAATAATGACCAAAATTATAACACAAGACCAAAAGCTTCAGTAATATTAAACCTTGTCACAGTCCACTCCTTACAACATTCTCTACAGAAAACCTATATTTCTTTCGGTGTGTGTCGTTATAAGACGGGTCGCTTTGAATGTTAGATTCCACTTTAACACACTCTTTCTACTCCATCACATATGATATAGAAAATAAATAAATAAAAGAACTTAGATGGTCGACGTATTTGCAACCGAAAGATGGTCAACTGCTGCATCCGGTGGTGGAGCCGAAGCTGAAGACACTTTGTGCATTATCATGGACTCTGCTACATGGATTGCCCTTTGTGATCCTGATATTGTTACTTTCCTGGACAAAAGAACATAAACATCGTGTTATTTATCTATGCGAATTATTTGTGACCCGCTTTTTTGAATTGGCCAAATGGGTTGAAACTCGCCCGTAATTCTTAATGCATACAACCTCAAATCATTTTAGTTTAAGGATTTATGTTTTTCTTGTGATAATATTGTTCTTCCAATTAATAGTTGCAACTGAATATTTATTAAAGAACTTATCCTATATTATATTCTACACAAGAAAAAAAAGTTCTTTTTAAGCCAGAGGTCTCAACTGGAGCATCCTCTCTACCCCTAGAATAGATGTAACGTTTGCCCCGATCACACCCTCCCAAACCATAAAGATAGCAACACTATGAGTGGGATTATGTTTGGAACGTTTGTTTGTTCAAAGAATTTATAAAAATCAACTAAAGTGATAGGGTTTAAGAACAATTTAAGGAAAATAGAGACGATTCACTGAATTCAATAGCTCAAAATTAGGGTTACAATGGTGAAAAGAAAGAGAACACAAAAGATCCCAGGGATTTACCCTCTCTCCATGCACAAAATGGCAGGAGCCTGCAAAAAAACTAATAAACCTAGACACCCCCACTAACACAATTATTCCCCCTACTAATACTCCAGGTCCCCAAAACAAGTTAGCCACTATTACTATCTACTCCCTTGCCCCTTCTAGAATACACATGTAACACCTTAGGCTTTTCTTTGTCAATAATCCGATTGATGCACCTATCATTACTCGCGCCTTCAAAAGAAGTCTAGTCCTCAAGACTTTGATCCTTGAATTGGTTTTTAACCCATGACGATTCTTCCCAAGTCGCCTCTTCGGGAGGTTGGCCCTGCCAATGAATCAGCCATTGCTCAATTTGTTGCGAATCAGTCCCCAGGAAACGTTTGTCCAGAATGGCAAGCAGGTACCAAGGAATCTTTGGCAGACATGTCCAAATCTGCGGGTAAAGTAGAAACAACATCCTCGGTCACCGACTTCTTAAGTAATGAAACGTGAAAAACAGGATGAATTCTAGAAGTCGGAGGAAGTTGTAATTTGTAAGCCACTGGCCCCACTTTTTCAATAACCTGGAAAGGACCAAAAAATTTAGCAGCCAGTTTTTGATGGATTCTGCTCTCAACAGATAACTGACGATACGGTTTGAGCTTCACATAAACCCATTCTCTCACTGAAAAGTTAACATCACAACGCTTTTTATCCGCTTGCAACTTCATGGTACTTTGAGCATTAGCTAGGTGAATTTTGAGTTGTTTCAATGTTTCATCCCTATCACGAAGTTCCTGTGCAACAGCTTCCACCCGAATTTCACCCGGTATAAGTTGAAAGACTGATGGAGGGGGGCGGCCATAAACAGTTTCAAATGGTGTTGTGCCCGTGGATACGTGAAAAGTGGAATTATACCAGAACTCAGCCCATGGAATCCACGTAGCCCAGGACTTGGGCTGATCAACCCCAAAGCATCGTGGGTAAGCCTCTAGACAACGGTTGTCACTTCAGTTTGGCCATCAGATTCGGGATGGTATGCGGAGCTCAAGTGAAGAGACGTCCCCATGGAACGAAAAATCTCTTGCCAAAACTTACTAAGAAACAATGGGTCACGGTCACTAACAATAGATTTGGGTACCCCATGATGGCGAATAACTTCTTTGACAAAAACTTCAGCAACAGATTTCGCCGTGTAAGGATGCTTCAATAGAATAAAATGGGCGTATTTTGACAGCCGATCCACCACCACAAAAATTACATTATACCCGTGTGACATGAGAAGACCCGTAATAAAATCCATTGAAACGTCCTCCCAAATTGCTTCAGGAATCTGCAAGGGTTGCAGCAAGCCCGGCGGGCTAACCGAGCTCGCTTTACAACGCTGGCAGACCTCACATTCGCGAATGAATTGTTTAACCGAAGCTGTCATGCCCGACCAATACAAGTTTGCAGCCAGCGGCCTATAAGTTCGATAAAATCCCGAATGTCCTCCTGTTGCGGTGGTGTGGAATTCATGGAGTAAAGCCGGCAGAAATTTCGAGGTTCGAGAGATAACCAATCGATTCTGATAGAACAAAATTCCATTCTAAACTGAGTATCCCGGGTACTTATTCGGAGCTGCCAAATACTTGTGTTAGTTGCTGAATAGCAGCAACATCTTTGACCTCCGCAATAAGCTGGGCTCCTTGAACCCAAACGGGTGTAGAAATAAGTTGACCCAATTCACCCTGATCCGCCCGCCTGGACAGGGCATCTGCAGCCCGATTCTCTCGCCCCGGCTTATATAGAATATCAAAATCGTATCCAAGAAGTTTAGCAACCCAATTCTGTTGATCAGGGGTGGTCACCCGTTGTTGAAGCAAAAATTTCAGACTCTTCTGATCAGTATAAACTGTGAAGCGAGTACCCAAAAGGTAAGGCCGCCAATGTTGCACGGATAGAACCAACGCCATAATTTCCCTTTCGTAAGCCGACTTTGCCAAATTTCGGTCACTCAACGCCTTGCTAAAGTATGCAATGGGTTTGCGATTCTGCATTAAAACTGCTCCAATGCCCCTACCCGAAGCATCACACTCTACTATAAAAGGTTCATTAAAATTGGGCAAAGCTAAAACAGGAGCAGTACTCGGTGCTTGTTTCAATTTCTCAAAAGCTTGTTGGGCGAGGGAACTCCAAAGGAAAGCATCCTTTTTCGTTAGGTCGGTAAGAGGGCGAGCAATGCTCCCATAATTCTGCACAAACTTCCTGTAGTAACCAGTCAGGCCCAAAAATCCCCGAAGACCTTTCAAGGATTTTGGGACCGGCCATTCGAGAACCGCAGCCACCTTCTTTGGGTCCATCGAAACTCCATCTCTATTAATAATATGACCCAAGTATTCAATAGAAGATAAACCAAAAGAGCATTTTTGGTGACTAACCCGAAAATGATTATCTTGGAGGATCTTCAAAGCCAACGCAACATCTTGCAAATGTGCCTCCCAAGACGGGCTGTAAACAAGAATGTCGTCAAAGAAAATGACTACCTTTTGTCGTAAAAGAGGACGGAATATAGCATTCATAGTTGCCTGAAAAGTGGCCGAGGCGTTCATCAAGCCAAAAGGCATCACCAAATATTCAAAATGGTCGTCATGCGTACGAAAAGCCGTTTTCTCAATGCTTGCCGGGCTCATTCGAATCTGGTTGTAGCCTGCTTTCAGGTCTAATTTAGAGAAAAAAATTGCTCCATGCATTGTTGAGCGCGCGGTAATCCACACACATTCGCCAGGAATTGTCCTTCTTGCGCATAAGGATCACTGGACTTGAATAAGCACTCTTACTTGGACGGATCAACCCCATTACCAACAAGTCTCGAACCCGTCGCTCAATTTCAGCCTTTTGAGCATGAGGGTAGCGATATGGTCATACACAAACCGGGGCATCAGCGGTAAGGGTGATGGTGTGATCGTGGGAGCGTGATGGCGGCAAGGAAGTAGGAGTTTGAAAAACAAGAGGGTACTGGTCAAGGGTGTGAGATAAATCTACCCGTTGGATAGTAGATAATTGGGAATTAAATGGAAGAAAATCGACTATAGGAGGAGATTCAGTAGGGGATAGTTGTGGAGAGTCACTAATCAATGACAACCATTGGTGTAAGGCTGCGGGAGGAGATTGATTCGTACGAACCCCTTGCAACTGTACTAATTGACCTTTAAAATTAAACTTCATCCAAGCATGTTGCCAATCATGCACAACCTCTCCCAATGACTGTAACCAATCAAGACCCAAAATGAAGTCCAAACCCCCGGTGTCCATTACTAGAGCATTGACTGTGAATGAACAAGGACCGATGGTGATGGGAATATCACTACACTAATGTGAAACAAACACCACATGCCCATCGCCCAAGGTAATGTTAATACCACCAAATGTTGAACACGGTAACCCCAAGGCAGCTATTAAACGTCTAGAAACAAAATTGTGAGTAGCACCACTATCCACCAAAATATATATAGAGATACCTTGTAACGCCCCTTCTAACTTCAAGGTTGTAGCACCCCATGAACAGCCAAAGCCCCTTCGAAAGCCAAAGACATACATGTACCCTCCTCTAAACCTCCCAGTGTGGCCTCCACCACCACTAAATCTGCAGCAACTGCACAAAGATCTCCCCCACCTGGATCATACTCATGCTCCCCCAAAAGCAAGACCTATAATCGCCCCTCTGGACATTTGTGAGTCGGACCATATTGTTGACCACAGCGAAAACATAATCCCTTATTGCG
This sequence comes from Flaveria sonorensis, assembly GCA_025506505.1. Taxonomy (NCBI): domain Eukaryota; kingdom Viridiplantae; phylum Streptophyta; class Magnoliopsida; order Asterales; family Asteraceae; genus Flaveria; species Flaveria sonorensis. The sequence continues at coordinate 45,142,540 of CM046430.1, read as the reverse complement.
ACGATCCTCCCATTCCGATCGAGATAAAGAACGAACCCCTCGATCGCGAGGAAACAAGGAAGAGTCTCTGGAGAAGAAGGGAACTCTGATTTTGGGACAAATGAGGAACGAGATAGATCCCCACGACCACCGGACCCGATCGAAACCTTTAGGTTGGGCAGAAACCCTGGGCTCGCTACGGCCCATATTGTGAAGCCCATCCACCGGAGAAAATGTTGAAGGCCCAAAACGGTGAAGGTATCGGAAACGAGAAGCGGAGCCCGAGCCCCCACTCGGCCGAAGCATCTCCGAAACATCCTTCGCTGTATACATCGCTTCTAACAGTGTCTGAGGGCGATGTAAACAGACCCATTTCTTTGTTTCCTCCTTTAATCCGGCCACAAAATACCCTAAGGATTGTGAATCCGGTAAACGAGGTACCAAGGATAGCAAATATTCAAAATCATCGATGTAGTCGTAGATAGAATCGTCCTGTTGGATCGTTGCTAGTTACTTATAAGGATTATGAATTGACAAACCACTGAAACGTTTCAACAATTCAGATTGAAATTCAATCCAAGAGATAGAATCATGAACCTGTGTAAGGATGGTAAACCAATGTTAAGCAACCCCCACCATAGTTGTTAATAGCGAATAGCGGTAAATAGCGACAAGCCACCTATATGTTATGTAGCGAATAGCGGTAAATAGCGACCCCTATTTCGTGTTTAGCGATTAAGTAGAATAATATGTAAGAATGTTTTACATTCAATAGATAAGCATGTTTAGCAATAAAGTAGTAGGAAATCTAAGCAAAGACCCCCAAAATAGCTAAAATACTCGATTACTAATCATCTAAATCTCATATATACCAAAAAAAAATAAAATAAATAAAATAAAATAAAAAATTCCGCTATGTGGTCGCGATTTACAAATAGCGAGGGAGGAGCGCCACGCTACATACCGCGCTATAGCGGTCGCTATAGCCGCTATTGACAAAAGGGACCCCCACCATGCTCAACTGAGCTAATCGGAGACGGACATCGTCCGGAGTGTTGTTGAGATCGAAATAGAGTACCGCTTTCTAAATCGAACCCTAAGGATCGAACCAGCTAAACTCCGGTAACTTCACTTTCTTTACCGCCCATGGTAGAACGTTCGTAGTATCCCCCTCCGATCCCGATTTAGATTTGAGATTGGAAAACACCCCCTCGTGACTGAGACCGCAACCCCCCGAACCCGATGACAGATGTTTCTCTTGTTGTTTCATCCAACCCAAAACAAACTTACGAAACTCACCGGATTCTCCACGTTCAACGTCCAGTGCTTGTAAGGAGGTTTTAATTTCGGAAACATCAGATTGTAATTGCTTAATCTGAGCTTCATGAGCATCTAATCGAGTATTAGTACGTGTTTCCATGAAAGAACAATGAAGAACAGAGGGCAGGTCAGTGGCAGGTCGGACCAATGATAGGGTGTAAGAACAATTTAAGGAAAATAGAGAGAATTCACTGAATTCAATAGCTCAAAATTAGGGTTACAATGGTGAAAAGAAAGAGAACACAAAAGATCCTAGGGATTTACCCTCTCTCCATGCACAAAATGGCAGGAGCCTGCAAAAAAACTAATAAACCTAGACACCCCCACTAACACAGTTATTCCCCCTACTAATACTCCAGGTCCCCAAAACAAGTTAGCCACTATTACTATTTACTCCCTTGCCCCTTCTAGAATACACATGTAACAACTTAGGCTTTTCTTTGTCAATAATCCGATTGATGCACCTATCATAAAGCGTGTGTCAATCCAAGCGGACCAAAACAAAGTGGCCTGTCTCCACCCAAATATATTTTTACTCTTACCCAACACCCGTACCTGACCACCTTTTGGTTATTTTGAGCAACCAAAGTTAGGGGGAATGAGAATAAAAATATAAAAGATTAGATGTTTTCAAGGATATTTCCATTCATTTTTAGTACAATTTGTTTGCACTTGCAGTGTGTGTTGGGTTTACAAGAGCCGCTCTAGATTTCCATCCAACCATGAAACATAGCAAATGTAATGGACGAACATGTGCCCCGTTCTTGAGGCCTCTTACGTGAAAGATATAATGTATGCTAACAATGCAACAAATTTGGTTTTTAAAAGTGCACCACAGGTGTGAAAAAACGCCTCGTGGCCTTAAGGCAGCACTTCATGCGTATCCAAATCAAAATTACAGTCTGTATGAGGCTAATATGTAAAAACAACCAAACCTATCGAAGAAATTATGAATGGTTTACTTAATAAAAAGGCTAGTATGTAAAAGAGCTGAGAGAGGTGCAGCTTTTGGTTGAGTGTAAATCTTATTTGGTTATATATGGAACAACTCTTGCGCTTTTTAGAACCAAGGCATCAAATGTATTCTCTAGATTTATTTTGGAAAAGTGAAAATATTAAAGAACTACATACCTATCATGCGTCCCGGATATGAAATCACCTCTTTCAGAAATCTTAATTCGAGCTCCACTAATCTGCAAGGAGGGAAATCAATAAGACAGAAAAATGCACGTAAAGAAAAGAAGTAACACACTCCTATTTACCTGACTGATTTCCATTATATTTCTACCACCACGGCCCACAACAATCCCTATATGCTCGTCTGCGACACCCAAAGTCAGAGAGTTACTCACATCCTCCTGCAAAACACCAGAAAGTGTTCAGTAAGTTGAACTAAATGAACAGATTTCAAAAAATATATGCAACAACATTATCATTGATTATGCAAATAAACATGATAAGATGGTTGGCTTTTATCAGGTCAGGTTTTCAGAAATTTAGCCATCATATGCTTATGGAGTGGGGTTAGAAATTTCAAGTAGGAAAAGCATGATTTGGGTGTGAAACAGAGGCAAAGCTACTAGAAGTCAATAACCTTATTGTTCTGAAAATGGTGGTTCTGAAACTTTCCACCAATACCAGGTGATCCATAATTAGGAACATTGTGAGGTGCTGCACAACACATAAAAGGAAAGAAAATAAGTATATGGCTTAATTAGTAACATAAACTTGAGCGAACACAACAGTGTTTACGAACCACATAACTGCGTTGCCAGCTAGCTAAGGTGGCAATATCAGACCATTCACTTTGAATGAACGTTTGGATTATGATTCATCTCTAAATGATTGAAATCCAAAATTCTGGCTATAAAGGAAACGGGCTGAAAGTCTTCCAAAGTGTATTTTTGATGCATCAACCTCGTAAATCACTTTATTGAAAAAATTATATCATTGCTGTAATAATATAGTTTATGTAATTTTATATAATACTTGAAGTGGGTTCAGTTATCAAATATGAATTATCTATTTGAAGTTCTATATAAAGTTGTATATCCCAAGATGTATCCCAAGATGGGTTCAGTTCTATTATAAAATTTTATAAACTTGTAACGATGTTTAAATTATAAAGGTAAGAGTGCTCTAAGTTTGACATGGACTTAAACATTAGCAGTTTAAATGTTCCTAGGGTTGCAAACAAATTAAACATTCACTGAAAGGTGTATGTATTTATGTTTGTTTAAATAATTGAACAAGTCTTTTCATTCCTCAATCGTTCCTCCATTTACAATCCTGAACGTAATTTATGTTTGTCAGTAACGTTCCTTTATATGGGGGGGGTGTGTGTGTGTCCGTTTATGCTAGTTTAGCGTTTTATCAAACAAAAACGAATACGGCAACTTCATTACCTTAACGAATAAAAATGAACAAGAAAATATGTTTGTTTATGTTTATTAGCTTGTTCATTTGTTCAATAAAGGACATAAAGTTACACTAACGAACACAAACAAAGCCTTGTTTGTGTTCGTTCGGTTCGTTTACAGCCCTACATTAAATGCTCATTAAAATTAAGACAGAAGAAAATATTATCCAAGATTTTTGTTGAATAGGTCATTTAATGCCGAATTCAAGTGCTACATCAGATGCATTGACAAGTTCATCCTAAAGATGCTATATGAGCATGTCTAGTTACTTTCATCATACACGACATACGAATTAGTAGGTTTTTACCCTACGACTATCAATGCACATGTATGCTTCTGTGGTTCCACCATTTAAGCACTTTTGATGTTTTGTGATGCCTAAAATGTGTGATATGTAGCATTTCTCATGATTTTCACCTTCTTCATTTGCTAAAACAAAAGATTATAGTACTCCTATGCAACCGATCATAGTTATAAAAGCAATATAGGTTGTGCTCCACAACCGATAGCAAAGAGATACAAGTGGCTATAAATAGTACATGAGAATGAGGATGAATTCAAGTAAAAAAGAAAGCATACCAGCATATGGAAATGTAGGCCCACTGGATTGTACATAGTAGACATCTTCAGATAATTTTGATAGAATCAAATTAATGGCTTGCCCCATCTGTTGTAAGGTGCCAATTATTGTTACCAACCTATCATTATATCCAATATACGTATTATCCTGTGGAGAGATCTTAATATTTGCTCCAGAATCTTCAATGAAGGACCTGTAATGCAAAAAGGAGCAAATTGAAAGTTGTCAAAAACCCACCCAATCCCCCCAAAAATGGGACTTGAAGAATGTTAAGGCTAATTGTAAATAGTAGTTTGAAAAATATGTATATAATGACATCATAACTTGTAGCAACATGAGCAATATAGAAGCACGTTTCTATCATTTCTATAAAGAGTTTCAATGAGCAACAGCTTCACAACAGAAGAAAACATAAACACACAGACACACACAATGACATTTATCATAAAGTTGATTTGGAAAACTATAATAGACTCAATTAAAACCCAATCCAAATGCTGCAAGTAATTTCGTGAATAAAATATATCTTTATTTGTCCAAGACATTCTCTATCAGTTCTTATTACAGAAGGGAATTCCTTTTACGCAATGAAGAGGAACCATTAAGTATATACATGATATGAGCACCATATAGAGTATTGTATCAACTTTATGTTATTAAATCAGGCAATCCGCAATCTTATTGTTCCAGAGTATGTAGGAACTAAAGATCTAAATCAGTGGAACTCTTATCACATAAGTATAACTGTATAATACATTTCTTTTCATGAAAGACAACATTATCTAAGGAAAAAATGATCAAACTAGCTTTCACATGACAGACGAGATCAACAAATAGGTATATCCACGTATGTATATAAACATATCAAACAAGTTCACAAGGGATCAACCAGTTCTTAAACACTCAAAAGAAAATGTTATGCAAGTTGATAAACAAAGTTGCTAAAACAATTGCATGATTGTTTTATATAAATGTGATTGCGACAAAACAGTAATCATTGTCAACAAAAAATATTTCACCATAGCGGTTGCTTATTTAAAGCAAGGTCAGGATGCAGCTTATCATAGTGATCTCCCTCCCCAATAGATAAAATGTGGTGAGCAGCATTCTTACCTTATCATGGATCCTCCCTTCCCGATGATTCCACCACAGGAGCTATTGGGTACAATTAGTCTAACTTTTGATCTTGGCTCAGCATCCTCACCATCTACAGCATAAAACTGATCAACAGCACAATATTATAGTCCAGTTACCCAGGCTACCAAATGCAAGTGTGTGACAAGGATTACCTCATCAACCAACTTCATTAGGATAAGTTCAACAGCCTCAAGAACTTCATCACTAGTTCCAGACACCATAATAACCCTATCAGATGTTCCTGGAAAATATTCATAATTGCGTGACAGCTGGATTCGTGCATTCGATCGAGACTGGAGATCAGAAATTGTCATTCCACCCTTTCCAATGATTAAACCAGCTTCAGCATTTGATGCAAGAAACCTCAGATACATAGTCTCTGTGGAGTCTTTAGCATAAAACTAAATGTTACTGCTAGTAGATATCATAATAAGACGATGATTACTAATGTTCACCCAAGCACCTTGAGCATGGAGATGGAGATTTATGAAAGAAAAGAAGAAGGGAAATTTGCAGCACAATTTCTACTATTTGATACTTTATTCTTATCGCTCTACATGTTTATTTTGTAGTTCGTCAAAATCGTATTCCTATGGGTCATCAGATTTGTGTTCTCCAAAGAAGAATACCAAAACATTAATCTCCCATTCAGTCATATATTAATCTGATAGCAGATGCTTGCTGAAATTTTCTGAAACAGGACTTTGATGGAACATTAACCAAAACCCAAACTATGTTTTAACAATAAAATCAGTGGTGTTGTATAATTGGCCACTAGTTTTAATTACTGGCATCACAAAAGAACAGTCCAGAATCTACTAGCGGCAAACTTCAATGTAACTTGTACTCTTAATTTATAGAACATTTAAAACAACGAGCACGAAATCAAGAAGGTTAGCTGTGTGTGTTAATGGTATGTTTGTGCAGAAGAAATGTAACTTATGATTTTCAAGTCCCCAAGGAGCAGCAATCCTTTCAATTATTGGTGCGGTAATGTAATCTAAGTAGGAGAACCTCTACAGATAACCATACAAAAGATATGCTCTTCATCTATCATATCTAATCAATAATTCAACACTAGCAAGTACAAAAACAAATCTTACATGCAATTTTAATTTCAGCAATTTATATGTATTAAATACGCCCATCTCCCTTGGGATAATCTCTATACATTTGTTGAAAACCTGATTAAGTCGATTAACATACATATCATCCCTAACAAAAACCAAATCCTGAAAAAATTTTAACAAACACAACGTTTCAAATCCTACGTAGCGATTCAGATTCAAAAGTTAGGTTAAAAACAGTAGATCAAAGAGGTCAACAGATCGATTAACAGCATAAAATGATTAACAGTAGCAATAATATTAATACAAACACCTGAAGGAGGAATTGGCTCTGGCTTGTGAGGCGACAATTTCGTCGGAGCATCTCCATCATTAGACGAAGCATAACCAGAATCCGGCGATCCCATAGCCTTCGAGCTTGTGTTACAGCTGGAGATTAGAGATGAAAACAATCAGAGAGTTTGTGAAGGAGCTTTTGCACATGCATACAGATGTATAGAGATGGAGTATTGTACCTGAGTTTAGTGCACCAATGTCGGTTGTTATCAACAATGTGCAAACTGCATCTCTGCTTCCGTGAGAACCGCCTCTATCCTCCTCCGTTCTTTGGGTAAATTACATAAATGGTCCTTCTTCTTCTATATAGCCCAACTTTCTTATCAAACTGAAAAAGTTATACTTGTAGTCCTTTAAGTTTCAGTTCTTATTATTTAGGGTAGTAAACATTTCTATGGATATAAGTTGATCAAATGATCGGTGTATATTAGTGGCATAGTTTTAACCCGAATACCTAATCCGACTACCCGAACCGATTAAGGTATAACCCGAAAAAACCTAACCCGATTACAAATCAAACCCAAAATTTTATTTAAGTCGGTCTTTGAGTTGTTTTTGAAAATTTATTAAGAAAATAAATTTGTTCATCAATTGTTCACGAACATAAACGAACACATGTAAAGATAAACGAACCCACACAAACATTCATGAACATTAATGAACACGAACAACTTTTCCTAAAACAAACAAATACAAACCATCATATATTGATATTATAATTATAATCACAAACATTATGTAATATCCACCAAAGATAAATAAATACTTAACATAATTATCTTAAAGATAACTTTTAAATGAACGAACATAAACGAATGTTAACGAACACATTATCGAACGTTCGTGAACATGAACATAGGCCGTCTGTTCATGTTCGTCCGTTTAATTTAACGAACGGAATTTTCTTGTTTGTGTTCGTTCATGTATTAAACGAACGAACATAAACAAAATCCCGCCGAACTGTTTACTAATTGTTCGTTGAACGTTGAGTTCGTTACGAACCTACCTCAAGCTTTTACAATAGCTTCTCTCATGTTGTCATCAGTCACAAATCTTAACCTAACCAAACTCTCACAATTTAATAAAAAATATAATAAATAAAATTTACAAGATAGTAAATAATGACCAAAAGCTTCAATAATATTAAACCTTGTCACAGTCCACTCCTTACAACATTCTCTACCGGTGTGTTTTTATAAGATGGCTCGCTTTGTATGTTAGAAAATAAATAAATAAAAGAACTTAGATGGTCGACGTATTTTCAACGGAAAGATGGTCGACTGTTGCATCTGGTGGTGGAGCCGAAGCTGAAGACACTTTGTGCATTATCATGGACTCTGCTACATGGATTGCCCTTTGTGATCCTGAAATTGTTACTTTCCTGGATAAAAGAATAAATATCATGTTATTTATCTATGGACTATGGGAATTATTTATGACCCGCTTCTTTGAATTGGCCAAATGGGGTGAAACTTGCCCGTAATTCTTAATGCATACAACCTCATATTATTTTACTTTAAGGATTTATGTTTTCTTGTAATAATATTGTTCTTCCAATCAATAGTTGCAACTAGATATTTATTAGAGAATTTACCCTACATTATATTCTACACAAGAAAAAAAAAGTTTTTTTTAAAGCCAGAGGTCTCAACCGGAGCATCCTCTCTGCCCCTAGAATAGATGAGACGTTTGCCCCGATCACACCCTCCCCAAACCGTAAAAATAACCATAGTATTATTGTAGGAGTGGGATTATGCTAGATTCGTTTGTTTGTTCAAAGAATTTATAAAATCAACTAAAGTGTGTGATATCAATCCAACCCGACCCAAAATAAAGTGGCCCGTCTCCACCCAAATATATTGAAGAACTACATACCTATCATACGTCCCAGGTATGAAATCACCTCTTTCAGAAATCTTGATTCGAGCTCCACTAATCTGCAAGGAGGGAAATCAATAAGATCGAAAAATGCATGTAAGGAAAAGAAGTAACACACTCTTATTTACCTGACTGATTTCCATTATATTTCTACCACCACGACCCACAACAATCCCTATATGCTCGTCTGCGACACCCAAAGCCACAGAGTTGCTCAGATCCTCCTGCAAAACACCAGAAAGTGTTCAGTAAGTTGAACTAAATGAACAGATTTCAAAAAATATATGCAACAGCATTATTATTGATTATGCAAATAAACATGATAAGATGGTTGCCTTCAAATAATTATCAGGTCAGGTTTTAGAAATTTAGCCATCATATGCTTATAGAGTGGGGTTAGAAGTTTCAAATAGGAAAAGCATGATTCAGGTGTGATACAGAGGCAAAGCTATTAGAAGTTAATAACCTTGTTGTTCTGGAAATGGTGGTTCTGAAACTTTCCACTAACCCCAGGTGGTCCATAATTAGGAACACTGTGAGGTGCTGCAGAATACATAAAAGGAAAAAAAATTAAGTATATGGCATAATAAGTAACATATAGTTGTGTTAACATAACACTGTTTGAGACCCACATAACTGCGTTGCAAGCTAACTAAGGTGGCAATTCAGACCAATCACTTTGAATGGAACGATTTGGATTATGATTCATCTATAAATGATTGATATCCAAAATTTTGGCTATAAAGGAAACGGGTTGAAAGTCTCCCAAAGTGTATTTTTGATGCAATAATCTTGTAAATCACTTAATTGAAAAAATTATATCATTGCTGTAATAATATAGTTTATGTATTTTTATATAATACTTGAAATGGATTCAGTTATCAGATATGAATTATATATATTTGAAGTTCTATATGTCTATCCCCAGATGTATATCCTTACTAAGAATTTTATAAAGTTGTACGATGTTTAAATTATATAGGAGAGTGCTCTAAGCTCGACTTGGGCTTAAGCATTAGCAGTTTACATGTTCCTAGGGCTGTAAACATATTAAACATTCACTGAACAGTGTATGTGTTTATGTTTGTTTAAATAATTGAACAAGTCTTTTTGTTCATCAATCGTTCACCCATTTACAATCCGGAACTTAGTTTATGTTTGTCAGTAACGTTCCTTTATATGTTTTTTTTTTTTTTTTTTTTTTTGGGGGGGGGGGGGGGGTGTCTGATTATGCTAGTTTAGCGTATTAACGGATAAAAACATATACGAACAACTTCGTTACCTTAACGAATAAAAATGAACAAGAAAATATGCTTGTCTATGTTTCTAGTTTGTTCATTTGTTCAGTTAAAGACATAAAGTTAAACTAACAAACACAAACAAAGCCTTGTTTGCCCCGTAATTCAGGTGAGATTGTCATGGCACAAAAGCAGATATGGTCCGGCACTCCGGTATTCCTTGTTCCCTGTATTGGTTATGTTCTTCATTTCTTGTCTAGCAGAAACTAATCGAGCTCCGTTTGGTCTCCCAGAAGCGGAAGCTGAATCAGTTGCAGGCTATAATGTAGAAAATGGGCGGGATGCGATCCTTAGTTTGTTCGTTCAGTTCGTTTACAGCACTACATTACATGTTCCCTAAAAATAAGACAGAAGATAATATATCCAAGATTTTTGTTGACTAGGTGCCAAATCAAGTGCTACATATTTGGGTGCACATACATCACAGATGCATAGACAAGTTCATCCTAAAAATGCTATATGACCATGTCTAGTTACATTCATCATACACGACAAACGTATTAGTAGGTTTTTACCCTACGACTATCAATGCACATGTATGCTTGTGTGGTGCCACCATTTAAGCACTTGTGATGTTTTGTGATGCCTAAAATGTGTAATATGTAGCATTTCTCATAATTTTCACCTTTTTCATTTGCTAAAACAAAATATTATAGTACTCCAATGCAACCAATCATAGTTATGAAAGCAATATAGGTTGTGTTCCACAACCGATAGCAACGAGCTACAAGTGGCTATAAATAATACATGAGAATGAGGATGGATTTAAGAAATGAGAAAGCGTACCAGCATATGGAAATGTAGGCCCAGTGGATTGTACATAGTAGACATCTTCAGATAATTTCGTCAGAATCAGATTAATGGCTTGCCTCATCTGTTGTAAGGTGCCAATTATTGTTACCAACCTATCATTAAATCCAATATACGTATTATCCTGTGGAGAGATCTTAATATTTGCTCCAGAATCTTCAATCAAGGACCTGTAATGCAAAAAGAGCATAGTTGAAAGTTGTCAATAGCCCACCCAACCCCCCAAAAATAGACTTTTGAAAAATATTAGTGCTAATTGTAAAGTGTAGTAGTAAAATTATATATAAACTGACATCTCAACTTGTAGCAGCATGAGCAATATAGAAGCACGTTTCTATCATTTCTATTAAGAGTTCCAATGAGCAACAGCTTAACAACAGAAGATAAACTTAAAGTTGATTCTGAAAACTAAAATAGACTCAATTAAAAACCAATCCAAATGCAGCAAGTAATTTCTTAAATAAAATATATCTTTCTTTGTCCAAGACATTCCCTATCAGTTCTTATTACAGAAGGGAATTCCTTTTACGCAATGAAGAGGAACCATTAAGTATATGCATGATATGAGCACATATATAATATTGTATCAACTTTATGTTATTAAATCAGGCAATCCGCAATCTTATTGTTTCAGAGTATGGAGGAACTAAAGATCTAAATCAGTGGAACTCTCACATAAGTGTAACTGTATAATATATTTCTTTTCATGAAAGACAACATTATCTAAGGGAAAAATGATCAAACTAGCTTTCACATGACAGACAAGATCAACAAATAGGTATATCCACGTATGTATATAAACAGATCAAACAATACACAAGGGATCAACCAGTTCTTGTACACTCAAAAGAAAATGTTATGCAAGTTGATAAACAAAGTTGCTTAAAAATTTGCACGATTGTTTTATATAAATAGAAGTACACGCAAATGATAAGTGATTGGGACGAACCAGTAATCATTGTCAACAAAAAGTATTTCACCATAGCGGTTGCTTATTTAAAGTAAGGACAGGATGCAGCTTATCAAAGTGATCCTCCCTTCCCAATAGATAAAATGTGGTCAGCAGCATTCTTACCTTATCATGGATCCTCCCTTCCCAATGATTACACCACAGGAGCTATTGGGTACAATTAGTCGAACTTTTGATCTTGGCTCAGCCTCGTCACCATCTTCAGCATAAAACTGATCAACAGCACAATATTATACTCCAGTTACCCAGGCTACCAAATGCAAGTGTGTAACAAGGATTACCTCATCAACCAACTTAGTTAGGATAAGTTCAACAGCCTCGAGAACTTCATAACTTGTTCCAGACACCATAATAACCCTATCAGATGTTCCTGGAAAATATTCATAATTGCGTGACAGCTGGATTCGTGCATTAGATCGTGACTGGAAATCAGAAATTGTCGTTCCCCCCTTTCCAATGATTAAACCAGCTTCAGCATTTGATGCAAGAAACCTCAGATACGTAGTCTCTGTGGAGTCTTTAGTATAAAACTAAATGTTAATGCTAGTAGATCTAATAATGATAACTCATGTTTACACAAGCACCTTGAGCATGGAGATGGAGATTTATGACAGATAAGGAAAAGGGAAATTTGCACCACAATTTCTACTATTTGATACTTTATTCTTATCACTCTACATGTTTATTTTGTAGTTCATCAAAATCGTATTCCTGTGGATCTAATCAGATTTGTGTTCTCAAAAAAGAATACCAAAACATTAATCTCCCATTCAGTCGTATATTAATCTTATAGCAGAAATCTTATAGTTGAAATTTTCTGAAACAGGACTTTGATGGAACATCAACCAAAACCCCAAAAACCCAAACTTTGTTTCAAGAATAACAATCAGCAGTGTTGTATAATTGGCCGCTAGTTTTAATCACAGTCCAGAATCTACTATGTAACTTTGTTCTCTAAATTTATAGAAAATATAACACAACAAGCACAAAAGGTCAAGAAGGTTGGCTGTGAGTTTCAATGGTATGTTTGTGCAGAAGGAATGGAACTTATGATTTACAAGTCCTCGAGGAGTAGCAGTCCTTTCAATTATTAATGCAGTAATGTAATCTAAGTAGGAGAACCTCTACAGATAACCATACAAAAGATCTGCTCTTCATCTATCATATCTAATCAAAAATTCAACACTAGCAGGTACAAAAACGAATCCTACATGCAATTTTAATTTCAGCAACGTATATATCTTAAATACACGCATCTCCCTTAGGATATTCTCTATACATTTGTTGAAAGCCTAATTAAGTCGATTAACATACATATCATCCCTAATAAAAACCAAATCCTGAACAAATTTCAACAAACACAACGTTTCAAATCCTACGTAGCGATTCAGATTCAAAAGTTAGGTTAAAAACAGTAGATCAAAGAGGTCAACAGATCGATTAACAGCATAAAATGATTAACAACAGCAATAATATTAATACAAACACCTGAAGGAGGAATTGGCTCTGGCTTGTGAGGCGACAACTTCGTCGGAGCATCTCCGTCATTAGACGAAGCATAACCAGAATCTGGCGATCCCATAGCCTTCGAGCTTGTGTTACAGCTGGAGATTAGAGATGAAAACAATCAGAGAGTTTGTGAAGGAGCTTTTGCACATGCATACAGACGTATAGAGATGGAGTATTGTACCTGAGTTTAGTGCACCAATGGCGGTTGTTCTCAACAATTTGCAAACTTCATCTCTCTGCTTCCGTGAGAAGCGCCTCTATCCTTCACTGTTCTTAGGGTGAATTACGTAAATGGTCCATCTATTTTCTTTTTTTTTTTTAACCATAAATACACGATACTACTTTAAAGGATATTTGTAATGTAATATTAAACAGACTCATTTATCCATTTTTAATCGGGACCGCACACACAGCCTCTTAGGAATCCTTTTATACGCCCAACTTTCTAATATCAAACTGAAAAATTAACACTTGTAGTCCTTTAAATTTTAGTTCTTATTATTTAGGGTAGTAAACATTTTTGCGAACATAAGAGCATTCGCAATTCATTTTCCATCCTTATCTTTATAATTATATTAAAAATTATTATTTTTTTTTATTTTTAATTAAATAATATTTTTTATACATTTATAATTATTTTTTCTCTCTCATCCATCACAACCACTTTAAAAATATTAAAAATTATGGGGGTTGTACCGTGTTTCCCCAACTATGAGGAAACAAGATACAACCCCTATAAATTCTCCATCTCCTTCACTCACAACCAATTACAATCATCCCTTATAATATAAGACATCCACTCACATAAAAATGAAGAACCGGCTGTGAATGTTCTAAGTTGATCGAATGATCGAAGTATATTATTGGACACATTATTACGTCACTTTAGTTTACAACTTAAAAGGTTTACTTGTAGCTAACTAGAGTATTTCCAACTCATTTTATATGCTCACTCTTGTCTTTAAAATTTAATTAGAATTCAAAAAATTTATTAAAACCCCACTCCATCTTATCTTTATACCATATTTCTAAAATTTATAGTAATTAATAATGAATCTTTATATTTACAAATCCTTATATTTAGTAATGAATCTTTATATTTGTAATGCGGGTTATACAAACATCATTTGTTTGCCCTCTATTCCTTGTCTTAGTTTTGTTTCTAACCTGTTGTGCTTTTTGCTCTACGTTGACTATCATGTATGCATACTCTTATTCCCGTTAGTCGGTTAGGGTTTTATTTTGCTTATATACCATGACTCACTTAGCTTCAATGTATATTGTCTTAGTATATGTTAACTAGGATCTAATCTATTTATGTACGTACCTAAATATAACTATCTTATTGTATGCTTTACTTGTGTGTGCTATCTTATTATACGATATATGTCTTATTATCTGTTAAAAACATTTAGAGGCGGAAGTCTCATTGGAAGCGGTCTCTCTATCTCTCGGAATAAAGGAAAGACTTGTCACCACCATACCTCTCCCAGACCCTACTTATAGTTTATTATGGTGCGATATGTTGGGTTTGTTTGTTATACGAACATCTAATCTTAGAAGTAAAGCTATTATAAAAATTTATGTTATACTAATTATCAACCCTTCTATGCATAATGGTGTTGTACCTTATGCAAAGGGGTTTTTCAAAAAAAAAATTTGATTTTTCACTTTTAACACAGTTTTTTCATTTTTTACAATTTAAGTTTTCAAATTTGACTTTTCTTTACGTTTATCCCAAAACTCTTTATCTTTTGCAATTTAATCTCACAACTTTTATATTTCCAACTTTGTTTCACTATACTTTTCATGTTTCGCAATCTTCGTTTTACATTTCATTCTAAGTTTTGCAAGTTAACATGACATAAATGCATGTGTGATTCAATATTTTTACGTTTCGCTTTACGTTTCATTCTAAATTTAGTAAGTTAACACAGCACAATGTGCGTGCGTGGTTCAAAATTTTTACATCTATTTTTTCTTTTGAAGGGTTCGTCACAACGCGCGGATCTTAGATTGACTTAGTTATATTTTTCTATGTTTTATGTTTTGGTTTAACTTATTCGTATTAACACACCACAACTTCAGTGTTGGTAGTCGTTAGCGGTGGTGTGACATTGGTCATATTTAGCATGGTTTTACGCTTCCGCCGCAACGCAGAGAGCTTATTTCTAGTTAATTTTAAAAAAAATGATAATAAAACAAAATGGTTAATTGTTAAGATTGTAGATTGAAAAAAGAAAAGAAATAATAATAAACAATATAGAGATAAAGACGCATAATGAGATAGATATAAAAAAAATGATACTTTGAAGTTAAATTATAAAATATAAATAAAAAATGCATTGTGACTTTTGTGAGTGCTCTTAGGGGTATCAAGATAAATTTGAGGTAGTGAATCAAGATATCTAATAGCGGTTTTATATAAACTTCACCCTGTTTTATTAACGTTGTAAGAAAGTTCACTTGTCATATCGTTTGAACCATCTTCACTAAAAATACTATGATATATACATCTATATTTTTAAATAGATTGGTAATGCATTATGCTTTTAACTAGGGCCGTTGATTTTATCCGTACTTGATTAATCCACCTGACCCAAGCTCACCCGTACCCGTAGAAACTTGACCCGAACAACCCATTACCCGAACAACCTGAAAACTAATTAAACTGATTCTTAATAGGATCGGGTTCCGTATAGATTTTCAGACCTCAAAAACACGAATAACACAAACTGATTAACCTAAAATCCGAGTAACCCAATCAAATCATATTATAATTAAGTAGAGTGTATGTATAGTTTAGATTGTCCAAACTGATCAAATTGTTCATATACAAATATATATATATATATATAAATATATATATAAACATATTTTATAACTTATAAAATTAACTAATTCTAAATCTACTAATTTTATAAAATTTCAAATGAAAACTCACTAAAATCTACTAAATTAAATTTATTGTTTAATACTAAAAACCCGACCTGAACAACTCTTTACCCAAGCAACCCGAAACCGATTAATTCAATTGTTATAAGGATCAGGTCTCGAATAGATTTTCACCATTAAAAACCCAAATAATCCAAAACCCGATTAACTAACCCAATCAACAACCTTACTTTTAACTAAATTAGGTTGTTTAAATCCATAGTCCCAAGTCTCGATCTTCGGTTTTCATCTTTCATAATTACTATGTACACATGTAAGAATGTCGATTGTCCTATACATTTTTACTTATAAGACTAATTTTTTCAATTATTTTATTCACACAACAATATAAAATTCAAATTCGTCTAAACAATAATAAGTTTTCTACATAATAAGTTATAAACATAATAAGTTTATACTAAACAGTTTTCACTCAATTGAATAGAAATTGCAATCCATTCTTTATACTCAACAAGTTTAGTCTCTTTATAATACTTAAAAACATTTTTTAATAAGTTTATGTTTAAAAAGAGTGTTTAAGAAAAAAAAATTAATGTTTGTTCCTTAATAAAAACCTACAATTTTAAAATTATACAACATCTAATTTTTATTATGTAAATGTTTTACATAACATAATATGGGGTATTATTATTTATTAAAAGAAAAGGACAAAAAACTAAGATGAGAAAGTCTAATATTCTGACAAACGACGATTCAAAATTTTCTTTATATATATATATATATATATATATATATATATATAGATTAACTTTAAAACAATTTCTATTTAAAAACGCCCTAAATGATTTCAAAACTGAGGTTAGTACACAATACTTCAAATTCGTTAGATATCACCTGCCAATCTTCAAGATGTTAGTCCTTGACGATTCATAATTCATAAACAATTCAACGAACACATACAAGGGTCGGATTCAATTAGATTTTACAGAAACCACTTAAAAACTTCAGATGAATCTTGAAACAAACGGCAAACATAAAGACGATTTCTTCATACTCTAATAATTTCATTGATAAAGCCATCAACAAAAGTACATTCTTGCAAATAGCAGAACAATTCCACCAAAATGCAACAGATTTACACCAAAAAGAACAAACAAAACCTAACATCAACCCAAATCAACAACTTCTAAGAGCTAGTAAACTTCGTAACAGCCTTTGTACCTTCAGAAACAGCATGTTTCGCCAGTTCCCCAGGGAGCACAAGCCTCACAGCAGTCTGAATCTCCCTCGACGACAGAGTGTTCTTCTTATTATACCTCGCGAGTCTAGAAGCTTCCTGAGCAAGCTTCTCGAAGATATCGTTAATAAACGAGTTCATGATTCCCATAGCCTTGCTGGATATCCCGATATCAGGGTGCACCTGCTTCAGCACCTTGAAGATGTAGATCTTGTACGTCTCAACAGACTTCTTGTGCTTCTTCTTCTTCTTATCAGTCGCTGATGCGTCCTTTGGGACCTTCTTCTCTGCTTTCGGTTTCTTCTCCGCCGGAGCTTTCTCCGCCACTGGCTTCTTTCCGGCGGTTGCCTTTGGTGCCATTGTTGAACGAATTGGGGGAATTGAGAGTATGTATGTGATGGTGAAGACGATTTGATGAAGATGATGGTTGGGGTGTTTTTGGTGTTTGTATATATAGGGGTTTGAGGGGGGATTTGATTGGGTGGATGTTAATGACGCGGATTGTGATCTGGGCCGTTCGTTTTTGGAATAAAAGGATCGGACGGTGGACCTTGGATTTGAAATTTTTGGAAAAGTGAAGCTTGTGGCGGGGAGGGGGGTTTTAACGTGAAAAGTGGGTTTAAATTTTTTTGATTCAGTTTGGCTCGATGAAAAGTGAAAACACATGTAAATTCTGATTTTGTAAGTGTTTATAAAAACAATTTATTACGCACATTCATAACCTATTTTTCATTTTTATTTTATAATTACATTAAAAATTAAAAATTACTATTTTTTTTTTAATTAGATAATATTTTTATATTTTTATTATTATATTTTCTATTTGTTTCACTCACAAACATTTATAATAAATATTAAAAAAATAATAGAGATAAACTGTGTTTTACCAAATATAAAAATGAACAGTAACATGTTCTTTTCTTCCACTCACAACCACTTATAAACATTCTCTATAATATAGAGAACGCACTCACAAATACATAAAAAATGAACTGTGAATGCTCTAAGAAACAAATATGTCATTCTAAATGGCCGATGGCAGAAGCCAATATACTTGTATTCTATATTTCTATTCCTATCATTTTATATATTGGAAATTAGTGTTGCTTGACCATACGAGTGGAGTAATGTTTATCGTTTAATAAAAATACAAACAAGCAAATCTAATAAGAAATATATGATGTTAAGTGTGAACTAAATCATTATAAAAGATAGACTAATTGTTGTGAGTGAGATCACCTATACGAAATTCTTTCTTCCATCTCTAAATCCTGTTAGAAATCGCTAAACGAACTGTAGAAAGAAATACAATACAAGATTCAATGTAACATCAATAAAGAATATACGATTAGTAGCCGAAAGAAATCCTGCAAAACAAAGAACAGATCAAGAAAAAAAATAAATGAGGAGAAACGGGCTTGTGTTTGACACAATTCCCTTAAACAGATTCGTCGTCTGTTCCCATGGTACACCGGTTCAAAGCAGCGTACTGCCGAATGTCGCACTTACCTTAAAAATAACCTGAAATTGAAGAGAGATGAAGCAGAAGAGTTTTTTCTGGTGTGTTTTTTGTTGTATCTGACTTCTCTGTTGTGTTGGTATATAAACACGAAGTGAAGAGAATTATAACTGATTACTATATCATTATTCGACGGTAATGATCATTGTTAGCAAAACGGTTTCGACAGTATGATCATCATTATCAAAATAGTTTTAGCAGTAATGATCAATAACGGTTTGCTCCATAAATTCTATATTGTTGAAAAAACAAGAAACGATTTCAGTAGCAAAAGGGACCTCTCGCGAACCCGATTGGAGCTGCATTCGTGTCTGCATGTCGCGCGGCGACGCATTAGTTTCAAAATTTTTATCAACAATAAAAAATAAAGATAAATCATAGACTAATTGATCAATATGAGATTGCTAGGTTTATTGAAACTTCCTTCTTATATATCTAGCGTCTTATTCATTTCTTAGTTTATGACTACTTGCCATATTAACGAGGACGTGATTACCACTAAAAAACATCACTACTCTATTTCGTTCAAAAACACTCGTTTCCCATATTGGTATATCATTCATACAAATATATTTATTTAGTTGCGATGAGAGAGATTTGTCTGCACCTCCATTATGGTGTCACTGTAGATGTTGATCTGGTTGTCGAGACTCGATCAAAAACAAGATAATATATCGATCTTAGCTTAGCCTTTATTGTGTAAGGGTAAGTAAGATCATCTCCACAGGGAATTTGTGAAAAGTGTTTAATCAATATGACTCGATTAACTTAAAGGCTCGTACTTTAAGATTAAAAATTAGAACTTTGGATGAATTCACGAACATAAATGCAAAAAGCAACACTTTTTTGAATGAATTTACTAGATAATAAAAAAGCAATCACTTCCGCGTTTCTAATTCCGTAAGATCAACAATTGGTATGTTATAAACTAGGGTTTGCAAGAACTTAATTTCAATCATATCATATAATGAAACTGTCTTTTTCAGATTTTAGAATATTAAATGATACAGACATCTACATCAGTTACTATCATTTCTCACAAAGTACAAGTCATGCAAATAAGCATACCAAGAAGACATACTATCATTTCTCGGTCATCCCAAATCAAGTTCTTAGTTCCCGTGAAATTTTTTATTCTCCCCCGAAATTTCTTTTTAACTGCCATGAAACAAAAAAAAAAGAAATTTCCCCTTTTTTTAAAATATATAATAAACAGAATTGAAAAAATAATTTTACTAAAAAAAGTCTTCCAAATTATACTAGCAAAAACATAAGAAATGAAGTAACAAGAAAAATGCAGTGATTGTAAATGGTAGATAAGAATTCAAAATGTGGATGAGATACCATAACCTGTTTGTTCCGCCTCAAATTTGAATTAGGAACAATCTCAGTCAGTAAACTGGATTACTGATAGGTCTCCTGAATTGTTCCTGCACTCATAAACAGATTAGTTAGAGAGGGGGACCCAGGCCATCGTGGTCCTGGGAGTTCCTTTTTCATCAGTGTATGTAACCTGTTTAATCACACACTCTTTTGAAAAATCATTTATTTCTTTATCCTTTTCTTTTTGTTTTACTTTTCAAATTTGTTTCTATTCAATTACTTTTGATTTAAAAGAATTGAATTTGGAAATCATTTTCTGTTTAAGACCCGAAGGAAGAGATTTTAATTTTAAAACATTGGTCTTTTTTATCTTTGAATCATGTGAAACCGGCTTCATATAAGAAGGTTTGGATAGATTGTTCGTCATCCAACCATTCAAAGATATATGCTTTTTACCTTTTGAACCCGAGAAGCAACCTGTGTTATCTTTACCTCTCGAAGCTTGCCTTTGAACCTGAGGGCACTTCTTTAGCACATGACCTTCCTTTCCACATCTAAAGCAAGCCTTGAAAGGCTTTTGGTTCTTTGTAGTCCCGTGGATAATAGGAGAGGGTGGAACCTGCTTTGAGGTTGATGCAGCTTGTTGACAACCTTGATGTTTCTTCTTTTGAATATATGGAAATTGAACCTTTTGAGACTTTGTCAATATGGATTTCGAACTGGGCTGTGATTTGATTTGTGATGTTCAGGGAGCTGAGATCTAAATATTCTTCTGAGTACACTTTTGTATGACTGGTGATTTGGTAGACTTGGAGGCAGATTTGTGGCGAGCTTGATGGATAGCAGATGAAGATGGTGAGTGCTTCTGCTGAGCTTTGGAGGAACTGCTGATTTGCTTAGCAGTAGGAGATGAGATCCGTATAGGTCTTGATTCAACTGTTGGAAGCTTTTGACACTTGATAACTTCAAGTGACTTGATGATCTCTGGTTTATCATCAGAACTTGTCGAGTCCTGTATACACAAGTCAGCTTCCAATGGATCTTGATTGATTACTTTTGTTGTGTCGGTTTGTGTTGTTGAGTTATGATTGCTTGATGATTCCACAGTTGTTCCTTATTTGACAAACTTGACAGGAACAAATGAAGGGATGTTACTTGTCTTGAATTTGTTAAAGAAATTACTGGAAACAACTGATACTGGTTTTGAAGCATCAGAGGTGGAATTATCATTTTGCAGATCAGATCCTTGCTTGATGAGCCCCAAACCTGCAGGAAAATCATATTCATCTCGAACCTCTTTGTGATTAACGCTGCTTAAACCTGCATGTAAACTATTAGTATCTGCAGCTTTAATTAAATCATTAGATGGATGAGGTTGAGGCATAGGAGAGTAACAGTAAGTTCTAAGAGGAGGATAAACATATGAAGTTTCACCACATCCCACACCCGTTTTGATTCTAGCTCCCTTTTGCTTAGAGAATAGTTCTTTCTGTTTCATCCCTGATATCGTCCATTTATCAAGTTTAGTTTTAAGCTTGCTAGTCTCAAATTCTGCTAATGTGACTCGTTCGCTCAAAACATTAATCTCGATATTCTTTTCTAAAAGATTTCTTTTAAAAATATCATTTTCTTTTAAAGCTTCTCTTAGTTTAATAAAATATTTGGACTCATTGATTTTAAGTTCTTTGTTTATTCGTTTTAATTCTTTTTCATTTTCTAACAATAATCTATTAGCTTTATAAACCCCGAATAAACGAATTTTGCATGGAGGAGAACACATGTCTTGAACTATCTCATAGGGGAGTCCCATAACTATTTTTTCAGTAGCTAGGGCTTTTTCACATTGACATACGGGAGCGTTCTTTTTGTACTCTTCCTCCTTAGCAGCTCTCTTCTTAGCTTTATCAGCTTCATCTCCCTCTGGATTTCCTTCATCCTGAACCTCCTGCTTCACTTCATCTGTTTTACTATCCTGTAGCTTCTGAATTTTACACCAGCTTGCACAGGCATCAACATCACCAACACTCTCACCTTAAGTATCACAATTGAATTCTTTAAAAGGATCAAAATCCTCAACATAATTCTCATCACTGTTTACCACCTCAGCCATCAATACATGGTTGACTTCTTCTTTAGTTTCTTTGACCTCAACACTTGAAGATACACCACCATACATGAATTGACTGTACTATTTTCTTTTCATATCCAAATCAAATGACTTCAACTTGTTGATAACTTCCATGAGTTTGTAGTCAGCAAAATTTCTTTCATGTTTTAACAACCTAACTTGTGGACTCCACTGTGGAGGAAGAGAGTTCAAAAGTTTTGTGACTTGTTCATGGTTTCCCAGCTGGTCATCATACTTCTTAAGGTTGTTTGCCACCATCAGAAATCGATTAACAACATCAGATATCTTTTCATATTTCATGGCTGCAAAAGAATCAAACCGACTTTGTGCCATTTTGGCGTTGTCTAATTCGAAATCGGCAGAAAACAACATTTTCTTTTAAAATATTAAAATTCACTTTAACACCCAAACCTAAAATTATTTTTCCAAAAATTGTTGAATGATATCCTCCCCCCGAAAAAAATACTTTTTAATGTCAACTAAATGGTTTCTAAGCAACTGGGGTCAAGCTGCCAGGTCAGCTTGTTTTTTTTTTTTTTTTTTTTTTGTTTTTTTTGAAATGATCAGAGGCTACTTTCAATAATTTCGCTGGCAAATTCGCTAGCATTTTCTCTCCTAATTTCGCTGGTAATTTCAGCAGCAGTTTCGCCCAACAATGGCACACAGATGCTAGTTTCGCCCAAAACTAGTTGAACTTTCATTCAGAGAACAATTTGGCAGCAATTTCGCTGGGATTGTCACACAAACACTATGAACTTTCGTTCAACACATGTACTTTCGCTGGAACGAATAAACCAGATCCAAAAACCAAGAGCAACTTAGTTTCGCTGAAGGAGCCCTAGTTTCGCCAAGCGAAACTATATAGTTTCGCTGATTGAAGCTGTAATTTCGCCCAACGTATCTGAACAGCCTTTTTCAGCACGAAATCAACTCAAACTCATCCAAATCTCAATGAATTTGAGATCTGATGATTCCTATAGCTTCCCACACTAAAATCGAGCAACCCTCAATCAATTTCCATATCCAAAACACGCACATCAGATCGAAAATGAATAGAACAGTGACTTGAACTAGAAATCAAACAAAGATCGAATAATCAAGAGCACAATGGCTCTGATACCATATTGTTGGTCCACTTGATCGTTGATACAGTGCACTTGATTGACAAACACAAACAAATCCCACTGATAACACAAATATCGATGATATTTGTGTACAAAATAGATCAAACACTATAAAATAAGGATGAACAAGATGAACACCTCAAGAACATTCAATAAAACCCTTGTTTGATCTATATTAATTTGCATAAGATATTGTTTACATGGAAACCCTCAAATCTAGCTCATTCAAGCTTAACAACACTCTAATAACTCTAGCTATATATAGTCTAATAACAATTAGACTTAATCACAATTAGCCTCCTAGACTATCATTAAAACATGATAATTATGAAATTACAATTAATACACAAACTAGAAAATAAAGATTAAATATATATTTTGTTGACAACAAAATATATATTAACTCTAAAACCCGTGTTCTTTGTATCTTCAACGACTCACTACTAATCTTCTTTCCGAACGTGTCGTCTTGACTTTGCGTTGACTTTAACTTTAATGTTGACTTTTGTTGACTTTGTCTGCGTTGATAATATTAGACTATTTTTCAGACCCAACAATAATAAATTGTTATAATTCTATAAATTTTTTAGAGATATTTTATAATTAATTTTTTGTTCAAAGTTGGTTTGTTTTTTAAACAACCGGTGTTCACACCTGGTTAGATCTATGTTGTATTATCTCGAGTTACAAGTTGACATGAATAAAAATTATTAATATTAGCCAATGATAGTAAAATTACAAACATATTATCAAATTTTGTATAGAAAGAAATTTTTAGAAGTTTATGAATTTTCTCATGTTCAATATAATATAATCTAAAATTCTTATTTATAAGTTAATCTCATTTCATGTTATACACTATTTAGACTTATAAGCATTGATAAAAAAATCTACTAATATTAGATATAGATGATTTTAAAAAATTAAACATAAAAATCGATATACAAAACATTAAAACAATATTAGGACTTCTGAACCTTTTTAATCAAAAAAATTTATACTGACCTGAACTCGTGTATTACACAAGTTTTTAGTCTAGTTTATGTAATATGTATTGTACAAAAAGATGAACCTCTCAATGTTACTAACAGAGATGTATGTCTAAAAATAAAAACAGGTGAAGGACAAGTGTAATATGTAGGTTTTCTATTATATTAAATGAAGTATGTTTTTGAGTTATATTTAATAGTTTAAAATTACATTGACATCATTTGCTTTTTTACCTAATCTATATTTTCCCCACCATAAGTTCCCGCATTCATTACTGGCTCGAGTCGAAATAGATGCATGAATATTAATAGTTACACAAAGAGGATCATTATTGGAACACCTCTCGGTGTAAATCAACAACTCAGACTTTTATATGGGTCATATAATAGTTCTATACAAGACATATAAGAAGTCGTAGTGTCCTATATGAGACGAATAACCCCCTGAATGTTTTATATCATCTTCAGTATCAGATTTTACTATACGAGTCGTATAGACATATACATGATGTATAAGGATCGTATAAGCCTATATAAGACGTATAACCATCTGACAGTTCTTTGTATTTTTTTATTTTCAATGCGTTGACTCTATACGTCTTATATAATTCAATACGTGACGTATAAAAGGGTATTGATTTATAGGATGATAGGAACCTTAATAAATCTAAATATCACACTAATTTTATAATTTCAATTGCTCACCTATAAAGTTCTCTTAAAATACAAGGTCACAAATTACAAGTAGCACCGCACCATCAGGATCATAATTTGCGTCATAATAAATAATAATAACGTGTCAATTCTAATGCTTAAAGATCGGGATTAGAGTTAGTTCATCCCCAAAACTCAAAACAATCACTCAATCGGAACACAAGATCGTCATGTAAACACACAAATTCTCTCTCTGAATCCACTTTCATATACTTCTTACTATGAAGCTGTCGTCAGATTACTCTTAATCGATTCCAATTTGATTTATTCTGTGGCCCATGAGAATTCTAGGGTTGTGTTTTTGCCGCACATATTAGTAGATTGAAAAGGTTTCACGCATAGCTTCAGAGGTACGTTTTCTCTTTTTCGATTTGCAGTTTCGAGTTGTAGGTTGATTTGTTCATAGATTATTGTTTATTGGTTCGTTTCTTCCTTCTTTGAGTCATGGTGGATCTCGATTCGACTCCTTTCGATTTTTTATCGAATTATGTTGTTGATCGTGAAAGCATGATATCGATCCTTGTTTTTGTAGTTTGGATCAATCATTGATCTCAGTTTAAGGGTAGGCTATTAGATTATCTGGATACGGGTGATCGGGTTCAGAATTGGTGAATTCGTGTTTGGATGTGTTTGTTAGTGAATTCAGGTGGGTAGGGTTGGTGAAAAGATGGCAGATGTTCGATCACAACTGCTTCATAAGCCTGAGAGCTCTAGTGATGCCTGTTCGGATTTCGAGAGGGGATTGGAAGAATTGATGAGAGGTCATTTGGATGACTGTATGTCATTTGAATCCTGCAGCTCTCCTCGTAATGATGAAGATGAGGATGAAAGTGAAGGTGGTGATCTGATTGTGAGAAGGAGAAGGAGGTCTGATCTTGAAGGTGATGATCTAGCAGAGACTTCTGCTGCTAGAAGACGACAATCACGAATTTTGAGCAGGTGGGCTGCTAGGCAAGCCCAGGAGATGATCACAACTATAGAGAGAAGGAACCGTGAGTCTGAATTGATGGCGCTTGCAGGTTTGCACACAGTTTCCATGCTTGATTCTTCATTCTTGAGGGAGTCTCAGTCTCAGTCTCCTACATCAAGAAGACAGGGGAATGTTGAGAGACCGAGTACCCGTGCATCATCTATCTTGCAGATGTGGAGAGAATTGGAAGATGAACATGTTTTGAACCGTGCTAGGGAAAGGGTGAGAGAAAGACTCAGGCGACAGAGTGGTGTGGACTCTAATATGTCAGAAAGCCGAGCAAGTGAACATGAGAGTGAGAATGATTATGGAGCTTGGTCCAATGATCAAACAGAAGCACAAAATGGGCATCAAGAAAATGATGGTTCCACCCGTGAGCAGTCTCCTGATTTAGGTGACGTTGATGATGAAGCAGAGAGGGAGAGAGTGAGGCATATAGTTCAGGGACGGAGGGAATCTGGTGTAACTGATCATTCATCTAGTGTTCCCGAGAGAGGTGGTAGTCCACGAGCCGAGTGGCTTGGTGAAACCGAGCGTGAAAGGGTTCGAATTGTGAGGGAGTGGGTGCAAATGACTAGTCAACAGAGGGGATCTCGTGGCAGTCATAGGGAAGAACAAGGTGTGGTGGTTCATGATCAAAGTAATGATAGGGCAAGTGTTGATCATGATGAAGGTCAACCAGAACATATTCGAAGGGACATGTTGCGGTTGCGTGGGAGACAAGCTCTGCTTGACTTACTTGTGCGTGCTGAGAGGGAACGCCAGAGGGAACTTCAGGGTTTAACAGAGTATCGTGCTGTTTCTGATTTTGCTCATAGAAACCGAATTCAGGTCAGTTTTATTTCAGTAACCTCTTTATTTATCATCATTTTTTTCAAGCAACTGATAATATCATATTTGTTGATGTATTAGCAATTAGAAATTTTTGGCACTCTAGATGATCAAGTGTTGACATTTGCTCTCATCATGTCAGTCATTATTGAGAGGCAGGTTCTTAAGAAATGAAAGGCCTGTGGAGGAGGAGAGGCATCCATCTTTGGCAGCTAGTGAGTTAGTCCAGCTGAGACAACGCCACACCGTTTCTGGTCTTAGGTACATTTTGTTCTTTTAATATTTTCATGCATGCTGGGTCAAGTGGGTTGGGCACCGGGTCAAAATGGTTTTTGTTAAAAGACGTAATTTTACGTACGGGTCAAAACAAATTGGATTGCATTCATTTGACCTGAAACAACTTTTCCCAAAGATTTTAGCTTTCTTATGGCGTTATCATGCAAATGTGATTACTGAAATACTATCATAATAGTAATCTGATTTTTTGGATAAACTGAATTAGGCGGTTCTATCATTATATGCATTAAAAATACACTTCGATACCGTTTGACCCCATTTCCCTTTAAGCTGTTTGTTTTTTTTTTTTGTTTTTATTATTCTGTTTTATCAATTCACTTGTTCGAAGTAAAAGATAACCTGGATTGACCACTTGCAAGTTAAGGGACAAAGTTGCAACATCTAACTGCTTGAATTACATTTCTGTTGAAATGTTAAATAGTTATTGATTGTGCATAGAGGGATTCCCTTGTATTTTTCATCTTCTAATGGGGTATGCATATCTTAATTAGGGAAGGGTTTCGGTCCAGACTAGAAAACATTGTTCGTGGTCAAGTAAGCGTTCAATCTGAAAATTCAACCGACAGTAACACCACTGATTTTAGAAGTGATGAGACTCAAGCAAACACTCAACAGGAGATTGAACATGAAAATCAAGTGCAAACTCAACCTTTGGTTCAAGAAAATGACATTCATCAGTTTTCAAACCATCCGGGAAGTTTGGAAGCTGGTTCAACTGTTCAAACTACAAATCAACAGGCAAACATTGATGAAGGAGAAGATTGGCAGGATCATGTTTCAGAAGATGTTGATAGGAATTGGCAAGAAACTTCAGGTAATGATTCTGTACTAGAAACCTCAGGGAGTGAAGTAGGTGGTATTCGTATACAAGAAACCAATGATGTCTGGCTTGAACCTGCTTCCGGCGACCCTGTTGAACCACCAAGAACACGGCGAACTGTTCCTATTAGGAGAGCAAACAGATTTCATGCACCTGAGGATGATAATGTGTACAGTATGGAATTAAGAGAACTTGTAAGCAGGTACTGCATCTTTGCTAAGTTCTCTCTTTCCAACTAGTATGTGATTTTAACCTGCTTGTGTAAGTCATAAGGAATTTCAGACTTACAATTGTAGAGAAATTATTGTACTATAAGTCGGTTATCTTTTTAATTGATTTTGTTTTTATCATAGGAGAAGTGTTTCTAATCTTCTTAGAAGTGGGTTTCGTGAGAGTTTGGACCATTTGATTCAATCATATGTTGAAAGGCAAGGTCGTGGGCCCATTGATTGGGATCTACACAGAAATTTGCCCACCCCAACATCACCAGAGGGTGGTCAAGAGCAGCATGAAGCTGTTGATAGACCTTCACTGGTTGCACCATCTCCACCAGTACCACCACCACAACCAATTTGGCACCATGACATGCCTCATTCTAGTTGGTCCCGTCACAGCATTCATCGTTCTGAACTTGTAAGTCAAGCATGCGATTCTGTTTTATTGCACTGCCATTTCTTTTGTTTTTTAAGTAGTAATATTTTTTCAAATGAGAACTCATGGAGCAGGAGTGGGAGATGATTAATGATTTAAGGGCTGACATGGCAAGACTCCAGCAAGGCATGAGTCACATGCAGAGGATGCTTGAGGCTTGCATGGATATGCAACTTGAATTGCAACGTTCTGTTAGACAAGAGGTTTCTGCTGCTTTGAATCAAGCTGGTGGTGGCCAAGGTAGATGTTAACATATAAACTGCACTTACTTGGTTATATATAGATATACGCTAAAGGTGTCAAAGTGGGTTGTAAGACGGGTCAATTGGCTAATTTTTCGGAGTATCAAAAATTGATTTCTGCATGACATAGTTTAAACTTATTAATTTATATTTGTTGTGTGAGGGGTAAACTTATCAAATAATAACTGTTGTATACAAATAAGATTCTGTTATATACAAATCACCTCCTATTTTTTTCGTACAGGTGGAGTTGGGCTGGGTTCACCTGTAACATTTTTTGTCCAAGGTTCTAAGTCAGATTTTATAAATAATTAGTGTGTCAGATATGATCACAAAGTTTCTATTATCTTAATAATGTTGTAATTTTTGAATAAAATAATTTAGGAGGTTTTATGCATTAAACATATGGACATGCTGCGTGACTTATGAGTCATGTTCTTTTTAGCTTAACTTTTTGATCAGTTAAGAGGTAAAACATAACCTGAACTGACCAATTCGTAAGTAATGGGTTAAAATTGTATTTGTCTCCTCTACTATATGTCTATATGCATGCAGAATAAAAGAAACGTAAACATACTGAATTGTCATGTAGGTATTGGTGCAGCAACTTCTGAAGATGGATGCAAATGGGTTCATGTAAAAAAGGGAACCTGTTGTGTTTGTTGTGATAGCCAAATTGATTCACTATTGTACAGGTACTCCATTAACTCTTTCTTCTATGTTTTGAGTAAATAAATTATGCCAATCACAACTAATTATTATGTCGAGTTTGATGGCAAGTTAACCATGAATAACCAATTTCTGATTTTTTTAATGAATTCTGATTTTATTACTTGGTGTAGATGCGGCCACATGTGCACGTGCTCAAAATGTGCAAATGAGTTGATTCGTGGAGGAGGGAAATGTCCCTTGTGCCGGGCGCCCATTGTTGAGGTGATCCGAGCTTACTCCATATTGTAAAAAAGAAATTACAAATCAACCGAGGAAGAAGAATTTAACCATCTACCGCTCAAATGAGGTAGGTTTCTCTAACTTCTTCGTGTTCTTTCACATGTAAAGTGTTCAGTTTTTCCTTTTTTTATTTTCAAATATGTTGCATAAATGGAAAGATAACTTGTGACTCTTGATTCTTCGTAAATAAAAATCCCATAGGAATGTAATTTTATAATTTTATTTTATTTGTTTGCATATTTTGTGTTTGATTCAATGGAAGGCACCACTATCTAAGAGTAGTTAAGAAATTGCATCTTACTTCACAAATTGCTTGTCTAAGATCATGACTCATGTATTCTTATTTGATCTTATATTGCTTTTTTTAATCATTTTGTCCATGTCAAGTCTTTCAACATCAACAATCATTAAATACATATGCAACCATAATGTACATAGAAAAAGCTAGAACATTATTGCTCATTAAAATCATAGCTGCTCTTGAACACACAAATTCATGTTGCTTTCTTGTACCAGTGATGATTTGATGGTGTGTATGTCATTACGAGATCTAGACAATAAAAACATGTGATACTCAATAATTTCCTACAAAAATAACTTAAATAGAAAACAGATATGAATTTGATTATTTGACCTTTTGCGTTCGATATATGTCGTTGCTTACCCAATGAAAAACTTTGAGCAAACTACCTACCTCGCTACCCTGTTTCGTATTGACTTGATGACATTGCACCATCACGCCACTTTCTATCAATCTCCCTATCACACCTTGCTACCACGTGGCCTACCACATTGTTAAGTAATCACAAGAAAATATTAAGATACTTATCTGTAGTTGAGAGACATGGAAGGTTGTTTAAGGGTTCTAGACTGCATCTCTTCAGGATTAAGAAGTGTGTTGGGGTGAACTGGCACAACAATTCTGATATGTGGAAGTAGATCGTAGAAACACAACAGCAGCAACAAACATCAACCTGCTGTTTGGTTTTATCAGCTACTGATTTGCAATTTAAGTTGCTGTTTTAGGCTGATTATAAGCAGGTTATGATGGCTGTTGGTCGTGTATTGGTGGCGCAAACAAAGAACATCAACAGACACACAAATTATTGAAATGGAAAAGGAGGATACTTGAGTTCACGTGGTTCGGTCTAATTTGACCTATGTCCACGACTACACTACAAGTCAATTTTATTACGAGTCTTAGAAGATTACAATTTCATCATACCTATATTTGCAGGCTAGAGATTAATGTTAGAAACTTGGAGATTGATAGGTTGTGAAATCTTTGCCAAAAATAACTAAAATGGTTGTCACGTTTGGGTGTGCCCTTTGAATGCAGCAGCCTCCATACAACCCAACAATCTATTACTTGAAGGCTGATCCATCCAGTTGTGCTTCATCTTGTAATTTTGTAACTTCATCTCGTGCTAGGGCAAAACTTTCACATCATTTTGTCCTTGGAAGGCCGTTAAACTCTTTTGATGTCATGATCTTTATAACATATCTGCCGGTGAAATTATTTGATTCAAGTTTTGCTCTTTACCCGTGATCTCATCATCACTTTCATAACATGCTCTCATTGTAACCTATTTCATACTGTGCTGGTTTCTGAACAATACTGTGACCCATCACTCTTCATCAAGAACAAGTATGACCGATGGAGAGAATCTCTGTGGAGGTTTTGTAGTTCAACCGGCTCTTCTGACCCTTGTGAAGCTGGAGCTGTAGCCGGAGGATATGGACCATCTTTAACCACCGTCACAAGCCTCTCCCGATCTTTCAGATTTTACTGATCTATCTGACGCTCTAAGCCTTTCTTGATTGTTCTTCCTGATCCTTTCTTGAGTGTTTTTCTTAAGCCTTTATTAATTGCTCTTTTTGAAACTCTGAACTTGCTTTAGTTCTCTCTTTTAAATCTGTGAAGATAACCTTATTCTGCACACATGGCTCATACAACCTAACTTTTACTTTCGTTATATATTTATACACTAACTTTAGTTACCCGTGTATTACACGGAAGTATGAATAGTTAATTATTAAATAATATAAAAATAAAAATAAAATCAAGTGTGCTATATATTAAATAAGACATAACAACTTTTGATTATAAGGTCATAAATGAACAAAAACATCCTTGTAAACTACATTTGTAGTAACATTAGTAGGTTTACACTCATTATCTAAAGCTAAAAGCTTTAATCTATCTTACTCTTAACTTGTGACAAGATGTCATAAAGCTGATCATGCGTATGCGTAAAAATAGGCTTTTTCAAGTATAAACTGACACTTGACAGAGATTGATCTTAACTTTTGTTTACTGTCATAGTGAAATATACAGTCAAAGAAAACGGTCTTCTTTTAGACTTAAAATGAATACTTTTGACGGGACCAAATCGTGAGCTAGATATTGAGTGGGTGTGATAATATTAGTATAATATACACCGAAAAGTTATGTGCAATAATTAAATCAATTTCGAATTATTTTGACCTTGTAATCAAATATAGATATATAGTATTGAATCGGGTTGGACCTGGATATAAATGTTCATAATATCTTTTATTGGTTGTTGATTATTATTTATTTAATACTAACTTTAGTAAACCCGTTACTCGTGTATTATATGGGTTGAAAAAATAAAATATTAAATATAATAAAATTTTATGAAGTATAAAATATAATTTAAAATAAAATATGATTAAAATTACATATGAGTAATAATTATAAGTAATAAAATAACGATATCAATTTTAAACTTTTGCTTTTAAACTTTCTTTCCAAAAAAAGTTAGACAGTTTTTTCAAAACAACCGTATTAAAAATATTATTTTTAAATTTTTTTATTATAACTCTTAATTTTAATTATTTTTATTTATAAAAAATTTACTTTTTGAAAATACCAATTTTAAAATATTTATATTTTTAAAAAAAATTAGATGTTTTAGAAAAAAAATTTTAATTGTATAAAAAATTATTTTCTAGAAATAACATTAATAAAAAGACATCTTTCTTAAAAAAGAATTAAAATTATTTAATATTCCTTAATTTAGATAATTATTTAAGAGAAGAGAGATGCGAGAAAAACAAACTTAGGAAGTTTAAAAATATATCAAGTGTCTCCTAAGTTACTCTTTTAGTATTATATATAAATATGGAAGATTCTTTTTAGGTCTTGAATGAGTATGATATCCTTTAGTGTTCACGTAAATCCCGACGAGGTATTCATTACAATGCTTCCCATGCTGGTGATATGTTTCAAACAACTCATGTAACCTATTCTTAACCTCTAACACCATGTGCGACACAATTTTAATGACTTTTTCAGACATAAGATTTTTCTCGGATATGTTATACACAATCATCTTTATAAAACAATTAATGTTCAACAAAATATGATTTTACAGTAGGATCCAAGATAATGACAACATACATGAAGTCATTAGAGCTTGTTAAACTTTCTTCAATACTTGTCTACACAAAAATCAAAGTGGAATCCCCACACATAGAGATGTTTGTCTACATCTAAGGTTTATCTACAAAAAGGTGAGCCACGGGTTTTGAAGTGATCTATACAATTGTCGTTATAGTTTTGAGCTTTTCTAGAAATTCAACCACTTGTATGCACTCACTAAAGTCTGAATATTCAAGAACTCTATTTGAATCACGAAAATAAGTATTATCTTTAAGTTCTTAGCCAGAAAATGCCTTAAAACTAGAATTTCACCCAGTAGAACAATTACCACGTAAAAGCTTTTTTGATTTAACTTTTAAATCTTTCATGCTCTTTTTAAACTTTATTGTTCTTTATGTTTGTATTTCTAATGTACTTAACTGCTTTTCGCAAACATTCGATGTGAAATTTATGTTTTGATAATCCATCTTTCACAATTGGGTTTAAAATATGTCTTGCACCTAACATGAAAATATTTTTCACTTGCACACAAATTAGAGAACTTTTTCACGAAATAATCAATCGTCTTATCATTACTAGAAGCATTATCAAGTATCACCATCATGGTCATAACATTCTTTATACCACAAACAAAGAAAACGTCGCAAAGTTTACAATTTCACGAGTTGTACTTAGAAGTGATCAGTCTATCCCGAAGCGTTCACCATTCAAGAGTGTTGCACTATATATACACATATATAACACATGTATAGTTCATTTCCATGGATGGTTTTAAGACGAGAAAAAAGAGAGTCTGGACTCTCTTATGTTCTAGTTCCATTGTACGAGGGACGAACATCTTTTGTTCGTTTAGCAAACGCCAACCACCTTCTTGTACACAGAAAAGCCTGGTGGGATTCTCATCCAAATTGGTTATCTCATACAATACTTTTATATATTGCAACTGTTATACCTTGGGAAACATACGTGAACAGACGATATCGATTCAAGGCATATAATTTAGTTTCTTCCTCTACTCTAACTCGAGCTATTGCAAATTTATGTTTGATTTTACATATATATAATTGTAGCCTCTTTTGCATTTGTGCTATTTCATAACAAAAAAAATGATTTTCTGATAGCTAAATTGTGACTATTTAAAAAACTGATACAAGACAAACAATTGATAATCATCTTGCATGTGTCATGGGTCCATAAAAACAAAACACATCATAAAAGCAGGAATGGCTCATGGCTCCCGTGAACTCACTCTGGCATCTATCACCCTCTTTCTAGCACAAAAATCCACATAATAATATTATAAACCCTTATCATTTCCACCGATTACTCTAGATTCTCTAACCACACTCCTTCATAATTATAGTCTCTCATGATTTGTACCTGACAAAATGAGTGGGTCAGGTTGGGTAAAGGGTTAGAATATGCCAATCAGAAAAAGTTTAGAATTGTTTATTCGGGTCAGAATGAGTTCTTTTCAATGTGGGTTCTAGTCAAAACGGGTCGTAAAAACAAGTTGTACCTTACGTGTTATAGGTAGGGTGTTCAATGTTTTAGTTAACATTTTATTTCGATTATGGAATTTTTTGGGTTGTCTGTTAACCGAACCGAACCGAACCGAATTGGGAGCATGTCTATCCAAACTAAATTCGACAGATTAAACTAAATAAAAGAATTCAGAGTTCAGATTCAGTTGAATTAAAATAACTAAATTAAATAAGTAAGATTTTGCAGAACCGATAACCTAATCGGATAAGCAAGATTTTTGTGGAACCGATAACCGAACCGAATAAGCAAGGTTTGGTTTTCCCCGAAAACGAATACAATTTTTTTTTTGTTTTCTTTAACAATTATAGGTTGTGCATATTCTCTGTCCCGGAAGAATTCTACCCCTATAAAGCCTACACACATATTTGGTTTGGAGTCTTGAAGAAAACCCTTAACAAAATATGGTTTCTTCTTCTTATTATTATTTCCTACCACTCCTTATTCTCACAATATCTTGCACACAAAACCCTAGTTTGTTTGCCAATGGTGACACGAGTTTGATCCAAAAAACATGCAAAACCACCAAGTTTACGATCTTTGCGTATCATCTCTCGAATCCGACTCAACCAGCCTACAAGCCGACACAAAAGGGCTCGCGATTATTATGGCGAGATTCGCAATGGCTAACGCCACCAACACCAACTCTTTCTTAACGTCTAATGTTCTCGTAAAGAACACGACCAGTGATAGTTTAATGAAGAAAGTGTTGAAGCTATGCGCCGATAGGTATTTGGCTGCTGGTAGCTCGTTGCAAGATTCGGTTAAAGAATTGGAGTCAGAAATGTATGATTACGCTTATATGCATGTGATGGCAGTTGCGGATTATGCAAATTCGTGTCATAATGCGTTTAAGAGGTACCCTAAGTTAGTTTATCCACCTGAGATCTCTGCTAGAGAGGAGGGTTTAAAGCGCATTTGTGATGTGCTTATGGGAATTATTGATAGTCTTGGGAATTGACATGATTTACAATTTTAGTAAATGTTTAGGGTTTGGTGTTTGTGTCATTTGTTGTATGGGTACAAATTTTATGTTCTTTTGTTGTGTAATCTTTTAATCTGTCAATAATTTCGGATTTAAATGGTACATGTATTAAATTAGAATCACGTTGAGTTGGTCATAGGTTGACAGTTTTCGGGGCTCACTTTGCGGGTCAGAACTATTGGAAGACAAAAGATAACTTATTTAGACGAATAGTGTGCCGATGCCATTACCCCCAAAAAGCCTACATTAGCAGTGCGGGTTATAAACATAACTTTAGCACGATCTTAAACATGTTGGTTTCATGTTTTTATTTTATTTTAATTTAGTTATCTAGATTGTTTTCTGGACATGTATGGATCTTACTTTCCTATTAAAGTATTTGGTGGATACACAATTTATAATCGAATAAGTCAAAAGTTCAGTTTCAAAGAACTATATGTTCTTTTTATATAAACGAAAGTTCTAATTCGTACTTGAAAACGGACCAAATACATCTTTTATATCATGGTTGAGCCTTACTACAAACGGTAACGTTCTTCATGAAAATACAGGACAGCTGAAGGTTATCATTGTCAATATATGACGATTGCATAAGTGAGAATCTTCAGTAGTGACTCTATTGACTCTATTGATGCCTAAGTTGCTGCTCATCAGTTACAAATGATGACTTAGTTTTTTGTCGTTCATCACTTGCTAATGATGCTTAGTAACTACTATGCGTCCTTAGAACTATTATAATAATTCTTGATAACTATTATAATTATGTTTTATGATAATAGTTTAGCCAGATGACATAATTAGTACCCGCGCTTACTAAGTTTTATTTGATGAAGTAACCATTTATGTAAGGGGTATTATGATTTCCATTAGGTGTCTAATAAATAGGAGGGATCAACAGGGATTCATGTATGGTTATTTCATTCACTGCCATTAAACCCTTCCGTGAAGAACCACCAACATTAATCTCATACAATTATCCATCAAGTTGAGATACCATAACGGAATCAATATGGCATCATCATCTTCTACATCTAAGCCAATCATTCCTACAAGTAAGTGATTCAATCTTTTCTCTTTTTGATGATTACATGATTGAATTGATATTAGGGTTTATGAGATATTGATTTGGAATCAAGAATTAATCAACATGATGTGCTTATGGGAATTATTGATAGTCTTGGGAATTGACTTGATTTACAATTTTAGTAAATGTTTAGGGTTTGATGTTTGTGTCAGTTTGTTGTATTACAAATTGTATTTCTTTTGTTGTGTAATCTTTTAATCTGTCAATAATTTCGGATTTAAATGGTTTTTTTAATACATGTATTAAATTAGAATCATGTTGAGTTGGTCATAGGTTGACAGTTTTCGGGGCCACTTTGCGGGTCAGACTATTGAAATACGAAAGATACTTATTTAGACGAATAGTGTGCCGATGCCATTACCCCCAAAAGCGCTACATTATCAGTGCGGGTTATAAACAACTTTAGCACGATCTTAAACATGTTGGTTTCATGTTTTTATTTTATTTTAATTTATTTATCTAGATTGTTTTTTGGATCATGTATGGATCTTACTTCCCTATTAAAGTATTTGGTGGATACACAAAATTTATAATCGAATTAGTCAGAAAGTTCAGTTTCAAAGAACTATATGTTCTTTTATATAAAACGAAAGTTCTAATTTCGTACTTGAAACGGACCAAATGCATCTTTTATATCATGGTTGAGCCATTACTACAAACGGTAACCGTTCTTCATGAAAATACAGGACAGCTGAAGGTTATCATTGTCAATATATGACGATTGCATAAGTGAGAATCTTCAGTAGTGACTCTATTGATGCCTAAGTTGGTGCTCATCAGTTACTAATGATGACTTAGTTTTTGTCGTTCATCACTTGCTAATGACGCTTAGTAACTACTAATGCGTAGTTATTGCTCCTACTGATGGCCAAAGTTGCTGCTGATCATAGTTGCTACTGTTCATAATTTTCTACCGATGATCAATACTTCTTACTATTGTATTATAAGTTCTTTGTGATCGTTAATTACATGCGACATTTTACCATTCGGAAATGTCAAGCGACTCGACCACCCTACCAACAGTTCAACAATTCGACACCAATTATAAGTCATTCTTGTGACTAACCCTTTGTGTAAACCGGTATCACGTGTCAATCAGCATGTGTAGGATATGTAAAAACTTTTTAAAAGTTTATGCATCATAATGGAACTAATGTTTAAGTTTATGTCTATGAAATAAAAATTGAAATTTTACGTCTCACAATCAATTTTTATATGTTCTTTGATTCTTTCGGTAGCTGGTAACTATTTGTCATGATGAAACATAATTCGAAAGTTTAATTATATACCATCTTGTTTTTAGAATATATATAAAAATATTTATTATTTAAAAAATTAAAAATCATAATGACTGCACACTTTGTCTATCAATTTTGGCCAACTCGTATTCAAATTAAAGTGAGACGTGTTGATCTAGTACGTTTAAAATATTTAGGGATAATTTAAATATTACTAATTATCAACTTAATGATACGTTAATGGTTATGTAATGAACATTAAAGGTTGTACATGTTTTTGTTTTCTCTTTAAAGTTTTTATCTTAAATCCAATACTTTTACGTCTTTTACAATTTAACCTTTACAATTTTTTAATTTCAACTTTAGTCCCCTATACTTTTCATCTTTTAAAAATTTTCGTTTTACATTTCGGTTTTAATTTTGAGAGTTAACACGCGTAACGTGCGCGTGTGGTTCAATGTTGTTAGGCCTATTTTTTTCTGTTTAACGGTTACGTCACAACGTGC
The DNA here is from genome assembly GCA_025506505.1 of Flaveria sonorensis. Lineage (NCBI taxonomy): Eukaryota > Viridiplantae > Streptophyta > Magnoliopsida > Asterales > Asteraceae > Flaveria > Flaveria sonorensis. The sequence continues at coordinate 45,103,781 of CM046430.1, read as the reverse complement.
GAGTCCTAGATCGACTTTGTTATGTTTTTAATGTTTTACGTTTCACGTGCGTGATTCAACGCTTTACGTCTACTTTCTATTCGGTTTTATTTTTCCTTTTTTAGTAAAACTCTTTTGGTGTTGGTGTTCGCTGACTGTGGTGTGACATTTGTGCTACTTGAAATGTTTTTACGTCCCCTTCGCAACGCAAGGGGCCTAATACTAGTTATATATAATAATAAACAAGTCTCCTGTTATGAGTAAAGTCAACATAGACAAGTGTAGGAACTTGTTTGTTCTTTTGTATTAGTTCAGGGGTATAATGTGTATAAGAGGGGAGCGGGAAAGTGATTTGAGTGATCTAATTTCTCTCTTGTCTTTCCGTCATTCTTTGAAAACACTCTGCAAATTACTTGTTAATGCAAGTGTGTAGTTCATGTTTGAATCATTAGTTGTTTTTTGCTTGATGATCATTCTTTGATATTAATTGTTCATCCGCTGTATACTTCAACGTATCCGCTGTAGATTTCAACAATTGGTATGAGAGCCTAGGTGAAGGCTCGGATCGGTGAACGATTAACTGACGAAAGAACAAGATAGTGTCGACAAAATTCGAATTGGAGAAATTCGATGGGAAGAATGACTTTGGGCTGTGGAGGGTCAAGATGCGAGCGCTGCTGGTGCATAACGGAGTGGTAGATGCACTGAACGGGGAAGAACGCCTGCCAGGGAATCTCACAACAAAAAAGAAGAAAGAGATCATGGAGAAGGCACCCAGTTTGATCATACTCAGCCTTAGTGACCGAGAGTTGAGAGAAGTCTCAAAGGAAACCACGACGGCGGGAATTTGGCCAAAGCTGATCGTTATACAGTGACGAAATCACTAGCCATAGGCTATACCTCAAGAAGAGGTGTATACGTTCCAAATGATCCATGAAATCATTAGAAGATCATAACAGATGAGTTCAATAACTCATCTTGGATCTTGAGAACATAGAGGTTGAATTAGATGAGAAGATCAGGCGATCATCTTTCTCACCTCTCTCTCATCATCTTATGAGCATTTCGTGGATACTTTAATGTACGGCAGGGAGACTTTGTCAATGGAAGAAGTGCTAGCCGCATTGAATTCTAAAGAATTAAAGAAACGAACTGATCATAAGGATGAAGGTGGAAAGGGGCTGACGGTGAGAGGTAGATCTGATCAAAGGGGCTTCAAGAAAAGGGGCCAATCAAGATCCAAGTCTAAGACCAAGAAGAGGTAATTTGTATGCAATTCTGATAAGTATTTCAAGAGAGACTGCCCAGAATTGAAGAAGAAAAGGAATGATGTTAGTGGAAGTCATAAGGGTCACATCAACAATGCTGCACAAGATGATTCTTCCAAAGGGTATGAAAGTTCTGATGTTCTTAGTGTGACTAATGATAAAGTCATGGAAGGTTGGGTTATAGACTCAGGTTGTTCCTTTAACATGACCCCAATTAAAGAGTATTTTTTCTGAACTAAAGAGACAAGAGCTTGGAACTGTTAAGCTAGGTGATAACAGGCCATGTGACATTCTTGGTATTGGCATAGTTAGGCTCAAGTTAAAGAATAGGAGTTAATTATCCCTTAAAGGTGTAATGTACATTCCCAGTCTCAAAAGAAGTCTTATGTCACTTGGAACCTTTGAAAAGGAGGGTTATCATGTTAGTTTAAGAGATGGTAAAGCCAAGGTGTGCAAAGGAGCTCTGGTGCTTTTAATGGATCAAGGCAAGGCAATAACACTTATGTTATGGATGGTCATGGTGACCAGGGGGCAGCCACAATGGCTACTTCCGAAGATCATCTTGTTACAGCCCTGTTATGGCATAGGCGGCTGGGTCATATAAGTCAGCAAGGCCTTGGTGAATTGTGTAGTCAACAGGTTTTGGGTAAGCTAACCCAAAGCAACTATGGGTTCTATGAAACTTTTATGATGGGAAAACACAGGAGGGTAAAGTTCAACAGAGGTAAACATACCACCAAGGGGATATTAGACTATGTGCATTCGCTAGGTAAGGCATGTTACTTCATGTCTATAATTGATGATTTTTCAAGAAGGGTGTTAAGTGCATTTAAAGAATGGAAAGTCCTGGTTGAAACTCAAATAGAAAATAAGGTAAAGAAGTTAAGGACTAACAATGGCTTTGAGTTCTGTGGGCTGAGTTAACAAATTCTATAAAGAGAATGGGATAGCTAGGCACTTGACTGTTCCAGGAACACCCTAACAAATGGACTGGCAGAACGCATGAATAGACTCATTTGGAAAGGGTAAGATGTATGTTGACAAGTTCAGGGCTTCCAAAGCGGTTCTAGGCAGAAGCTGTAACTACTGCAGCCTACCTCATTAACAGGTCACCTTCCAGGGCCTTGGATATGAGGTGTCCAATGGAAGAGTGGACTGGATGTAACGTGGATTATAATGGGCTGAAGGTGTTTGGTTTAGTGGCATATGCTCATGTGAGTGAAGGTAAACTTAAACCTAGGGCCTGCAAGTGTGTTTTTCTGGGTTACCCTGAGGGAGTAAAGGGGTACAGATTATGGAAGATTGAGGGCATTCCTAAGATGATAACTAGTAGATATGTAGTGTTTCATGAAAGCATGGTTTATAAAGATGTGGTGGGCAATAAAGGTGGGGGGTCCAGTTCTAATGAGACAAGGAATGATGAAGTTCAGCTTGAGGTGGAGCTTGAATCTTCCAAAGGCAATTCTAGATCTTCCGAAGACAATTCCAGATCTTCCGAAGGCAATTCCAGATCTTCCGAAGGCAAGTCTAGATCTTTTGAAGGCAATTCCAGATCTTCTGAAGGCAAGTCTAGATCTTTCGAAGGTAAGTCTGGATCTTCCAAAGACAAGTCTCAAAAGAAAGGTTCGAAAGAATAGAATGTTTTTGAGTATAGTATTGTAAGGGACAAGCCAAGAAGGAAGGTCATACCTCCCTGAGGTTTAAAGATAATGAAGATATCTTAGTTGTGGCCTTTATTGTAGCTGAACAAGAATCCATGTATGAACCATTGAATTATTCAGATGCCATAAGTTCAAAGAATAGTGACAAATGGTGTGAAGCAATAAAAGAGGAGATGGCTTCATTGCAAAAAAATGGCACTTGGGAACTAGTGGATAGGCCAGCAGGTCAAAAGCTGGTGGCTTGTAAGTGGCTATACAAGCGGAAGGAAGGTATGCCAGGGATCACAGGTCCTAGATATAAAGCTAGAATGGTAGCAAAAGGGTTTACTCAGAAGGCTGGAGTGGATTACACTGAGATTTTCTTACCAGTGGTAAAGCATACCTCTATTAGAGTACTATTGTCTATGGTTGCTTGTTTTGATTTGGAATTAGAGCAATTAGATGTAAAACTGCTTTCCTACATGGTTACTTGGTGGAGCAGATCTATATGTCTCAACCTTGTGGGTTTGTAGAGCCTGGGTTGGAAGAAAGTGTGTCTGTTAAAAAAGTCTTTGTATGGGCTAAAGCAGACTCCAAGACAGTGGTATAAGCGGTTTGATGAGTTTATGGTTACTCATGGCTTCTATAGAAGTTCTTATGATAGTTGTGTATACTTTAAAGAGTATGATGAGGGAAAGTATGTGTACTTGTTGCTATATGTTGATGATATGTTAGTAGCTGCGAAGGATAAACAAGAGGCTATTTATGATAGAGTTTGAAATGAAAGAGTTGGGTGTTGCTAGAAAGATATTGGGTATGGAGATACACAGAGATCGAAAGTTGAAACTTCTAAGGCTCACTCAGACTTCTTACACCAAAAGGGTCTTGATGAACTATGGTATGAGTGGGTGTAAGCCTGTTAAGACTCCTTTGGCTTCACATTTTAAGGTTGTCAGGTCAAGAATGCCCAAAATCTAAAGAAGAAGTTAGGTACATTGAGAAGGTTCCATATGCTAATATGGTAGGGAGTTTGATGTATCTAATGTTGTACAAGGTCAGATTTGAGGTATGCTGTTAGCCTAGTAAGCAGATATTTGGCTTTTCCTGGTAAGTCTTATTGGGTTGCTGTCAAGTGCATCTTGCGGTATCTTAGTGGTACTAAGGAATGGGGCTTGTCATTTGGTGATACTTCTCATGACAAGTGTGTGTAGAAGGATTTGTGGATGCTGATTTTACTAAGGACTTAAATAGAGACAGATCAATTACTGGTTATGCATTTAAAGTTCTTAGTAATGTGGTAAGTTGGAAAGCACAGTTGCAGCCAGTAGTAGCATTGTCTACTACTGAAGTTGAGTATATAGCACTGACTGAAGCAGTGAAGGAGGCTGTGTGGTTGTAGGGTTTGGTTGGTGAGATGGGTTTGAAGTTGGTGAAGTCTGTGGTGTTCTGTGATAATCAGGGGCAGTGCAACTTTCAAAGGATAATGTGTTTCATAAGAGAACTAAGCATATTAATGTCAAGCTTCATTTCATTCAAGATATAGTCAATTCTGGTGCAGTTGAGGTTGTTGGAATTAATGCTAGTGTTAATCCTGCCGATATGTTTACCAAGTCACTTCCAGGTTTCAAGTTTAAGTTTTGTGTGGAAGCTTTAGGTGTTGGTTAAAGTTTATGTTGAATTTAAGGTGGAGATTGTTATGAGTAAAGTCAAAATAGACAAGTGTAGGGACTTGTTTGTTCTTTTGTATTAGTTTAGGGGTATAATATGTTAATTGGTTAGTTAGGTTGTTAATGACTGTTTACCGGTCGTGTATAAGAGGGGAGCGGGGAAATGTTTGAGTGATCTAATTTCTCTCTTGTCTTTCCGTCATTCTTTGAAAACACTATGTAAATTACTTGTTAATGCAAGTGTGTAGTTCATGTTTGAATCATTAGTTGTTCTTTGCTTAATTATCATTCTTCGATATTAATTGTTCATCCGCTGTATACTTCAACGTATCCGCTGTAGATTTCAACATCTCCTAAGTTCTATTAAACTTATTTTTGTGCTTAACTTTCATTAGGTGTTTTAGTATTGTGTAATTAGTTTTAGTAATTTTAATCTTCTTCTGAAAAGTGAAAAAAAGAAACATATGATCTTAACTATTATTATTTTTTTTCAAATTAACTTTAAAATATGGATAGTAGTGAATAAAAGCTTTCAGTAAACAATACTCAAGTTTCATTCATAAATCTTAGGTTACTATTTACTAAAGTTTTCTATACATAAGCATGAATATATATGATCAAAAACTATTTGGTCCACCAATACACTATGTCGCTCATAAAATTGATCATGATGAGATGGAATCGAAACGCAATGTAAAATCAAACAAAAGTTTAGTTGGCACAGATATTGTTTTTAAAAATATTTGCCATTTCAATCTTTTTATCACAAAATCACGGTGATAAAATAACGATGAACATTCGAATCCAATAAGTGGTATGTGGTTCTTTGAATTTTTAGAGAATGAGTTTTCATGGTTACCAAAAGAACGTGACGGTGTCTTAGCGGAATTCGATGTCGTATCCGACTCGGCCTTTCCGTGTTCTTTCGGTTTCGAATGTTTTCGTTCTCTGACTTTTCTCTTTCACCTATAAAATATAAATAATAAAGTCAACCATGGGCCCTAATATGAATGGACAGAGACACAGAGTGACAGACAGCGAAATTGTGTTGGGCAAGTAGTCTCTTTCAGTGGGCCAGCCCATTACTTATTCAAACTGTACAAGTTATTTCTCTAACAGTGATTTGCACCAATGTCACCATATAATTAAAGTTCTTTCATTGATGTGTACATCAAAGTATTTTTTCTTTTTGTATTTTGAAAAATATAACATGTATAGTCATTTTTGTCAAGCACTGTATCATTATAACAAATTTGTCAGGATTATAACAGATTGAATCATGAAAATTGTAACATTTGATTTTTTTTCTTTCAAATTTGTTGGAGTTTTAATGAAAAGTTAAAACCCTAGCTTCCATTATCCATTATCATGAAAACTTTTTAAGATCAAAATCATGATATGAAAGAAGCAAAGATAGACCTTGAGCTTAGGCAAAGATAGACACTATCACATGGAAATTAAAATCTCTAACAAGCTGTGTTTTAGCTGATCCCGTTGTTAGTCGGGTATTGATGGGTCCGTAAGTCCTAAAAAAGTAAAATACAATATTATTTGACAAGGATGAAAGTGAAAAGTTCAAGACTACCCCTACCACCTAATGAAGATTAACCTTAAAAGCTTTAACAGATACATTTTATATATATTGAAGCGTGGATGTTTTTTTGTAACGGTATCCCCCGTTATTATTATATGTTCTTTGAATGGTTTGTGACCAATTAATGTTTCTCTTTCAGAAGCAACAATTTTACTTCAGTAAAATTGACACAATTGGGTCTGCAAGATGAAACTTTATGAATCTTCAGGTTACTTTATATTGTTCTAATCTCGTCTTTTAAATCCTTTAACGTGTTTGAAGATCTTACATGTGCCAACTTTATCTATCTGTAGTTAAAATAATTAGTTTCAAGTATTGTCAGTACATCTCACTGTAACGCGTGAGTTCATGTAAAGATTTTTCTTTTTATATAAGTTTTAGATTACATTAAGTTAATCTTGTTTTCACGTTTAGTACGCCACAACGCGCACTGTTTTAAGGCTAGTTATTTATTAATAATTTAAGTTATTTTCTATTATTTTATATAATAAAATTATAAAGAAAATATTTATTATAAAGGTAAATTTGTTTATAAGAAATAATGTAAATTAGTAGATGATAGGAAAACATAGGGGCGTTTGGAAAACAATGGAACTTTGAGGAGAAATGAGGGATAAGAGCGCAAATCATAGTGTTTTTGAGCCGAAAATAGACGTGTTTCTTGGTGTTTAAATTGCTTAATGTTGTAAATGCTAACAGCAATGAGGAAAATACCACATGTTTTATAAATATTTTATAGGCAAATTTAATTTTAATAATTCAAACTATTACTCATTGGCCGATAATAATCCATACTATTGATTTGGCCGGTAATAATCCCAACTTTCAATTTTGTTACCATCAACAGTCCCAGTAGTGTAATTATTATACATTCACACTCGATTTGTACTTATTTTAGTCTCGATTTAGCTTGATTTCATTACCTTCATATTCATTATTGTGAACGAAATCGAATCGAAATTTTTAATAATTATGTTACTAGGACTGTTGATGGTAATAAAATTGAAAGTTGGGATTATTACGGTCAAATCAATAGTATGGATTATTATCGGCCAATGAGTAATAGTTTGGATTATTAAAATTCAATTTACCTATTTTATATTACACCAACTTTCTACATTTATCAACGTGGGAAGAAAGTTTTTAGAAAAGCTATTATTGTTTTTCTATCTATCAATAAAAAGATAACTATATTAGAAAAGACTGGTCACGAGAAGCTTATTTACAATAAATTTCACCTAACTTTTTTTTTTCATAAAGAAGACCTTGAAATAAAATGTTATTTGACACTTCAAAATCGGTTGAGTCGCATACTCTCTAGTTGAGTCTATATTATAACCCAAACAAACCTCAAATATTGTGAAATTTATAAACTCTGCTCACACTCTTTTATTCATAGATCTAAGTAAAAATCTCAATCTTCATGCTCTAATAAAAGGATATCTAAGAGGGGCACGTGGCAACACCATATTCCTACTCACTAATTTTTTTCCGCTTCTCTCTTCTATTTAATAATCACATTAATTACTAATAATATTATTTAACTTTATTTTTGATTAAAATAGGTTTTTAATAAATTAAGAAGATCTTTTATTTATGTTATTTCTAAGGAAATAATTTTGCATAAAATTAGAAAAATTTTTAGAACATCAAACTTTTTTAAAATACAAAATATTTTATAATTGGTGTTTTTAAACAGTAAATTTTTATAAACAAAAATAATTAAAATTGAGAGTTATAATAAGAAAGTTTTTAAGTATGACATTCTTTTAAACGTTTGTTTTAAAATAAAATTTTTATTTGATTTATTATAAGAAATATTTTAATCATATATTATTTTAGAATATCGATTTATAATTAATAAATTTTCATTCTATTTAATATTTTTTTATTCAACCCGTGTAATACACGGGTTTACTAAAGCTAGTAGTTTATAATATACGATCATAGTTTATAATATACGATCATATATTATGGGATGGTCGGTCTAAAAGAGTTATGGACTAACGGTAGAACAGAAAGAGAGAGATGAAGAAGGAGCTATCAGAAGACGGAGCGAACCTTAAAAACTAATCGGATCATAACCATATGCAAAAAAGAAAAGATTAATAAAAGATTGAAATGGCCTGTGATCAAAAATCGAATGAAGTCCAAAAACTAGTCACATGTTGTGATGAAATCATATGGTCTTTAGAATCAATTCGACCAGTCCAACCAGTAAACCAATACAGTTATTGGAATCCGTATTCAAAATATTATTTTTTTTGAACGGCTAATTGAATTACTAACAGACCACTGACATATCTGCTATTACTTGAGTACGGAACTTAGAGTACTAGACTGACACGTACCGAATTTGAGACTATTTTCTAAAGAAAACCCACTTTAGATGAGAAAACCCTCTGTGACATCCTGAAAACTTTTTTTAAATCACAACCTCACAGATGAGACTTGAACTTAAAAACTTTCTTATTATAATAAAATTTTGAGATAATTCATCTCAACCACTAAATGGTCATTGATTAAAATTAACCATTAAAATTTGTTTTTAGATTAAAATTTAAAAAACATACCAAAATAAAAAAAAAATAACCTCCAAATATCATTTTTGATAGATTTCATGAAAGTGACAAGTATCATGCAAACACCTTATATCAATATTCCCCAACATCACGTTCATCTCTTTAAACTTAAACCTCCAACACATCTCCTCTCATTCTCCCTCCAAATTCTCCATCATCTTCATTTTTCACCGGAATTTCTCCATTTTCCGGCAATGGCGGTGGCGGAACTAACACCTACTAACACAACAACCCAATTCACCAATTCAAATTTCTCATACGTGTCATCCTCCGCCCGTCTCTCCGACCACCGTCGCCTGAGTTTCCAGCATCTTTCTAGAACTCCGGCCACCGCTATCCGCTACTCCGTTACATCAGAGTTAGATTATTATTATTATTATTATTATTATTATTATTATTATATTATTTTATTATATTATTATTATAATATTCAAGAAAAATTAAATAATCCAAAATTACAGGAAATAATTTCTTCCCATTTTATTTTTCTTCTAGTTGTAATATTAGCTTTACTGAAATTAGTTTCTATCAGAATAGTTTCATTTAAAGGTTTATCTACCATTTTAAAATGAGGATTAAGCGTAAATAAAGGTTTATAATAAATTCTGTAACAGATACATATTACCTCTGATCCTGGTACATAATTGTAACCATGTGTTTTAACATCAGGGTTAAAGCATCTAAAATATTAACATCAGATAATGATAATTGTAAATTAGGATAAACATTAAAATAGACTGGACCATGAGCCAGACTTGATTGAACAATTCCCATAAGGGATTGTTTCCAATTTAAGTTTCTAGCATCTCTAAGAGCTGCTACAAAACTTTCGGGTAAGCCTTCTAAAGTTAGAGGTTAAATGCAATTTGCACAAGACCAATATGTGGATAATAATCCAATAAATATATCACAGACTAATGAAGGGTCAGTTCAAATACAATTTGAAAATAATAAAATAAAAATATGAACCCTCTTTGTCTAAATCAGTGTCATCACACTATTATATTTCCCCTGTAGATTATACTGTTAGAAGTCCTTCTAGGGCATCAACATCTAGGATTAAGGAAGAATTTCCTGAAAGAAAAATAGATGAATTAAGAATAAACTCGGATAATATAGTTCGAGGAATTAGAATAGATCCGGAACTAACCGAATCAGAAATAAATTTTGTATAATTATGAATACAAAAGAAAAAATAGATTTTACTCCGGGGTCACCGGTAAGAGAAGAAATTTCTAAAGAATTTCTTCAACCAAAATGGGAATTATTTAGAACATGGTTTTTCAAAAATTTTGAAAAAACAGATAAAGAATTTTTCAGAGAAGAATTCTATAATGAATTGAATGAAAAACAAGAGATCATACCTTTTGTTCCATGGTTTATTGAAAATATACTAATAGTATTATTTCTGTCATAGAAAGAAATTTTAATATCAATGGAAACGTAGTATCAAATGTTTTCCCTCCTACTAATGGTTTTAAAATCGAAAAACAAGGAGAGGAAAGATACTATCAAGCTTTTCAAAACTTCTGAAAGGTGAAACCTTGCAGACGACTATTTCTCATATAAATGGTTTAATAAAACAACAAAATTATTCAAATCTTTATTTAATAATAATTGGAGAACAACTCCAGGATATTTCTAAGAAAATGGATAAAATATTATGCCATTTGAAAGAAAAACAAGTATCATAATAAATGATCAGATAAAAATAAAGAGTCTATTGCGACTCCTAGCATTCAATTACCTCCTAAGGTAACAGATTTCAAAATAAAATCCGAAGAAATCTCAATGCAAACGCTAAATGATACAATTAATATTTTAAAAATTTAAAAATAAATACATTATCAGATTTTGAAGATAGTCTAAAAAAACAAAAGATCAATGATGAGATCATGAAGTTATCTAAGTTTGTTGATAAGCCAACTCAAAGGATGTATTATTATCCTAGGCCTACTCCACAGGATGTTCTAATAGAAGAACAGGAATACGTAATTAGTAATTCGTATAGTGGAAAAATGATCTATGAATGGAACATAGATGGTCAAACAGAAGGACAGATTTATAATACTGTCCATAGGATGCTTATGTATAGCACTATTTGTCAAAACAATAAGATACAGTTAAGACAATATCTCAGATGATTATATCAGGTTTTACAGGCCAACTTAAAGGTTGGTGGGATAATTATCTATCAGATTCAGATAGACAAGAGATCCTCAATAGTACAAAGAGGACAATGGTGTTGTTGAAAACAACTCAGTTTATACTTTAATTGTTAATATTATAAACACTTCACAGGCAGATGGTCTGATAATTCAGAGAATATTAGGACTCTTCTACAAAATCTTAAGTGTAGAACCCTAACGTCTTTTAGGTGGTATAAAGACACTTTCTTAAGTAGAGTTATGGAACTCCCTGAGTCTAATAGCTCACATTGGAAGTCAAAATTCGTAGATGGTCTTCCATATTTATTTGCAGAAAGAGTAGGAATAACCTAAGAAAAGGAGGAATAAGTATAAATTATGATGATTATACTTACGGCAAGTTAATAGGAACTTGTATTCAAGAAGGTTTGAATTTATGTAATGAAATTAAATTAAACCAACAAATTAAAAAACATTCTTTAAATGAAAAGAAACAATTAGGTGAATTCTGTAGTCAATTTGGTATAGAAGGAACCTCAAATAAAACTAAAAAGATTAAGAAATCTAATCCCTACCAACATTATAAAGAAAAAAGAAAAGGGAAGATAGAAAAAATAAAAGAATTCAAAATATGAAGAAAATAAGCCTTCGTATAAGACTTATAAGTCAAAATTAATCTGTAAGAAATGTGGAAAAATAGGTCACACAGCAAAAACTTGCTGGGTTAGGAAGAAGCTTAATAAGCTAGAAGATGAAATTTAAAAAATCAAATCTCAAAAATATTTTTAGAATCAGATGCCGAATCTGATCAATCTTCTAATGAAGATTTAAATATTTTAGAAAATGAAAGCTTATACTCTTCCTCTGGAAAGAAAACTGTTGTAAAACAACTGTTGTAATAATACTTCAGAAGAAGAAGAAGAAGAAAACATTTATAAAATAATTTCACAATTCCAAAATATGGAAATAAATGTATTAACAAGTGAAATACTTGAATTATTAAAAGTGGTAGATGATCCACAGATTAAAGAGAAAATAATCTCTTCATTTATGGGAAAACAAGAAGAAGGCACTTCTTGTTCAAATTCAAAAGAATCAAAACCGTTTTCTCTGGCTGAATTAAAAATTCAGTTAAATCAGAGAAATAAAATAAAAAACCCGTTGATATACAACAATTGAAGAGGGAAATTGATAATTTAAAATCAGAAGTAAAAATTTTACAACAAATAATAAAGAATTAGACAATAGAATAATATGTCTAGAAAAGATAAATTAAATATACAACCGATAGAAGAATCAGAATTATATCTGAAAAATAAGAGAAGTAATTACTTCTCAAAAATGGCATGGAAAAATTAATTACTAATAGGTAATGATTTCTTAATAGAAGTAGTTGCACTCTTTGATAGTGGTGCAGATTTAAATTGTATACAGGAAGGATTAATTCCTACAAATATTATCATAAAACTACACATACTCTCAGCCATGCTGGGAAAGGAAAATTAGAGGTAAATTATAAAATCCCTCAAGCTTTTATTTGTCAAAATAATACTTGTATTAGTACAAGTTTTGTATTAGTAAAAAATTTAGGTAACCAAGTAATACTTGGAAGCCCTTTCTTTGATAAAATATTTCCTTTAAAAATGTAGACCGTACTGGAATAACTGGTACGTATGAAGGAAAAGAAATTGTATTTAAATTCATTTCTAATCCAATATCAAGGACATTAAACAATTTAAAAGAAGAATTGCTAAGAGCAAAGATAAATCAAATTGATTTTTTACAAAAAGAAATATTTTCTTTAAATATTCAAGAAAAATTAAATAATCCAAAATTACAGGAAAAATTAAACTTATAGAACACCAATTTAGTTTACAAATATGTGATGATCATCCCAATGCTTTCTGGGATAGAAAGAAACATATTGTTTCACTTTCATATGAAGAAAACTTCAATGAAAGTCAGATTCCGACCAAGGCTCGACCTTGTCAAATGAATTCTGAATATGGAATTATGTAAACAAGAGATAAAATCTCTTTTAAGCAAGAATTTAATTAGAAATTCAAAGTCTTCATGGTCATGTACAGCTTTTTATGTTAATAAACATTCTGAACAAGAAAGAGGTACACCCAGATTGGTTATTAATTATAAACCACTAAATAAGGTTTTAAAATGGATTAGGTATCCTATACCTAATAAAAAATTTATTAGATAAATTATACGAATCAAATATATTTTCTAAATTTGATTTAAAGTCAGGATACTGGCAAATACAAATTGAAGAAAAAGACAGGTATAAAACTGCTTTTACAGTACCTGTTGGGCATTACGAATGGAATGTATGCCATTTGGATTAAAAATGCCCCTTCAGAATTTCAAAATATTATGAATGATATTTTTATTCCTTATAGTGAATTTATTATTGTTTATATTGATGATATCCTTGTATTTTCGAAGGATATTGAAACTCATTTTAAACATTTAGAGATATTCAAAAATATAATTTTAAAGAATGGTTTAGTTATATCTAGACCAAAAATGTCTCTTTTCCAAACTAAAATTAGATTTTTAGGTCATAATATTGATCAAGGAAGTATAATTCCGATCAATAGAAGTATTGAATTTGCATCTAAATTTCCAGATGAGATTTTAGATAAAACTCAATTACAAAGATTTCTTGGAAGTTTAAACTATATTCTTCCTTATTATAAAAATTTAGCACAAGATACGGCTTTATTATATGATAGGCTAAGGAAGAATCCTAAGCCATGGTCTATCAGTCATACTAAAGCAGTACAAAAAATTAAGCAAAAGGTTCAAAACCTTCCTTGCTTAGCAATAACAAACCCAGAATGGGAAAAGATTATTGAAACTGATGCCTCAGATATAGGCTATGGGGGTATCTTAAAACAAATATCTCCGATTAACAAACAAGAATATCTTGTTAGATTTCATTCTGGAAAATGGAATGAAAGCCAAAAAAATTATGCAACTGTTGCAAAAGAAATTCTTGCAATAGTTAAATGTGTTTTAAAATTTCAAGATGATTTATTTAATAAGAAATTTATAATTAAAACTGACTGCAATGCAGCCAAATATATGTTTAATAAAGATTTTAAACATGATGTTTCTAAGCAAATGTTTGCCAGATGGCAATCACATCTTGCACCATTTGATTTTGAAATCATTTATAAAAAGGGAACTGATAACAGTTTACCTGATTTTCTTACCAGGGAATATCTAAATCAATGAGTCATTCAAGAGGAATTATGCGCATAGCAATATTGAAATTATAGAAAAAACAATTAATATTCAGATCCAAATAATAGGATTACACAATAATATTCAAGAAATAAAAGAAATTCCGTTTTTGTCAGATAAGGCAAAAACCCATGCTATTGAGCAAATAAAAATACGGAATAAAATCCTTGGAAAATCAGCTAAAGGATCTAAAACATCGGGAAATAATAATTTCTTGTGGTAAATGTTTCAGCCATGATCCCTTGGGACAAGGCAGAGGACGCGGAAGAACTTCCTCTTATAGAGGAAGAGGAACAGAAAGAATTATCCATCAAATGGGTAATAAGAAGCTTATAGCCATGGATAGTGCATCATATGCATCATCCTCCTCAAAACCTCAATTTGATGAAAAAACTTATAAAGAGTTTTTAGCCTATAAGGCATCACAGGGACATATCTCTGAAGAAACAGCATCATATGCACAGGTCACTATAAATGAAAGTGAAGATGAAGGATGGATTAATAATCCAAAAAAGGATGTTATACTCCTTTTAGATCAAAAAGATAAAAAATGGAACGATCAGCCTTGGTTATAATCAAGAGGTATTTTGATTCAGGATTCTATCCCTCTGAGACATATAAGTCCAGAATATATTATGAGGAACTCCTCAAAGCAGAATCCTGCGAAATTACTCATTATATGGGTAGTAATAAAATTATAAGTTTCAGCAAAATTGTGGTTAAACAGATAATATCTGTTGAAAATTGGGGAATATCTCCTTTAAAAGACAGGGAAATTTTACACCTGAAACTAGAACTCCCATTAGATATAACTATTGGGATTATATTAATGCTTTTAATAAAGTATTTATGATTGATAATCAGAATCACAAACATTCGTGGTTTATAAAAATTTGTTCTAAAATATATGAATCGGACATTCCGGTTTGGTTTCATAAATGGTGGCAGTCATACGGTCCATCTATTGAAATTTTCATGGGAGAATCCCAATTATTTAAAACTTTATATTCTCAATGGGTAGATTTATCACCGCTTTAATAGAAGCTCAACATGAGAATAATGTTATTGAGGGAATGGCCTCTTTACACTATTTTGTCAGTTCAGTATCCCATGGATATGGAAATGGACTCCAGAAACTGGTTATACCAGTGAAAATATCTTCTGTATCAGAAGAACTTATAAGACAAAATTTTGGAAACAAATGATGAAAAAAGAGGATGGCAAAATTAAATGCCAGGATACAGTGGATCAAATCCAGCAGACAATAGAGCTTTATAACCAACAACAACAAATTAAGCAACAAAGAGAAGCTCCTAGCCCTTTTCAACATATTGTTCAAAAATTAAAAATGAAGAAAGGCACTGACAATATCAGTGAAGAAGAAATAATGCAACAATATATTGCAGAGATAAAAAAGGACATAGCCAAAAATTTTAGAAAAGAAGAAGCTTCTTCAAGCTCAAGAATGTCTGAATCAGACTCTTCACAAATAGGAGAAGATACTCAGATTTTACAAGATAGCCAAGAAGATGAACCCTTGGACGAAGAAGCTTATGAGCAAATGATGGCAGAACTGGATAGAGAGTTCACACCAGCAAAATCGGCTGGGAAGTCAAAAGCCAATCAAAACAATAGGCCCCACAAGGAAGAAAAAGAAGAACCAATAATTCATCTTTATAACTGGCCGACAAACAATTTTGTTTGTTTGTTACATTATTGTAACTTTACTATTTACTTTTTGACTTTGTAATACAAAACGCGTCATACGCAATTATGAGCGAATATTCGCTGTAAGATGCGGTGCTAGAGCTCTATATAAAGAAGGCTTAGTAGGAAGTAGAAGGCACCGGTTTTAGAACCATCTCTCTCTCTCTCTCTCTTGTAACATTTCTCTATAATAATATTTGAAGTTTTAAGCTTTCAAGTTCAAGCCTTCTTTCCTGGTAATTTTCTTTATTATATTTATATTTATATTTGTGTATGATTGCCTCAATAAGAGGCTAAACAAATAAGTGTTGAAACATCACCATGCTCAACAGATTATCATAATTAAAAAGAGATCTAAAAACCCAGATGAAAGTAAAATATTAAGAGTAATTGTGGGATACGGTTACAGCCCATCTAAGGTGCTAATGTGGGCGGTCGACCGCCGGGGAACCCGTTAAGCCAAAAAGCCAAGAAGGCGTGGGGCGTTTAGGGTGAGACCCGTACTGATCACATGTTAGCATCCTGGATAACGACTGTGTAAAATCACCAACGTTCCATCTTTTCTCTTGATCTTCTGCTCTCTATCTGAGTTTTATGGTTTTCTCCTCTTTTCCATATAAGGTCCTGCCTTGCTATGGTATCAGAGCCATGGTATTCTGTTTGATGTATGGTGTTTGTTTCAACACTTATCTCTGATATTCAAATATGAATATTATAAAACAGAAGATACTGTTAAAAACAGTATGGAGGAAGAATATGATATTCCTCACAATTTAGATTTATTAAATAAATGGACTATTCCAAAATTGATTACAAACTAATTTATAAATTAGAACTTTTGAAAAATTGGGATTGAAACAAGTTGTTAAAACAACTGAGGAAACATTTTCCTTAAACACTGATGAAATGATAATAAAATTATTATCAAAAAGAGATTTACAAAAATATAAAAAAGAATATAAATTATCATATTGGTCTTGTGCAAATTGCATTTAAGCCTCTAACTTTAGAAGGCTTACCCGAAAGTTTTGTAGCAGCTCTTAGAGATGCTAGAAACTTAAATTGGAAACAATCCCTTATGGGAATTGTTCAATCAAGTCTGGCTCATGGTCCAGTCTATTTTAATGTTTATCCTAATTTACAATTATCATTGTCTGATGTTAATATTTTAGATGCTTTAACTTTGAATGTTAAAACACATGGTTACAATTATGTACCAGGATCAGAGGTAATATGTATCTGTTACAGAATTTATTATAAGCCTTTATTTACGCTTAATCCTCATTGTAAAATGGTAGATAAACCTTTAAATGAAACTATTCTAATAGAAACTAATTTTAGCAAAGCTAATATTACAACTAGAAGAAAAATAAATGGGAAGAAATTAATTTTCCAGAAAACTGGCTACTAGATAAAGCTAGCCCATCTCAACAATATGTGGATAATAATCCAATAAATATATCACAAACTAATGAAGGGTCAGTTCAAATACAATTTGAAAATAATAAAATAAAATATGAACCCTCTTTGTCTAAATCAGTGTCATCACACTATTATATTTCCCTGTAGATTACACAGTTAGAAGTCCTTCTAGGGCATCAACATCTAGGATTAAGGAAGAATTTCCTGAAAGAAAAATAGATGAATTAAGAATAAACTCGGATAATATAGTTCGAGGAATTAGAATAGATCCGGAACTAACCGAATCAGAAATAAATTTTGTATAATTATGAATACAAAAGAAAAATAGATTTTACTCCGGGATCACCGGTAAGAGAAGAAATTTCTAAAGAATTTCTTCAACCCAAATGGGAATTATTTAGAACATGGTTTTTCAAAAATTTTGAAAAAACAGATAAAGAATTTTTCAGAGAAGAATTTTATAATGAATTGAATGAGAAACAAGAGATCATACCTTTTGTTCCATGGTTTATTGAAAAATATACTAATAGTATTATTTCTGTTATAGAAAGAAATTTAATATCAATGGAAACATAGTATCAAATGTTTCCCTCCTACTAATGGTTTTAAAATTGAAAAACAAGGAGAGGAAAGATACTATCAAGCTTTTCAAAAACTTCTGGAAGGTGAAACCTTGCAGACGACTATTTCTCATATAAATGGTTTAATAAAACAACAAAATTATTCAAATCTTTATTTAATAATAATTGGAGAACAACTCCAGGATATTTCTAAAAAAATGGATAAAATATTATGCCATTTAAAGAAAAAACAAAGTATCATAATAAATGATCAGATAAAAAATAAAGAGTCTATTGCGACTCCTAGCATTCAATTACCTCCTAAGGTAACAGATTTCAAAATAAAATCGAAGAAATCTCAATGCAAACGTAAATGATACAATTAATATTTTAAAAAATTTAAAAATAAATACATTATCAGATTTTGAAGATAGTCTAAAAGAAGAAGATTATAAGCAAAAGATCAATGATGAGATCATGAAGTTATCTAAGTTTGCTGATAAGCCAACTCAAAGGATGTATTATTATCCTAGGCCTACTCCACAGGATGTTCTAATAGAAGAACAGGAATACGTAATTAGTAATTCGTATAGTGGAAAAATGATCTATGAATGGAACATAGATGGTCAAACAGAAGGACAGATTTATAATACTGTCCATAGGATGCTTATGTATAGCACTATTTGTCAAAACAATAAGAATACAGTTAAGACAATATCTCAGATGATTATATCAGGTTTTACAGGCCAACTTAAAGGTTGGTGGGATAATTATCTATCAGATTCAGATAGACAAGAGATCCTCAATAGTACAAAAGAGGACAATGGTGTTGTTGAAAACAACTCAGTTTACACTTTAATTAGTAATATTATAGAACACTTTACAGGCAGATGGTCTGATAATTCAGAGAATATTAGGACTCTTCTACAAAATCTTAAGTGTAGAACCCTAACATCTTTTAGGTGGTATAAAGACACTTTCTTAAGTAGAGTTATGGAACTCCCTGAGTCTAATAGCTCACATTGGAAGTCAAAATTCGTAGATGGTCTTCCATATTTATTTGCAGAAAGAGTTAGGAATAACCTAAGAAAAGGAGGAATAAGTATAAATTATGATGATTATACTTACGGCAAGTTAATAGGAACTTGTATTCAAGAAGGTTTAAATTTATGTAATGAAATTAAATTAAACCAACAAATTAAAAAAATTCTTTAAATGAAAAGAAACAATTAGGTGAATTCTGTAGTCAATTTGGTATAGAAGGAACCTCAAATAAAACTAAAAAATTAAGAAATCTAATCCCTACCAACATTAAAAAGAAAAAAGAAAAGGGAAGATAGAAAAAATAAAAGAATTCAAAAATATGAGAAAATAAGCCTTCGTATAAGACTTATAAGTCAAAATTAATCTGTAAGAAATGTGGAAAAATAGGTCACACAGCAAAAACTTGCTGGGTTAGGAAGAAGCTTAATAAGCTAGAAGATGAAGATTTAAAAAATCAAATCTCAAAAATATTTTAGAATCAGATACCGAATCTGATCAATCTTCTAATGAAGATTTAAATATTTTAGAAAATGAAAGTCTATACTCTTCCTCTGAAGAAGAAAACTGTTGTAAAAACAACTGTTGTAATAATACTTCAGAAGAAGAAGAAGAAGAAAATATTTATAAAATAATTTCACAATTCCAAAATATGGAAATAAATGTATTAACAAGTGAAATACTTGAATTATTAAAAGTGGTAGATGATCCACAAATTAAAGAGAAAATAATCTCTTCATTTATGGGAAAACAAGAAGAAGGCACTTCTTGTTCAAATTCTAAAGAATCAAAACCATTTTCTCTGGCTGAATTAAAAATTCATTAAATCAGAGAAATAAAGATAAAAAACCCTGTTGATATACAACAATTAAAAGGGAAATTGATAATTTAAAATCAGAAGTAAAAATTTACAACAAAATAATAAAGAATTAGACAATAGAATAATATGTCTAGAAAAAGATAAATTAAATATACAACCAATAGAAGAATCAGAATTATATCTGAAAAATATAAGAGAAATAATTACTTCTCAAAAATGGCATGGAAAATTAAATTACTAATAGGTAATGATTTCTTAATAGAAGTAGTTGCACTCTTTGATAGTGGTGCAGATTTAAATTGTATACAGGAAGGATTAATTCCTACAAAATATTATCATAAAACTACACATACTCTCAGCCATGCTGGGAAAGGAAAATTAGAGGTAAATTATAAAATCCCTCAAGCTTTTATTTGTCAAAATAATACTTGTATTAGTACAAGTTTTGTATTGGTAAAAAATTTAGGTAACCAAGTTATACTTGGAAGCCCTTTCTTTGATAAAATATTTCCTTTAAAAAATGTAGACCGTACTGGAATAACTGGTACGTATGAAGGAAAAGAAATTATTTTAAATTCATTTCTAATCCAATATCAAGGACATTAAACAATTTAAAAGAAGAATTGCTAAGAGCAAAGATAAATCAAATTGATTTTTTACAAAAAGAAATATTTTCTTTAAATATTCAAGAAAATTAAATAATCCAAAATTACAAGAAAAAATTAAACTTATAGAACACCAATTTAGTTTACAAATATGTAATGATCATCCCAATGCTTTCTGGGATAGAAAGAAACATATTGTTTCACTTCCATATGAAGAAAACTTCAATGAAAGTCAGATTCCGACCAAGGCTCGACCTTGTCAAATGAATTCTGAATATATGGAATTATGTAAACAAGAGATAAAATCTCTTTTAAGCAAGAATTTAATTAGAAATTCAAAGTCTTCATGGTCATGTACAGCTTTTTATGTTAATAAACATTCCGAACAAGAAAGAGGTACACCCAGATTGGTTATTAATTATAAACCACTAAATAAGGTTTTAAAATGGATTAGGTATCCTATACCTAATAAAAAAGATTTATTAGATAAATTATACGAATCAAATATATTTTCTAAATTTGATTTAAAGTCAGGATACTGGCAAATACAAATTGAAGAAAAAGACAGGTATAAAACTGCTTTTACAGTACCTGTTGGGCATTACGAATGGAATGTTATGCCATTTGGATTAAAAAATGCCCCTTCAGAATTTCAAAATATTATGAATGATATTTTATTCCTTATAGTGAATTTATTATTGTTTATATTGATGATATCCTTGTATTTTCAAAGGATATTGAAACTCATTTTAAACATTAGAGATATTCAAAAATATAATTTTAAAGAATGGTTTAGTTATATCTAGACCAAAAATGTCTCTTTTCCAAACTAAAATCAGATTTTTAGGTCATAATATTGATCAAGGAAATATAATTCCAATCAATAGAAGTATTGAATTTGCATCTAAATTTCCAGATGAGATTTTAGATAAAACTCAATTACAAAGATTTCTTGGAAGTTTAAACTATATTCTTCCTTATTATAAAATTTAGCACAAGATACGGCTTTATTATACGATAGGCTAAGGAAGAATCCTAAGCCATGGTCTATCATCATACTAAAGCAGTACAAAAAATTAAGCAAAAGGTTCAAAACCTTCCTTGCTTAACAATAACAAACCCAGAATGGGAAAAAATTGTTGAAACTGATGCCTCAGATATAGGCTATGGGGGTATCTTAAAACAAATATCTCCGATTAACAAACAAGAATATCTTGTTAGATTTCATTCTGGAAAATGGAATGAAAGCCAAAAAAATTATGCAACTGTTGCAAAAGAAATTCTTGCAATAGTTAAATGTGTTTTAAAATTTCAAGATGATTTATTAATAAGAAATTTATAATTAAAACTGACTGCAATGCAGCCAAATATATGTTTAATAAAGATTTTAAACATGATGTTTCTAAGCAAATGTTTGCCAGATGGCAATCACATCTTGCACCATTTGATTTTGAAATCATTTATAAAAAGGGAACTGATAACAGTTTACCTGATTTTCTTACCAGGGAATATTTAAATCAATGAGTCATTCAAGAGGAATTATGCGCATAGCAATATTTGAAATTATAGAAAAAACAATTAATATTCAGATCCAAATAATAGGATTACACAATAATATTCAAGAAATAAAAGAAATTCCGTTTTTGTCAGATAAGGCAAAAACCATGCTATTGAGCAAATAAATACGGAATAAAATCCTTGGAAAATCAGCTAAAGGATCTAAAACATCGGGAAATAATAATTTCTTGTGGTTAAATGTTTCAGCCATGATCCCTTGGGACAGAGGCAGAGGACGAGGAAGAACTTCCTCTTATAGAGGAAGAGGAACAGAAAGAATTATCCATCAAATGGGTAATAAGAAGCTTATAGCTATGGATAGTGCATCATATGCATCATCCTCCTCAAAACCTCAATTTGATGAAAAAACTTATAAAGAGTTTTTAGCCTATAAGGCATCACAGGGACATATCTCTGAAGAAACAGCATCATATGCACAGGTCACTATAAATGAAAGTGAAGATGAAGGATGGATTAATAATCCAAAAAAGGATGTTATACTCCTTTTAGATCAAAAAGATAAAAAATGGAATGATCAGCCTTGGTTTATAATCAAGAGGTATTTTGATTCAGGATTCTATCCCTCTGAGACATATAAGTCCAGAATATATTATGAGGAACTCCTCAAAGCAGAATCCTGCGAAATTACTCATTATATGGGTAGTAATAAAATTATAAGTTTCAGCAAAATTGTGGTTAAACAGATAATATCTGTTGAAAATTGGGGAATATCTCCTTTAAAAGACAGGGAAATTTTACACCCTGAAACTAGAACTCCCATTAGATATAACTATTGGGATTATATTAATGCTTTTAATAAAGTATTTCTGATTGATAATCAGAATCACAAACATTCGTGGTTTATAAAAATTTGTTCTAAATATATGAATCGGACATTCCGGTTTGGTTTCATAAATGGTGGCAGTCATACGGTCCATCTATTGAAATTTTCATGGGAGAATCCCAATTATTTAAAACTTTATATTCTCAATGGGTAGATTTATCACCGCTTTAATAGAAGCTCAACATGAGAATAATGTTATTGAGGGAATGGCCTCTTTACACTATTTTGTCCAGTTTAGTATCCCATGGATATGGAAATGGACTCCAGAAACTGGTTATACCAGTGAAAATATCTTTGTATCAGAAGAACTTATAAGACAAAATTTTGGAAACAAATGATGAAAAAGAGGATGGCAAAATTAAATGCCAGGATACAGTGGATCAAATCCAGCAGACAATAGAGCTTTATAACCAACAACAACAAATTAAGTAACAAAGAGAAGCTCCTAGCCCTTTTCAACATATTGTTCAAAAAAATTAAATGAAGAAAGGCACTGACAATATCAGTGAAGAAGAAATAATGCAACAATATATTGCAGAGATAAAAAAGGACATAGCCAAAAATTTTAGAAAAGAAGAAGCTTCTTCAAGCTCAAGAATGTCTGAATCAGACTCTTCACAATAGGAGAAGATACTCAGATTTTACAAGATAGCCAAGAAGATGAACCTTGGACGAAGAAGCTTATGAGCAAATGATGGCAGAACTGGATAGAGAGTTCACACCAGCAAAATCGGCTGGGAAGTCAAAAGCCAATCAAAACAATAGGCCCCACAAGGAAGAAAAAGAAGAACAATAATTCATCTTTATAACTGGCCGACAAACAATTTTGTTTGCTTGTTACATTATTGTAACCTTTACTATTTACTTTTTGACTTTGTAATACAAAACGCGTCATACGCAATTATGAGCGAATATTCGCTGTAAGATGCGGGTGCTGCTCTCTCTATATAAAGAAGGCTTAGTAGGAAGTAGAAGGCACCGGTTTTAGAACCATCTCTCTCTCTCTCTCTCTTGTAAACATTTCTCTATAATAATATTTGAAGTTTAAGCTTTCAAGTTTCAAGCCTTCTTTCCTGGTAATTTCTTTATTTATATTTATATTTATATTGTGTATGATTGCCTCAATAAGAGGCTAAACAATAAGTGTTGAAACATCACCATGCTCAACAGATTATCATAATTAAAAAGAGATCTAAAAACCCAGATGAAGTAAAATATTAAGAGTAATTGTGGGATACGGTTACAGCCCATCTAAGGTGCTAATGTGGGCGGTCGACCGCCGGGGAACCCGTTAAGCCAAAAAGCCAAGAAGGCGTGGGGCGTTTAGGGTGAGACCCTACTGATCACATGTTAGCATCTGGATAACGACTGTGTAAAATCACCAACGTTCCATCTTTTCTCTTGATACATGAGCTTCTATTAAAGCGGGATAAATTACCCATTGAGAATATAAAGTTTTAAATAATTGGGATTCTCCCATGAAAATTTCAATAGATGGACCGTATGACTGCCATTTATGAAACCAAACCGGAATGTCCGATTCATATATTTTAGAACAAATTTTTATAAACCACGAATGTTTGTGATTCTGATTATCAATCAGAAATACTTTATTAAAAGCATTAATATAATCCCAATAGTATATCTAATGGGAGTTCTAGTTTCAGGGTGTAAAATTTCCCTGTCTTTTAAAGGAGATATTCCCCAATTTTCAACAGATATTATCTGTTTAACCACAATTTTGCTGAAACTTATAATTTTATTACTACCCATATAATGAGTAATTTCACAGGATTCTGCTTTGAGGAGTTCCTCATAATATATTCTAGACTTATATGTCTCAGAGGGATAGAATCCTGAATCAAAATACCTCTTGATTATAAACCAAGGCTGATCGTTCCATTTTTTATCTTTTGATCTAAAAGGAGTATAACATCCTTTTTGGATTATTAATCCATCCTTCATCTTCACTTTCATTTATAGTGACCTGTGCATATGATGCTGTTTCTTCAGAGATATGTCCCTGTGATGCCTTATAGGCTAAAAACTCTTTATAAGTTTTTCATCAAATTGAGGTTTTGAGGAGGATGATGCATATGATGCACTATCCATGGCTATAAGCTTCTTATTACCCATTTGATGGATAATTCTTTCTGTTCCTCTTCCTCTATAAGAGAAGTTCTTCCGCGTCCTCTGCCTCTGTCCCAAGGGATCATGGCTGAAACATTTATCCACAAGAAATTATTATTTCCGATGTTTTAGATCCTTTAGCTGATTTTCCAAGGATTTTATTCCGTATTTATTTGCTCAATAGCATGGGTTTTTGCCTTATCTGACAAAAACGGAATTTCTTTTATTTCTTGAATATTATTGTGTAATCCTATTATTTGGATCTGAATATTAATTGTTTTTTCTATAATTTCAAATATTGCTATGCGCATAATTCCTCTTGAATGACTCATTGATTTAGATATTCCCTGGTAAGAAAATCAGGTAAACTGTTATCAGTTCCCTTTTTATAAATGATTTCAAAATCAAATGGTGCAAGATGTGATTGCCATCTGGCAAACATTTGCTTAGAAACATCATGTTTAAAATCTTTATTAAACATATATTTGGCTGCATTGCAGTCAGTTTTAATTATAAATTTCTTATTAAATAAATCATCTTGAAATTTTAAAACACATTTAACTATTGCAAGGATTTCTTTTGCAACAGTTGCATAATTTTTTTGGCTTTCATTCCATTTTCCAGAATGAAATCTAACAAGATATTCTTGTTTGTTAATCGGAGATATTTGTTTTAAGATACCCCCATAGCCTATATCTGAGGCATCAGTTTCAATAATCTTTTCCCATTCTGGGTTTGTTATTGCTAAGCAAGGAAGGTTTTGAACCTTTTGCTTAATTTTTTGTACTGCTTTAGTATGACTGATAGACCATGGCTTAGGATTCTTCCTTAGCCTATCATATAATAAAGCCGTATCTTGTGCTAAATTTTTATAATAAGGAAGAATATAGTTTAAACTTCCAAGAAATCTTTGTAATTGAGTTTTATCTAAAATCTCATCTGGAAATTTAGATGCAAATTCAATACTTCTATTGATCGGAATTATACTTCCTTGATCAATATTATGACCTAAAAATCTAATTTTAGTTTGGAAAAGAGACATTTTGGTCTAGATATAACTAAACCATTCTTTAAAATTATATTTTTGAATATCTCTAAATGTTTAAAATGAGTTTCAATATCCTTCGAAAATATAAGGATATCATCAATATAAACAATAATAAATTCACTATAAGGAATAAAAATATCATTCATAATATTTTGAAATTCTGAAGGGGCATTTTTTAATCCAAATGGCATTACATTCCATTCGTAATGCCCAACAGGTACTGTAAAAACAGTTTTATACCTGTCTTTTTCTTCAATTTGTATTTGCCAGTATCCTGACTTTAAATCAAATTTAGAAAATATATTTGATTCGTATAATTTATCTAATAAATCTTTTTTATTAGGTATAGGATACCTAATCCATTTTAAAACCTTATTTAGTGGTTTATAATTAATAACCAATCTGGGTGTACCTCTTTCTTGTTCAGAATGTTTATTAACATAAAAAGCTGTACATGACCATGAAGACTTTGAATTTCTAATTAAATTCTTGCTTAAAAGAGATTTTATCTCTTGTTTACATAATTCCACGTATTCAGAATTCATTTGACAAGGTCGAGCCTTGGTCGGAATCTGACTTTCATTGAAGTTTTCTTCATATGGAAGTGAAACAATATGTTTCTTTCTATCCCAGAAAGCATTGGGATGATCATCACATATTTGTAAACTAAATTGGTGTTCTATAAGTTTAATTTTTTCCTGTAATTTTGGATTATTTAATTTTTCTTGAATATTTAAAGAAAATATTTCTTTTTGTAAAAAATCAATTTGATTTATCTTTGCTCTTAGCAATTCTTCTTTTAAATTGTTTAATGTCCTTGATATTGGATTAGAAATGAATTTAAATATAATTTCTTTTCCTTCATATGTACCAGTTATTCCAGTACGGTCTACATTTTTTAAAGGAAATATTTTATCAAAGAAAGGGCTTCCAAGTATTACTTGGTTACCTAAATTTTTTACTAATACAAAACTTGTACTAATACAAGTATTATTTTGACAAATAAAAGCTTGAGGGATTTTATAATTTACCTCTAATTTTCCTTTCCCAGCATGGCTGAGAGTATGTGTAGTTTTATGATAATATTTTGTAGGAATTAACCCTTTCTGTATACAATTTAAATCTGCACCACTATCAAAGAGTGCAACTACTTCTATTAAGAAATCATTACCTATTAGTAATTTAATTTTTCCATGCCATTTTTGAGAAGTAATTATTTCTCTTATATTTTTCAGATATAATTCTGATTCTTCTATCGGTTGTATATTTAATTTATCTTTTTCTAGACATATTATTCTATTGTCTAATTCTTTATTATTCTGTTGTAAAATTTTTACTTCTGATTTTAAATTATCAATTTCCCTCTTCAATTGTTGTATATCAACGGGTTTTTTATCTTTATTTCTCTGATTTAACTGAATTTTTAATTCAGCCAGAGAAAACGGTTTTGATTCTTTTGAATTTGAACAAGAAGTGCCTTCTTCTTGTTTTCCCATAAATAAAGAGATTATTTTCTCTTTAATCTGTGGATCATCTACCACTTTTAATAATTCAAGTATTTCACTTGTTAATACATTTATTTCTATATTTTGGAATTGTGAAATTATTTTATAAATGTTTTCTTCTTCTTCTTCTTCTGAAGTATTATTACAACAGTTGTTTTTACAACAGTTTTCTTTTCCAGAGGAAGAGTATAAGCTTTCATTTTCTAAAATATTTAAATCTTCATTAGAAGATTGATCAGATTCGGCATCTGATTCTAAAAATATTTTTGAGATTTGATTTTTTAAATTTTCATCTTCTAGCTTATTAAGCTTCTTCCTAACCCAGCAAGTTTTTGCTGTGTGACCTATTTTTCCACATTTCTTACAGATTAATTTTGACTTATAAGTCTTATACGAAGGCTTATTTTCTTCATATTTTTGATTCTTTTATTTTTTCTATCTTCCCTTTTCTTTTTTCTTTTATAATGTTGGTAGGGATTAGATTTCTTAATCTTTTTAGTTTTATTTGAGGTTCCTTCTATACCAAATTGACTACAGAACTCACCTAATTGTTTCTTTTCATTTAAAGAATGTTTTTTAATTTGTTGGTTTAATTTAATTTCATTACATAAATTCAAACCTTCTTGAATACAAGTTCCTATTAACTTGCCGTAAGTATAATCATCATAATTTATACTTATTCCTCCTTTTCTTAGGTTATTCCTTACTCTTTCTGCAAATAAATATGGAAGACCATCTACGAATTTTGACTTCCAATGTGAGCTATTAGACTCAGGGAGTTCCATAACTCTACTTAAGAAAGTGTCTTTATACCACCTAAAAGACGTTAGGGTTCTACACTTAAGATTTTGTAGAAGAGTCCTAATATTCTCTGAATTATCAGACCATCTGCCTGTGAAGTGTTCTATAATATTAACAATTAAAGTGTAAACTGAGTTGTTTTCAACAACACCATTGTCCTCTTTTGTACTATTGAGGATCTCTTGTCTATCTGAATCTGATAGATAATTATCCCACCAACCTTTAAGTTGGCCTGTAAAACCTGATATAATCATCTGAGATATTGTCTTAACTGTATTCTTATTGTTTTGACAAATAGTGCTATACATAAGCATCCTATGGACAGTATTATAAATCTGTCCTTCTGTTTGACCATCTATGTTCCATTCATAGATCATTTTTCCACTATACGAATTACTAATTACGTATTCCTGTTCTTCTATTAGAACATCCTGTGGAGTAGGCCTAGGATAATAATACATCCTTTGAGTTGGCTTATCAGCAAACTTAGATAACTTCATGATCTCATCATTGATCTTTTGTTTATAATCTTCTTCTTTTAGACTATCTTCAAAATCTGATAATGTATTTATTTTTAAATTTTTTAAAATATTAATTGTATCATTTAGCGTTTGCATTGAGATTTCTTCGGATTTTATTTTGAAATCTGTTACCTTAGGAGGTAATTGAATGCTAGGAGTCGCAATAGACTCTTTATTTTTTATCTGATCATTTATTATGATACTTTGTTTTTTTTTAAATGGCATAATATTTTATCCATTTTCTTAGAAATATCCTGGAGTTGTTCTCCAATTATTATTAAATAAAGATTTGAATAATTTTGTTGTTTTATTAAACCATTTATATGAGAAATAGTCGTCTGCAAGGTTTCACCTTCCAGAAGTTTTTGAAAAGCTTGATAGTATCTTTCCTCTCCTTGTTTTTCGATTTTAAAACCATTAGTAGGAGGGAAAACATTTGATACTACGTTTCCATTGATATTAAAATTTCTTTCTATGACAGAAATAATACTATTAGTATATTTTTCAATAAACCATGGAACAAAAGGTATGATCTCTTGTTTCTCATTCAATTCATTATAGAATTCTTCTCTGAAAAATTCTTTATCTGTTTTTTCAAAATTTTTGAAAAACCATGTTCTAAATAATTCCCATTTTGGTTGAAGAAATTCTTTAGAAATTTCTTCTCTTACCGGTGACCCCGGAGTAAAATCTATTTTTTCTTTTGTATTCATAATTATACAAAATTTATTTCTGATTCGGTTAGTTCCGGATCTATTCTAATTCCTCGAACTATATTATCCGAGTTTATTCTTAATTCATCTATTTTTCTTTCAGGAAATTCTTCCTTAATCCTAGATGTTGATGCCCTAGAAGGACTTCTAACAGTATAATCTACAGGGGAAATATAATAGTGTGATGACACTGATTTAGACAAAGAGGGTTCATATTTTATTTTATTATTTTCAAATTGTATTTGAACTGACCCTTCATTAGTCTGTGATATATTTATTGGATTATTATCCACATATTGTTGAGATGGGCTAGCTTTATCTAGTAGCCAGTTTTCTGGAAAATTAATTTCTTCCCATTTTATTTTTCTTCTAGTTGTAATATTAGCTTTACTGAAATTAGTTTCTATCAGAATAGTTTCATTTAAAGGTTTATCTACCATTTTACAATGAGGATTAAGCGTAAATAAAGGTTTATAATAAATTCTGTAACAGATACATATTACCTCTGATCCTGGTACATAATTGTAACCATGTGTTTTAACATTCAGGGTTAAAGCATCTAAAATATTAACATCAGATAATGATAATTGTAAATTAGAATAAACATTAAAATAGACTGGACCATGAGCCAGACTTGATTGAACAATTCCCATAAGGGATTGTTTCCAATTTAAGTTTCTAGCATCTCTAAGAGCTGCTACAAAACTTTCGGGTAAGCCTTCTAAAGTTAGAGGCTTAAATGCAATTTGCACAAGACCAATATGTATAAATTTATATTCTTTTTTATATTTTTGTAAATCTCTTTTTGATAATAATTTTATTATCATTTCATCAGTGTTTAAGGAAAATGTTTCCTCAGTTGTTTTAACAACTTGTTTCAATCCCAATTTTTCAAAAGTTCCTAGTTTATAAATTAGTTTGTAATCAATTTTTGGAATAGTCCATTTATTTAATAAATCTAAATTGTGAGGAATATCATATTCTTCCTCCATACTATTTTTAACAGTATCTTCTGTTTTTATAATATTCATATTTGAATATCAGAGATAAGTGTTGAAACAAACACTCATACATCAAACAGAATACCATGGCTCTGATACCATAACAAGGCAGGACCTTATATGGATAAAGAGGAGAAAACCATAAAAACTCAGATAGAGAGCAGAAGATCAAGAGAAAAGATGGAACGTTGGTGATTTTACACAGTCGTTATCCAGGATGCTAACATGTGATCAGTACGGGTCTCACCCTAAACGCCCCACGCCTTCTTGGCTTTTTGGCTTAACGGGTTCCCCGGCGGTCGACCGCCCACATTAGCACCTTAGATGGGCTGTAACCGTATCCCACAATTACTCTTAATATTTTACTTTCATCTGGGTTTTTAGATCTCTTTTTAATTATGATAATCTGTTGAGCATGGTGATGTTTCAACACTTATTTGTTTAGCCTCTTATTGAGGCAATCATACACAAATATAAATATAAATATAAATAAAGAACATTACCAGGAAAAGAAGGCTTGAAACTTGAAAACTTAAAACTTCAAATATTATTATAGAGAAATGTTTACAAGAGAGAGAGAGAGAGATGGTTCTAAAACCGGTGCCTTCTACTTCCTACTAAGCCTTCTTTATATAGAGACTCTAGCACCGCATCTTACAACGAATATTCGCTCATAATTGCGTATGACGCGTTTTGTATTACAAAGTCAAAAAGTAAATAGTAAAGGTTACAATAATGTAACAAACAAACAAAATTGTTTGTCGGCCAGTTATAAAGATGAATTATTGGTTCTTCTTTTTCTTCCTTGTGGGGCCTATTGTTTTGATTGGGCTTTTGACTTCCCAGCCGATTTTGCTGGTGTGAACTCTCTATCCAGTTCTGCCATCATTTGCTCATAAGCTTCTTCGTCCAAGGGTTCATCTTCTTGGCTATCTTGTAAAATCTGAGTATCTTCTCCTATTTGTGAAGAGTCTGATTCAGACATTCTTGAGCTTGAAGAAGCTTCTTCTTTTCTAAAATTTTTGGCTATGTCCTTTTTTATCTCTGCAATATATTGTTGCATTATTTCTTCTTCACTGATATTGTCAGTGCCTTTCTTCATTTTTAATTTTTGAACAATATGTTGAAAAGGGCTAGGAGCTTCTCTTTGTTGCTTAATTTGTTGTTGTTGGTTATAAAGCTCTATTGTCTGCTGGATTTGATCCACTGTATCCTGGCATTTAATTTTGCCATCCTCTTTTTTCATCATTTGTTTCCAAAATTTTGTCTTATAAGTTCTTCTGATACAGAAGATATTTTCACTGGTATAACCAGTTTCTGGAGTCCATTTCCATATCCATGGGATACTGAACTGAACAAATAAGTGTTGAAACATCACCATGCTCAACAGATTATCATAATTAAAAAGAGATCTAAAAACCCAGATGAAAGTAAAATATTAAGATTATTATTATTATTATTATTATTATTATTATTATTATTATTATTATTATTATTATTATTATTATTATTATTATTATTATTATTATTATTATTATTATTATTGTTGTTGTTATTATTATTATTATTATTATTATTATTATTATTATTATTATTATTATTATTATTATTATTATCATCATCATCATACAGTCACTTGTAGTTTTGAACTTTTGATTGTTGGGTGATTTAAGGATGTAATTTATGAGTTGTGTTTGTTGTTGATTTTGAAGTCGAGTTCAAGCAGCTGTTGGTGTTGATGTGAAACCGAAGGCTGATTGTTTTGGTGTGTTTTGCCTCACTTATGATCTCAAGGCTGTAAGTTTATACTCTAGTTTCTTGCTAATTAACTAGTGTTTGACTTAGCTTCTGCTTTACGTAGGATCCGTGAAGGGCGGATCGCTCGCGATCATGTAACATGTTGTTTCTTACGGCTTGAACCCATGATAATAATGTTAAATCAGTCCCAAGTATCCTTGAAATATTTAGGGCGGTGGGAGAGTAGAAAAAAACGGACCCCTATTAAACGGGTGATTATTTTCTTTTATCTCCCCCAAAATTGCATCTATATATTTTATTTGGGTTTAAAAAACACTATTGAGCCAACAAATTCAAATATGTTTCAATTTAACCAATATGTAACGAGCTAAAATTATCAAAATGTTAACGGGGTCTAATGTTTAATAGAGATAATATATTGAAAATAGGTTTAAGTGTTTAAAAAAGTATAGAGGTGTGTGTCTATATATATATATATATACTATAAACGTGCCCGCGTGATACGGTGCGTGCAACACTTTTCATTATGGTACTCGTCTCTGGTTAGTTTTATATTTAAAAAACTAAATTCCTTCTTTTAAGCATATTATAACAAACATGGAAAAATTGTATATAATTAAAAATACAAGGGTCTAAGTGTAAATAAGTTTAAAGTTTCACTTTTTTAGTAGTGCTAGAAAAACATAATTATTAAATTGATTTTTTGGGTTGTACCTTGTGCTTAAAATTTACAAATCTCTTAACTTTGGCCGGAATCTTTCCTTCGTGCATTATAATATAGTGTATATATATATATATATATATATATATATATATATATACATATATATATATATATATACATATATATATATATACATATATATACATATATATATATATATATACATATATATACATATATATATATATATATACATATATATATATATATATATATACATATATATATATATATATATATATATATATATATATATATATATATATATATAATTTTAAAACCTTCAGACCCTTAAGGAAATCGGGCCCTGGGCAGTTGCCCACTCTGCCCCTCCTTATGGCCGACCCTACTTAAGGTCATAACACAACAACCTTACTAGTTGTTCCAAGCACCGCCTATTGGAGTATAAAACGTTGATAAACCACAAAATATTAATCTGCATATTAACTTTTATTGGACAAGTTTTGATTTGTGTTGTAAACATTATCAGGAAGAAGAAACAAAATCATGGAAGAAGATGATTAATGTTGCAGTTTCAGGTGCAGCTGGGATGATAGCTAACCATTTACTCTTCAAGGTAATTCATTTCTTTCTCCTTTAATTTGTAAGATAAAGATTTTAATTGTGATCTAGGTTTATGATAATTATCATTGAATTTTGATTGTGATTATTGTATGGATTGTTATATGGGTTCAACCTTGTTCCACACTGTGTGATCATTGGTATCATGTTGTCTTTTATGAAGAGGTCCATGTTCCTCCATTCACTCTCTACCGTTGATATATAAGTATAAAATTTGGGTGTCGGTGGGTTTTCATCATAAACTTGATAATGTTGTTAAGTAGGTTTGTCTTTATATGCATGATCCTTGTGAACCATATTTTAATGCTTTAAAGCCTATTCTTCAGGCTAGTGACGGATCCAAAAATTTATTTCAATGGAGTCATTACTTTTAAACGCTTCAATTATATAAAAGCGAATTATATAGAAGCGGATATCAAAATTGCCGGGTCGAGTGGGGTCATGTTGGTCATATAATGAAAATAAGATACAATAATAAAAAACACATCATTATTAAAATATAAAAAGCACATAATATAAAAACAATGGTCTTTACGAATTACGAATTGAAATAAAACGTTGCATGACATATTCGACAGAAGCTTCCTGAAATAACTCTTTTTCAAGATGACAAATACAAGAATTATTCATGTATCTATTACCAATCAGATTATCATATTATGCAACTCCTTCTTCATATGCTTCATTGAAGAAAATCTTCTTTAAAAAACTAATCAATTGATTACCGAATTGAGTGATGAGTCTTGAGTCGTCTTTCGATCGACAAATCATCCCTTCTACCTGTTAAGTTTTGATTGCAATTTGCAAGTCTATTTGTTAAGGTTTTTTCTTTTATAGAGTGGGCTAATTTAGTTTAATTAACTCATGTGATTTATGGGTATTTAGTGTGAGTGAACTTTCTGTTAGGATCAAACAGCACGAACATGCGATAGAAAACAATAAACAATAAGAGAAACATGAGAGATTTACAGAGGTTTGGTCGCGGTGTGTAACCTAGTCTTCTTGGGGCAACTAAGGTTTTCTTTTTATTGAGTGATAATGATTACAAGTACAATGAGATATATTTATAGACTACAATGAGGATTACTCCCTTTAGTTAATAATCTAACTAAACTGGACCTGTTTAGAACTTGAACTTGCCGAGCCCCAGGTGAGGCCCATTAGCTTGTAAAAACAAGCTAGGGCTTTAGGCCCACCTATGGTAATAGGCCACCAAAATTATTATAAAGCCAAACTCTCAAACTTAAGCCCAAAACAGAGAAAATAAAAAAAAAACTTTAACCTAGATTTTGACTTTTGAGTGTCGACTACCATTGTGGCTGCAGTCTACCATTTGCATCTCAGTTCACACACAACAATAGAGAATTAATTACCGGATTCACGATTGGGGGATTGGGGCGGGGGAGTTGGAAATGAAAGGACGAAATCCGAAAGCCTAGAAGGTTAAGATCACGCGATGAGCTCCCCAACAGTTTTAAGAATCGATTTTATCTTAGCTGCGACTGATTTCACGAACCTTGTCACTCACTAGTACACCCTTAGAGCGGGTGAGACTCCAAAAGAATTTTAGAAAGAAGAACAATAATTTTTTGGAATGATTTTCTTCTCTTTTTTCATAAACAAAACAACCTTTTAAATACAAACTGGGAAATCCTAAATTACTGGAAATAAGAGATCATGAGATCATGCTACTACACTACTAATTTTGAAACATGCAAAGCTAAAATTAGGGAAATCATGGGTGCATCATGCATGGGCTGCATGCACACACACACGTGCAATCATGGATCAGTCCAATAATTTCTTGGGCTTTACTGGGTTTCTCTTAGGTCTCTTCGCAACTATTTGTTAGGTGTGCTGGGTCAACGAAGTGGGCCGGATCATAACATTACCTCCCCCTTGAGAATCGACATTGTCCTCAATGTCGTTAAACCCTGGAAATTTCTGTTGCAACTCCTGTAGGTCCTCCCATATTGCTTCTTCAACCGGATGCTTTTCCCATTTAATTAACACTTTAGTTTGCCCATCAGTGGCTACTTTCTCATCCAAAATAGCTTTTGGTAGGTACTTCAAATAGGATTTCTTGGCAAAAACATCCGTATCACCCGATGATGTTGAAGCCGTACTAAAACTTTTTTTTAACAAGGAAACATAGAACACAGGATGTATTCGAGATCCTGTTGGCAGTTCCAATTTGTATGCCACCTTACCAATGCTCTCCAATATGCGATAAGGTCCAAAAAAACGGCGAGACAACTTGTGATTCTTTCGATCCGCTACCGGTTTTTGTCTATAATCCTGCAACCGTAAGTAAACCAAATCGCCAACCTCGAATTCTTTATCCATTCGGTTTTTGTTCGCCTGTTTTGTCAACCTTTTTCATGCTTGCTTGATGGATTGTTTTAGCAGCTGCAATATTCTTTGATGTTCAATCAGGGTTGAGTCAATTGACGTTATTTTGGCAGAGCCCGAAGTGTAGTCATGAATGGAAGAAACATCATGACAATAAACAGCCTTGAACGGGGTCATTTTTATAGACGAATGAAAGGAAGTGTTGTAAGAAAATTCTGCCAAATAAAGATGCCTTTCCCATTTTAAAGGTTCCTAAAAAACAAATGACCTAAGGTAAGACTCAAGACATCAGTTTACCACTTCTGTCTGCCTGTTAGTTTACGGGTGATATGCACTGGAATGAAGCAGCTTTGTACCTAATTGTTTGAACAATTCCGTCCAGAATTGACCGATTAAAAGAGGGTCTCTATCAGATACAATCGTTTTTGGAAGCCCATGCAAACGGTAAACCTCTCGTAAGAATAACGATGCCAATGTTGATGTAGTATAGTGGGTGGGTAATGAAAGGAAAATAGCAAACTTTGAAAACCTATCTACAATTAGTGGTGGCAAAAAAAACCGGTTCGGGAACCAGTTTGGCCGTAAAAACCGAAACCGGTTTCTGGCCCAAACCGGTCCCGAAGTCCGAACCGCCGGTTGGAGGTTTCAAAAAATGAAACCGGTTTTAAACCGGTCCGATCCTAAACCGGTTCCCAAACCGGTTCCCAAAACTAGCCGTTATTTAACGGCTATATAGCCGTTTTTTGATATTTTTTTGTGTTTTTTACCATTATACCCCCATTAAGCTAGTATAAATATGTATTGGATGTTTTGGTTGAACCACAACAATTTAAAACACTCTATTCTCTCAAAAAACGCTCTCTATTCTCAAATACGCTTAATACTTTCGTTCAATTAAAAAAAAACTCTCAATACTCTCGTTCATTTCAAAATGGCTTCATCAAATGCTCAATCATCCGTTGGTTGTGATGCGTCTTCAAGCAACGTGGTGGTAGCAATCCTTCCTACGAATAGGAACCCTGAAATATGGTGCAATTACGATTTATATCAAATGGCTAGCGGTCCAAACAAAGCTCGTTGCAAGTATTGTCATAAGTTTTTCAAAAAAGATACAAATACAACTTTGAAAAACCATATTACGAATAAATATTGTAAGGCTTTGAAAGGTGAACCGTCTCAAGGTCAAGCTTCGATGACAAGCAAAGGGAATGTTTGAGCTTATGACGTTGATGCGGTTCGTGAGCAAATGGCGCATTTTGTAATTCAAGAAATCTTGCCATTCAAACATTTCGACAATGAACGTTTGACTAGGCTAATTCAACGAACTCTCTAACCGCGATACACACATGTAAGTCGTGCTACACTTAGAAGAGATTGCTAAAAAAAAAGGAAAAAAGCTAAAATTGAATTAATATCTTATTTTGAAAATTTACAAACCGGTGTTAACTTAACTAGTAACATTTGGTCGACTCCGCATGGTTCACCGGACTCGTACATTTGTTTCACCGCCCATTGGGTTGAACCCGATTCTTGGCAAATGATGAAACGTACGATTACGTTTGAATTGTTTGATTATCCTCACACCAAATATTTTTATCTAATTGATAAAGTTATTAGAACATATAAATTGGAAAACAGAATCTTGTCAATATCTTTTGATAATGTGTCAAATAATACGCTTGCGATAGAACATTTAAAATTAAAATATAAACAAATTTGTGACGGTGTGTTTTTTCATAGTCGATGTGTTGCGCACATCATAAACTTAGTCGTTCAAGACTGTTTAAAAACTATTGAAACAGTAAAAAATAGTTTTAAAAGAATGTTACGTGATATTTTTAGCAGTAACCAAAGATATAGTAGGTATCACAAGTTTTGTAAAGAAGCAAATTCCAAGTGTTTAGGTCCGAATTGGGACGTACCTACAAGATGGAATTCGACTTGTAACATGTTTGAAAATGCTATTGACCAAAAAGAAAGTTTAATAGCCTTTCATAATACTTTGGTGAGTCGTGGAAAGGCTTCGACTTACCATTCATTGGGTTGGGCTATTATTGAAGAAATAACCAAAATGCTTAATGTTTTTAAAACCGCAACTACTTGTCTTTCTGGAGTTTATTATCCAACGAGTCCACTAGTACTTCACCAAATTTACTTAATGACTTTAAAATTAAATGAGTTGTCGTTCAGGGGTAAACCTTATTCGGATATGATACCATCAATGAAAGAAAAACTTAAAAAATATTTTAAAGAAATGCCTCCGGTTATTATATGTGCCGCTGCCTTAAACCCTTGTTTAAATACGTCGGGGGTTAAAACTTTACTTGATAAAACTACTTTTAATTTGGATTTAGAAGAATAAAACCCATATTATGCTCAAAGTGCAAAAAATAATTTTAACACACATTTAGGCCAAATGTTTGATGTTTATTTAGCAAAATATGATGAAACATCAAACATATATGAGTCTATGCGGCATGCGGCACATGAAGAAGGTTCAAGTGATCAAATGTTTACTTTGTATAATACTTTAAGAGATAAATGTAGTAAACGTCAACGTGGTAACACTTCGAGTAGTGAAATCGGGAGGTATAGTGGAACAAACTTTTTATCCACCATGATTCCACAAGATTTTAAAAATTTTGACTTGTTGGCTTGGTGGAAAGATAAGTAAGATCAATCTCCAATCCTATCCACCATGGCCCGGGAATTACTAACAGTCCAAGCTTCCACAGTAGCTTCGGAATCTGCTTTTTCTGTTAGTGGCATGATTATATCAATACGAAGAATCCGACTCACTCCGGAAGCAGTTGAAA
Source organism: Flaveria sonorensis (assembly GCA_025506505.1). Classification (NCBI taxonomy): domain Eukaryota; kingdom Viridiplantae; phylum Streptophyta; class Magnoliopsida; order Asterales; family Asteraceae; genus Flaveria; species Flaveria sonorensis. Next base: position 45,065,136 of record CM046430.1, on the reverse strand, counting down.
TGTATATTTGCTTGAAGGATTATTTGAATGCAGCTGAAAGAATACAAGACAAATGCTCACTTGAAGAAGAATTAGAATATGAAGCCGAAATATATGAAGACGAAGTAGACGGTGGATTGACACCCAGAATGACCGATGATGAAGCGACATATGATGAGTACATTCGTAATAGCTTGGGTTCTGGTGGCGAAGAATAAAGTATCCAAATATGCAACGGACGAACGGAGAACGACTTTAGTTTTTAAAAGTTTACGTCATTTGAATTGTTTATATGTTTTGAATAGTATATTTATTTTACATTTTATGTAATCTTTGATAAAATAAATACTCATATTTAATTTTTCATGTATCATAAATCATAATTATATTTTTATTTAGATTTTACGTTTTATGTAATCTTTGATTTTAAGCCTTTTGTAATGTTTTATGTTTTAATATTTATAAATAATTTATATAAATGTGTAATCTTTAATAAATAAAAATAATCAAATGTTTGATGTTTATTTAGTAAAATAATATTTTAGATCAATTGAACAAGTTTTGAAGAATTTGATAAGTGTGAAAAACTTTTGAAATTTTGCTAAGTGTTCAGACGCATCATCACTGTTTAGACGCATCAGTTAGGCATTTGGAGACTGTTTGGGCGCATCATCACTGTGGCCGCATCATCACTGTTTGGGCGCATCATCACTGTTCAGACGCATCTGTTTGGGCGTTTATTCATTGGATTTAAAAAAAAAATTGCAAACCCGAACCAGTTTAAACCGGCCCGGACCGGTTCCATAGGTTTGAATTTACTAGCCCTAATACTGGTTTAGGAACCGAACCAGTTTGGGGTTCAAACCGGTTGAAAATAAACCGGTTCAAACCAACCGGACCGGTTTGAAACCGAACCGGTTTGGCACCAAAAAACGGTTTGTACACCTCTATCTACAATGACCCAAATAGCGGTTTTGCCTTTGGATGGTGGGAGGTTGGTGATGAAGTCCATAGAGATATCATCCTAAGTAGATACTGCCTCCATTTCTTGATTGCTTCGGTGATGGCATAGAGTTCCTTTGTATATGTAGATTGGCCTTGTATGGTGGAGCACAACTTCTTGCTAAACAAAGATATGGGACGGTTGTGTTGGGAAAGAACAACACCCACGGCTTTGCCCTATGCATCCGTTGTCACATCGAAGGGCTGTGAGAAATCTGGGAGTGCTAATATGACCAAGGATTCCATGTGGGACTAAATATTTGTAAAGGCTTCTTGAGCATTGTCGTTCTACTTGAATGCTTTCAGCTTGAGGATACCGGTTAAAGGTGAAGCTATTTTGGCATAGTGGGGTACGAACCGGCGGTAATACCAGGTAAGGCCGAGAAAAGCTCGTATGGCAGTGAAGGAAGTTGGGGTCGGCCAATGTTGGATTGCAAGCAGTTTATTTGGCTCAGATGCTACTCTCGCGGATGAGATGTGGTGTCTAAAGAAAGATACTTCATTGACTGTAAATACACCCTTTGACAGTTTGGAATAAAATTTGTTATCCAGAAGCGTTTGGAAAACATACCTTAGGTGCGAGTGTTGATCCATTGAGCTACTATAAATGAGTATGTCATCAAAAAATACCAACACGAACCGCCGAAGCACTGGTCGAAACAAATCGTTCATGGCTGATTGAAATATGGATGGTGCATTCATAAGCCCGAAGGGCATAACGAGGAACTTATAATGGCCATCAGAGGTACGAAAAGCTGTTTTGTGAATGTCGGTTTGAGCAATGCGGATTTGGTGGTACCCCGAGCATAAATCAATTTTGGAGAACACTGTTGCTCCATGGAGTTCATCGAGTAACTCATCATGGTAGGAATTGGCAAACGGTTAGGTACGGTGATGGCATTAAGTTCCCTATAGTCGATACAAAACCTCCATGAGCCATCTTTCTTTTTCACTAAAAGCACTGGTGAAGAAAATGGACTTTGGCTTGGGCGGATAATTCTATCGTTTAACATTTCTGTGATCAAACGGGTCATGATCTCCTTTTGAAATTGAGGGTAGCAGTAGGGTTTGACATTGATTGGTTGATTGTTGCTGGTTAAAGGGATGTGGTGGTCATGGCTTCGATTAGTGTCACACCCTCAAAATCCACATGAAGGGTTTTACCGCGAGGCGAGTGAACAAACCAGGATCCCAGTCATTAGTTACTCAGAACGACACTATATGCAACCTTTAAAAAAACTCAGAGTTTGAAACTTTAAAATATTTGCGAACGGGTTTTGTAAATAACCCAAACACAAGGTACTAAATGTAAACTGCGCAAAAAACGCGCTCAAACCAAAATACGTATGTAAATGCTAAATTAAAAGTAAACAATGTTTGAACAAAGCATGGTTGACATGTGCGTGCTCCTATGGGCAGATGCTAGAAACGACCTGAGAAAAGCATATTAAAAGTGTCAACACGATGGTTGGTGAATTCAAGAGTTTGTAATCATCGTAAACAATAGCGTTAATAAAATATAAACAAGTGCATTGAAATAGATAGCTAGTCTAATTTCATTAGTAAAGAGCAATAGTGACTTCGCAATCGAAGCTGACTATGTTTGTCTGTTTGCCTCCCGCCACGACATACCAGGTCGTGACGCTGTTAGTAGTTTAGGACAATATTGCACCCGTTGACCTCCGGTCACATGGGTGGGGCTTGTCAGACCCAGTAGTACTACCCAAAATTTCCCGCTAGGTTCCTTAATTAACGATCCGAAAGTGTGAGGGCTTTCTATGGTATAACCCACTATGTCTTACCAAACACATGTTATAACAGTAAAGCATTTTAAAACCAAGTATGCTTTCTCCCCCAAAAGAGAAGTAAGTAAAAGTGGGGCATTGAACTCACCTGGTGCGCAAACGAATGATCGTAAAAGCTAATGATGAGTGGAAAGACAACTTCAAAGGTTACCTAGAACACACAAGTACATAAGTACGTGTACATAGAAGCTTAACAGCCCTAAGTGCTCAACAAACACATTGACCCAAGGCTTTGGAAAACAAGACTCATTTGACCTAGTTGACCCGTTTAACCCGTTGGTGACATGTCAAGTTAAATTCTTGTTTGATCAACATAGTAATTCAGCATACATGGTTATCATACAAGTTATTCACGTATGTCATAATCATAGATTCTATCATGATCATCATCCTTACATAGTTTATCATACGACACATATATCATCATACAACGCATAGGAAACTCAAACAATCAACATGCCCAGCATAATCATAATTACGTCACAAGTAATAAATCATACATGGAGTCTAATCATGCACTACATGCCATGTGAAGCCACTCACGACTTCACATCCTAAACCCTGCCAATCCTACTAAGTAGGGGCCTCAGATTCTCACGCTTGTATGATGCTCATCATTACAATCCCACATGTAATCAATACAACCAACACATCAATATTATAATAATCAACAATCACAATTCACCATGACACATGACTTGTACATATATTATACCATACTTGCACACTTTTCAAGAACACCTATACTTTCCCATAGATTCAACAACTAACCATATGACCCAATCATCACCATTCAATACATTAGACATCATCCATGATCACTCTAGCATGCTCCTAACCTCCTAAACATGATTAAAACACAAAATCACATGTTTCACATAAATAAAGTTTCCCTTTTGGGAAAGTGGCATCCAAATCTACGTGTTCATCAATTTCAATCCCAAATTCATCAACAATATCCCTAATATAGTTCATAGCAATCATAATCATCCATTTAACATTAATAATTCACAAAACATGAATTCTCATGAAGAAAAGTTTCCACTTTTGACAATGTATGAACTAGATGACAAAAAACATGGATTTCTTGCATAATCTACATAGATTAACATTCATACAACATAACTAACATCATATCATCATCAAACCATCATTAATTTCGACTTTTTATATGAAAATTGAACTAGGGTTCAACAATAATCAAAAACCATGAAAACTCAATCAAAATCTAACCTTTAATCGCGTAGAAATCAAAAATTGGCACTTGCTACACGTAGGAAACACTTGGAACTAATCAAAATGGATGAATGATTGTTGTTCTTGATCAAAAATCGAAGTGTATGTGTGGGTGTGAGGTCGCGGCCGCAAATGGGTGTGGGAGGGGGATTAGGGTTTAATTTTTGTTAAGTTTTAATTTTGTGGTAATTACAAAATAAACCTACATTGTTTAACTTTTATAAAAACTAGTCTTTTCCATTTTTTAGTTTGTTTTTAACTACAAAACACAAGCATTACTAATCCACAATAATAATTATATACAATTTCCACTAGCTACAAAACGTATGAAATAATTATAACACGTTGACACGTTACAAGGCAAAATTCATACATAGTATTTAAATTCACAAATCACATAACTACAAATTAATAATCAACATTATTAATTAAGTTATTATCAGATAATCATTGTTAATTATTTTTAAGTCACCAACGTTCAACGACAACTAGTGTGTGCTCACGACACGTGTATGCAAGACTTAACGAAACTAAAGGAGTTTGGTAACTGAAAATTACCGGATGTCACATTATCCCCATGTTGAAAGAATTTTCGTCCCAAAAATTGTGTTAGATGATTGTGTTACATCACTAGTCTACTATATTGGTACGGAGAAATCGAGTGAGTTTCAGGAGGTTTGTCACATCATTACCATGTTGATAGAAATTTCGTCCCAAAATTTAGTCATTACCTTCGCCGACTGTCGTCGTCGTTTCGAACAGATGAGGATACTTAAGCTTCATCTGATCCTCACGTTCCCACTTGAATTCTGGTCTACGTTTTGAGTTCCAACAAACTTTGACTATGGGTATCTTTCTTTGCTTAAGAGTCTTGACTTCATGGTCCATCACCTCAACTGGTTCCTCAATGAACCGTAGTTGCTCATCTACTTGCACTTCCTCTAGTGGTACCACTATCGTCTCGTCTGATAAGCACTTTTTCAAATTTGAGGCCTGAAATACATTGTGAATTCCACTCAACGAGTCAGGTAGGTCTAATCGATACGCCACTGGACCTATTCTTTCCAGAATCTCAAATGGTCCAACGTATCTCGGATTAAGCTTGCCTCTTTTGCCGAATCGAATCACCCCTTTCCACGGTGAGACTTTCAGCAAAACTTTGTCGCCGACCTAAAACTCCAAAGGTTTCCGTCGCTTATCTTCATAGCTTTTCTTTCAATCACGTGCTGAAGCCATACGGTTCCTTATCTGTGCAATCTTCTCAGTAGTTTCGTGCACCAACTCGGGGCCTGTTAGCTGACTATCACCAATTTCCGCCCAGCAAACTAGTGATCTACACTTTAGTCCATACAAGGCCTCAAATGGTGCTGCCTTAATACTGGTGTGATAACTATTGTTGTAAGAAAATTCCAACAATGGTAGGTGAACTTCCCAGTTATTCCTGAAATCAATCACACAAGCACGTAACATGTCCTTCAATGTTTGAATGGTAGGTTCGCTTTGCCCATCTGTTTGTGGATAATAAGCAGTACTCATATCCATACGCGTACCCAGAGATTTCTATAATGATTGCCAGAAATATGATGTAAAAGGAGCATCACGGTCAGAAATAATTGACACCGATACACCATGTCTTGAAACTACCTCCTTCAGATAAATTTGAGTTAACTTATCTATTTTATCAGTTTCCTTGATTGCCAAGAAATGAGCAGACTTAGTCAATCGGTCTACGAACACCCATATCGTGTCACAACCAGTAGGTGTCCGGGGTAATTTAGTAATGAAGTCCATAGAAATCTGTTCCCACTTACATATAGGAATCTCAAGTTGTTGCAGTAACCCAGACAGCTTCTGATATTCAACTTTAACTTTCGAACAGGTTAGGCACTTGCTCACATACGTAGCTACGTCTGCCTTCATATTAGGCCACCAATAGTGCGCCTTCAGGTCATGTTACATCTTGTCAGAACCAGGATGTATAGAGTACTTAGACTTGTGTGCCTCACACATAACCAAGTCCCTTATGTTTCCATGCAAAGGCACCCAGAGTCTGTCCATGAAGTAACGAATTCCATTCGCTTTCACTTCAAACTGTTTGTCCATTCCACGTAAAGATTCAGACCCAATGTTTTCCGCTTCCAAGGCTTCTGTCTGAGCTTCTCGGATTTGTTCAGGCTAGTGAGTGCTAATCGTAAGCTGCAAAGCTCACACTCGTAGGGGCTTAGCAGTTTCCTTTCTACTCAACGCATCAGCGACTACACTTGCCTTTCCTGGGTGATATTTGATAGCGCAATCATAATCATACAACAATTCCACCCAGCGTCGCTGCCTCATATTCAACTCCTTCTGCTCAAAGATATGCTGAAGACTCTTTTGATCGGTGTAGATAGTGCACTTGGTACCGTACAAGTAATGTCTCCAGATCTTCAAGGAAAAAACTACCGCACCCTGCTCCAAGTCATGGGTGGTGTAGTTCTTCTCGTGTACCTTTAGTTGTCTTGAAGCACAGGCTATCAGTTTGTCACGTTGCATCAAGACACAACCAAGTCATTGGATAGAAGCATCACAGTAGACCACAAAGTCATCACTTCCCTCAGGTAATGCCAATATCGGTGCGCTACACAGTTTCTGTTTCAACAACTGAAAAGCGGACTCTTGACTCTCACCCAATTTATACGTTGTTCCTTTACGAGTCAAGGCTGTGAGAGGTTGAGCGATCTTAGAAAATCCCTCAATAAAACACCGATAATATCCTGCCAGTTCAAGAAATTACCGTATCTCACTAGGCGTCTTGGGAACCGGCCAGTTCTTTATCGCCTCAATCTTTGCTGGATCGACTTGTATTCCTTTCTCGTTAACTATGTGACCCATAAATTGTACTTTGTGTATCCAGAAATCACACTTGGAAAACTTGGTGTATAGTTGTTCCTTTCTAAGTAATTCCAAGATTAGACGTAGGTGCTCTTCATGTTCTTCCTTGGTCCTCGAATAGATCAATATGTCATCGATAAACACTATAACAAACTGATCGAGATAGGGTTTGCATACACGATTCATGAGATCCATGAACACTGCTGGTGCATTTGTTAACCCAAATGGCATGACCAAGAATTCATAATGACCGTAGCAGGTTTTGAATGTTGTCTTCGAGATGTCTTCCTCTCGAACTCTCAGTTGATGATAACCAGACCTCAAATCAATTTTGGAGTAATAGCTGGATCCCTGAAGTTGATCGAACAGGTCATCAATACGAGGTAAAGGGTAATGATTCTTGACCGTGACTTTGTTCAATTCCCTGTAATCAATACACATTCGACATATGTCATCCTTCTTCTTAACAAAGAGAACAGGTGCTCCCCACGGTGATGTGCTCAGTCAAATACCCCCTTTATCCAACAGCTCTTGAAGTTGTATAGATAGTTCCTGCAGTTCGTTCGGGGCTAACCAGTAAGGTGCTCTCGTAATCGGAGCGGCTCCGGGAGTCAAATCAATCTGGAACTCAACTTGACGATGAGGTGGTAGTCCAGGCAGATCCTCTGGAAACACCTCCGGAAAGTCACGAACTACTGGAATATTCTCTATCTTCTTTTCCTCCGGTTGCTTGTCAGTTACAAGGGCTAATATAGCTAAGTGACCCTTACGTAGCCACTTCTGCGCTTTCATAAAGGATATGATGCCTATCACAACAACACCTTTCTCGCCTTTAATCAAGAGAATTTCCCCGTCCAGGAGAGGAATGCGGATAACCTTCTCTTGGCAAATGACTTTCACCTGCTTCTTGGATAGCCAATCCATGCCCACGACCACATCGAAACTCCCAAGTGTAACAGGCATGAGGTCGATGTAAAAAGTATGTCCAGCAAGTTCTATCTCGCAACCCTTAAGGATATGTTTCACGTGGATTTGCTTACCGACAGCTAATTCTACGGTATATCTAGATTCCAACGTAGAAGGCATATCACTTAAGAGACTACTAAACTTAGTAGAGATAAAACTTCTGTAAGTTCTAGTGTCAAACAATACAGTAGCAAAACGATCATTAACAGGAAACTTACCAGTAACAGTAGTAGGGTTGTTTAGAGCCTCACCTGAACCCATGACGAAGGCTCTACCTTTAGCTCCTTCGTTGTTGCCACCGTTATTGTCACCATTGCCGTTGTTGTTGTTGTTTCCACCATTACCAGCACCATTCCCATTTTTCTTCAACTGAGGACAATTTCTCTTGTAGTGTCCTTCCTTTCCATATTCGAAACATCTTTTTGGTGTTTCTTGAGGTTGTTGAGGCTTCTTCATTAACTCACCATGGCAATCCTTGGCCACGTGTCCAGCCTTACCACAACGCTAGCATCGGAAATTGTCACACCTGCCAGTGTGGTGGTAGTTACATCGGTTACATTTAGGATACTTACCCACATATCCTCCTTGTCCTAGTGTTGATGAGGATCCCTGATTGAAACTACGATTGTCATCAAACTTTCTCTGTTGTAGCTATTGAGCCTGACTGTTTGATGAAGAACCTTTATTACTAGTGGTTTCCCACTTGCACTTTTTGTCGGACATGCTTGCCACAACGCCCTATTTGGGTAGCTTGTCTTGCTCCACCGCTTGGTCTGTCAGCTTATGAGCTAGCCGGATAGCCTGTTGGATAGTGGTGAGGTTTGAAGTAGTCACCATACTTTGTATTTCTGGCACCAACCCACATAGATAGAGTTCGATCCTTTTGATTGGCAGGTTTATCATTCCAGGACAGAGAATCGCCTACTTGTGAGACCTCGTAGTGTAGGCCTCGATCTTGGATCCCTCCATCTTTAACTACCAGAACTCAGCCACCAACTTCTGGACTTTATCCGGTTCTTCCCCCGGATCTTCCTCTGGCTTCTCCTCAGTAACCTCCTCTGGTACCACCAGAGGCTCCTCCATCAGGGCCTCCTGAGGCTTGAGCTGGTTTTCTAGCTCATGTATACGAACTATAGCCACATGAAGCTGATCGCGCATCGCGTTCAGAGTAGCTATCAACTCAGCAACCTGTCCACGTAGAGTCTGGATCTCCCATGTCTGACCATCCTGGCATCCTTGCATATCGAGCCACGAGTCTTCCATCTCCTCGTACACTCGGCTTTCATGCTCCTGTTGCGCTTCCAACCTTTTAAATTTCTCTTCTACATTTTGTTGCAGTCGGTCATATGAGGCCACCATAGCGGCGATAGCCCTATAAGGTGTACAGGGTAGGGGGTATAATATCGAATCTATAGTCATGGTAGGGATCGGAAATAGAACACATTCCTTTTCTAGCATCCTGATCAGTGTAGTGCGATACCAGTCCCAATTGTCAGGATTAGCCATGTCCCGCTCAATCTTTGGCTCGTCCGGAAAGTACACATTATCTATGAACATAGGGGGTCTAGAACCATAACTCTTAAACGACGAAGGAACAATAGGAACCTCGGGTTCCTTTCGCGGTACGTGTCGAACAGGGGATGAAGATGATGATGATGCCATACTGCAGTGTATGCGATGTGTATGCCAATGAGTAACAGTAAGGGAATAAGTAACGAGTAACTAACTAACCGTGCGGTGATAGACTAGTGTGTATGCAACCTAGTTCCTTATAACCAATGACTCTGATACCAATCTGTCACACCCTCAAAATCCACGTGCGGGGTTTTACCACGAGGCGAGTAAACAAACCAGGATCTCAGTCATTAGTTACTCAGAACGACACTATATGTAACCTTTAAAATAACTCAAAGTTTGAAACTTTAAAATATTTGCAGAAGCGTTTTGTAAATAACCCAAACACAAGGTACTAAATATAAACTGCGCAAAACACGCGCCCAAACCAAAATACGTAAGTAAATGCTAAATTAAAAGTAAACAATGTTTGAACAAAGCATGCTTGACACGTGCGTGCTCCTATGGTCAGCTGCTAGAAACGACCTAAGAAAAGTATACTAAAAGTGTCTAAACGATGGTTGGTGAGTTCAAGAGTTTGTAATCATAGTAAATAGTAGCATTAATAAAATATAAACAAGTGCATTGAAATTGATAGCTAGTCTAATTTCATTAGTAAATAGCAATAGTGATTTCACGATCAAAGCCATCTATGTTTGTCTGTTTGCCTCCTGCCACGACATACCAGGTCGTGACGCTGTTAGTAGTTTAGGACAATATTGCACCCATTGACTTCTGGTCACACGGGTGGGGCTTGTCAGACCTAGTAGTACTACCCAAAATTTCCCGCTAGGTTCCTTAATTAACGATCCAAAAATGTGAGGGCTTTCTATGGTATAACCCACTATGTCTTACCAAACACATGTTATAACAGTAAAGCGTTTTAAAACCAAGTATGCTTTCCCCCCAAAAAAGAGAAGTAAGTAAAGGTGGGGCATTGAACTCACCTGGTGCGCAAACGAATGATTGTAAAACCTAATGATGAGTGGAAAGACAACCCTTTAAAGGTTACCTAGAACATACAAGTACATAAGTACGTGTACCTAGAAGCTTAACAACCCTAAGTTCTCAACAAACACATTGACCCAAGGCTTTGGAAAACAAGACTCATTTGACCTAGTTGACCCGTTTGACCTGTTGGTGACATGTCACGTTAAATTCTTGTTTGATCAAGCATAGTAATTCAACATACATGGTTATCATACAAGTAATTCACGTATGTCACAATTATAGATTCTATCATGATCATCATCCTTACATAGTTTATCATACAACACATATATCATCATACAACGCATACGAAACTCAAACAATCAACATGCCCAACATAATCATAATTACATCACAAGTAATAAATCATACATGGAGTCTAATCATGCACTACATGTCATGTGAAGCCACTCACAACTTCACATCCTAAACCCTGCCAATCCTACTAAGTAGGGGCCTCAGATTCGCACGCGTGTATGATGCTTATCATCACAATCCCACATGTAATCCATACAACCAAGAAATCAACATTATAATAATCAACAATCACAATTCACCATGACACATGACTTGTACATATATAATACCATACTTGCACACTTTTCAAGAACACCTATATTTTCTCATAGATTCAACAACTAATCATATGACCCAATCATCACCATTCAATACATTAGACATCATACATGATCACTCTAGCATGCTCCTAACCTCCTAAACATGATTAAAACACAAAATCACACGTTTCACATAAATAAAATTTCCTTTTTGGGAAAGTGGCATCCAAAATCTACGTGTTCATCAATTCCAATCCCAATTCATCAACAATATCCCTAATCTAGTTCATAGCAATCATAATCATCCATTTAACATTAAAAATTCATCAAAACATGAATTATCATGAAGAAAAGTTTTCACTTTTGGCAATGTATGAACTAGATGACAAAAACCATAGATTTCTTGCATAATCTACATAGATTAACATTCATATAATATAACTAACATCATATCATCATCAAACCATCATCAATTTCGACTTTTTCTATGAAATTCAAACTAGGGTTCATCAATAATCAAAAACCATGAAAACTCAATCAAAATTTAACCTTTAATCTCGTAGGAATAAAAATTGGCACTTGCTACACGTTGGAAACACTTGGAACTAATCAAAATTGATGAATGATTGTTGTTCTTGATCAAAAATTGAAGTGTAGGTGTGGGTGCGAGGTCGCGGCCGCAAATGGGTGTGGGAGGGGGATTAGGGTTTAATTTTTGTTAAGTTTTAATTTTATGGTAATTACAAAATAAACCTCCCTTGTTTGACTTTTATAAAAGCCAGTCTTTTCCACTTTTTAGTTTGTTTTTAACTACAAAACACAAGCATTACTAATCCACAATAATAATTATATACAATTTCCACTAGCTACGAAACACATGAAATAACTATAACACGTTGACACGTTACAAGGCAAAATTCATACATAATATTTAAATTCACAAATCACATAACTACAAATTAATAAATAACATTATTAATTAAGTTATTATCAGATAATCATTGTTAATTATTTTTAAGTCACCAACGTTCAATGACAACTAGTGTGTGCTCACGACACGTGTATGCAAGACTTAACGAAACTAACAGAGTTTGGTAACGAAAAATTACCGGATGTCACAATTAGGGGGTAGGGTATGGTGTTCTTCAAAGAGTTGTTTAAACTCATTGAGGATACCAGCAATGGTTTGATCAGAATGGGTTGGGTACGTGAGGTTATGTAACTGGGCTGGGATTGGTGATTGAAAAATCATGGTATGGATTGATGAAACTGAGTTGTGGCACAGAAGGGTTGAAAGTGAACTGGTCAAAAGTTGTTGCGCCATAGGTTTACCGTTCTGGGTGCATGAGGATCCATCCTTTGTGAAGGATAATTCTGGGATGGAGAAGTCAGCGGTGAGTCGACCCAACATCCCTAGCCAGGCTATTCCTAGTATCACATCTGCGCCCTCAACAGGTAAGATGAAGAATGGCACTTGAAATTGAGTTTTTTGTAGTTGTAACCAAACGTTGGGGCAAAAACCTTAGCATGAAATGAACTGACCGTTGCCAACCATGACTGAAAAGGGTTATATGGGTTCGGTTGGGAGTTGTAACTAGGTTTCGATGCGAGGTTGAATTATGTTGTGGGTGCTACCGCAATCAACTAAGATCGTAACTGGTTTTCCTTAGATATGGCTCGTGACCCGAAGTGTTTGGTAGAAGAGAGGCCAAAGTATGTTGTATTCGACAAGGAGAGAAACTGCGACGAGGTTGATTGATCAAGGGTTGTTGCTGGAGTGGTATCCGTTATCTCGTCACAATCGTCGTTGTCAATAACCAATTAAAATTGAGGAGGGGAGCACTTGTGACCTGGGACACTGGAAACATAAACCGTCTTTCTTTCATTGTTGCAGTGCCTCCGTCGAGAGTTTGGTAAAGGGTAGAGTTGGTGAAGGTTTGTTTGGGGTTGTTGTTGCGGTTAATAAAATAGAGGAAGTAGGGGAAGTGGTTGTGGTGGTTGGGGTCTAGTTTGATATTGTGGGTTTTGGTTGGGTTTAGATGGGTGACCAGCTTATCCTTAATAAGACGGGCTAAAGCATAAGCTTGGTGCAAGGTGGTGGGTTTCAGAATTGATATTTCGGCTTGAATATCATTACAGAGCCCGGATATAAAGCAGTTTCGAAGGGCCTGTTGTGATAAACCATCAATACAATTACTAACCTTTTCGAATTCGGATTGGTAAGCCGTGACGGTGGAGGTTTGCCGTAATTTGAAAAGTGTAGCTTCATGATTTTCATACGTGGATGGACCAAACCGCAATTCAACTTCTCGCTTGAAAGTTGGCCAAGTGCCTAGCATGTCGTTGTTTGCTAAGTGTTTGTACCAACTTAACGCATCACCGGTGAAGTAGAAAACAGCCAACAAGAGGCGTTGATTGACTGGGACTTGGTAATAGGAGAAGTAATTCTCGGCCTGGAAAATCCAGTCAAGTGGGTTGGACCCGTCGAACAAGGGGAGGTTGATTTTGGGTGAACGTGGGTTGTGTGGAGGTGGGTTAGTTCCCACTGGTGGTGTTTTGAGAATGGGTGGTGTTTTGGGGCCGGAGGAGTTGGATGAATCTGATGAAAGTTGGTCGGATAACCGGGTAATGTGGTTGACTAGGTGAGCTGTGGTTTCAGTTTGGGTATCAAGTTTGGTGGTAAGGTGCTCAGTAGCTTTGATTAAGGGGGAAAGTTGGTTGCAGCGGTGGTGGTATGTTCTTCGGTGGATGAGGGATCCTTACGCGGTGGCATTGTGGGTGGATGAGAACGAGAATGAAAGCACCAAATTGGTACACCCTTAGAGCGGGTGAGACTCCAAAAAAATTTTAGAAAAAAGAACAAGAATTGTTTGGAACGATTTTCTTCTCCTTTTTCATAAACAAAACAACCTTTTAAATACAAACTGGGAAATCCTAAGTTACTACTGACTTTGAAACATGCAAAGCTAAAATTAGGGAAATCATGGGTGCATGGGCTGCATGCACACACACACGTGCAATCATGGATCAGTCCAATAATTTCTTGGGCTTTACTGGGTTTCTCTTGGGTCTCTCTGCAACTGTCTGTTGGGCCTGCTGGGTCAACAAAGTGGGCTGGATCATTAAACTCACCTTCAATTTCATGTGTTGCGACGGTTGATTTATATTTATTTGATTTCATTTGCTCGCCTGCTCGATTTGACAATTTCGCTTGCCTATCCACTGCTCGATTTCAGTAATTCAGTTACTCAGTTGCCCGCTCGATTTCACCTTTAATGGTTGATCCGGACTGCGATTACCGATTGTCAACTTTGCAAGTACTACTACGCTGCTTGCTTGCTTTAGTTCTTCTCAGATTGTTGATTCTCTAGACTTTCCCCATTCCTCAAATAAGATAAGTTGTGCTCTAATCTTTTCCTTTTATTTGGCTTGCCTGCATGATTTGCATGATTTTGTACTTTGTTTTCTATTTCTTTGATTTGCAAATTGCTAACTATTTTTGTTTATTAGAATATAGAATCATTGAATCACTTGGGATTTGCTTGAAATATTTGATTTAGGAATTGCTTCTATTCACCTTATTTAATTTGTAAATTGGTTTTGAGTTTGATTTAGGAGCTGCTTTGGTATTTTGGTTCATCTTGTCATCCAGATTTGATTGAACATGTCAAAACGAATTAGAAAATATAAATCATGTTGGACCAAAGAGAAAAAGAAAAAGAGAACAAAAACGTTTAATTGAATCTCAAAAAGAGTCATTGTTAAAATACATAACGGTAAAAAATAATGATGCTCAAAACAATCCTAGTAAACAATCAAATGATGTTCAAAATAATTCTAACTAACAACCAAACGATGAACAAAATCAACCAAGCCGGGATAAAGGAGGGTTTTTTATGATAATATTTAAAAAGGCCTCAAATTTCAGTTTCGCTTAGGCCTCCAAAAACATTGAGACGCCCCTGCTGAGCCCAAATGCTTCAAATTAATTCACCCGAAGCCTACACCCAACACTTATTTAATAAATTAACTCAGGCTTTTTTGCAAGTTTTGTGTTTAAATGTATTTTTTAATAACTAATTGAGTCACCATCCAAAACACAATGATGTCACTTGAAAAACTCGTATATACATCTCCATATATGCGTGAAAATGCAATGTATTCTTGTGACTCCAGTCCGTTCGAGCTAAGTCCGCCCATATTCTTCAGCACATACATGGTACTCTAGATCAGGGTTCTTTTTACTAAATACTCAACGTTACACAACATCTCATGGTTTTTTTTGACCAAATTACATAACTTATACAAAATCTAGTTGAAGATGCAAGTACAAGAATCTTGGACTAACAAAAATGTCCTAAAAAATACCAAACAATCAAATATTATGTTTCTTGTAGTGTCTAGTGCAAAGATATCATCTTCCACACAACTAAAAATTATAAAATCTGTATAGTTTGTTCGCTTCATTACACATGGTTCAATTGCAGCTTGCGTCTGGTGAGGTTTTCGGCCCGGATCAACCTATTGCTCTGAAACTTTTGGGATCCGAACGATCATATGGAGCTCTTGAAGGTAATATTATGAGTTATATACAAGTGTTTGACAAAAGTCATTGTAGTTGTAGCAGAAAAATATAGTATGACACATAAAAGGACACTCTTAAATGTTCATTATGCACATGACTATTGTGAAATGGTAGGTGTTGCAATGGAACTTGAGGACTCTTTTTATCCATTGTTAAGGGAAGTAAGCATTGGTATAGGTATAGATCCATATGAGGTATTTCAAAATGCAGAATGGGCCCTTTGATTGGTGCAAAGCCTAGAGGACCAGGAATGGAACGAGCCGATTTGTTGGATATTAATGGCCAAATCTTTGCTGAGCAGGTGCTTTTTATTCGTTCGACTTTCATAACTAAAAATATTAATAAAATGTCTCCGAATTATTGATATTTGATGGAGATATGATATAATACACAGGGAAAGGCTCTCAATGCTGTTGCTTCACCTAATGTTAAAGTGATGGTGGTGGGAAACCCCTGCAATACCAAGTATAAACTAGATTCTGTACATTTTGACTTTTGTGGAATTCAAAGTCAAACTGTAACTTTTGTGTGTTCTTTGCAGTGCTTTGATATGTTTGAAAAACGCTCCAAACATACCTGCAAAGAATTTTCACACGTTAACTAGACTAGACGAGAATAGAGCAAAATGTCAGGTATTAGTCCTTGTTAAAAGTAATTTTAACGACGTTTTTAAAATTGTAAACTTGTTATTCTTGTGGCAGTTGGCTTTAAAAGCAGGAGTTTTCTATGATAAAGTCTCAAATGTCACCATTTGTGGAAACCACGCGACAACTCAAGTTACTGAATGATTTTATAACTTCTAAGTTTTCGGCTTTAACATGTTTTATTTCATTTGCAGAATTTAATTTTTTTTGTCCTAGGTTCCGGATTTTCTAAATGCTAAAATACATGGATTTCCCGTCACAGAGGTTATTAGGGACAAGAAATGGTTAGAAGAGGAATTTACGCAAATGGTTCAGACGGTAAGCCTGATTCAACTACGCGTCTGTGCTTCTATGCTGTTCTTATATCTTTTTTTAATAACTTTTTAGTACTAAATTTGGGTAAATGTTTCTTAGAGAGGTGGAGTTTTAATTAAAAAATGGGGAAGATCTTCGGCTGCATCAACTGCTGTGTCCATTGTGGATGCGATAAGGTCTCTTGTAACGCCCACCCCCGAGGGTGATTGGTTCTCAACTGGAGTAAGTTTCCTGTTAGATGTTTTCTTTTTATATCTAACGGGTCAATTGGATAAAATATTAATTTTAGCTAAATATGGTACATGATAAATAGGTCGAGCGAGTCGAACTAGTCAAAAGTCGCCCAAAGTGCAGTTTAAGTTTAATACGTACAATCTCATAAACAACTTAATCAAAAAGTTAGATTATTCGTTTTCATAATCATACTTAACATATTCATTATTTTTATAAAAAGAATTAGAAGTAATCGGATAATGAAGCTTTTACTGATCAACCCAGCTTGCATTGTCTGCGGGCCATAGACTAACTCTTTACAATGGAAAAATGCAGGTTTATACAAATGGAAATCCATATGGTGTAGCAGAGGGAATTGTTTTCAGCATGCCTTGCAGATCAAAGGTAAATACAAAAGCACACTTTTTTACTTTTAACTTTTGACTCTTCATCTAATTTGTATTTGAGTATTTCTAAACCCCGTTTTTTGGGTTAGGGGGACGGTGATTACGAGCTTGTCAAAGAAGTGATATTCGATGATTACCTTCGCAGAAGAATTAAAAAGGTACTCGAAATCCTCTCTTAAAATATTCATTTTTATATTCCACATGGCCCGATGCTAATCGGGTTTTATAATTATTTTTCAGTCTGAGGACGAGCTGCTTGCTGAGAAGAAATATGTAGCACACCTAACTGGAGAGGTGAGTACCAGATACTGGTCAAAACGGGTTGGGTTGACCTGTAGACATTTTTTTGTCTAGATTTTCAAGTACAAAATAATTAGCGTGTTAAATATGATACAAGATTATTATTACCACTATAATCTGATATATGTTTCTAATTATATTTACCTTAATTTTACTAGGGAATTGCGGTCTGTGACCTGCCTGGGGATACAATGCTTCCCGGAGAAATGTAGAAACGAGTTATATAAAATCACTGATTAAAACTTTATCTACCATACCAGCCCAATACCGAGATCTTCAGAAACAGAATTAGAATTATGTTTCTGCATATCATGCTCTTCTTATTGAACAAGTATAGGTACCAATAATGGGCAATTTATGCCATTTCACTAGTTTAAAGTATTTGTCATTCTGTCAACTGGTTTTCGATCTTGTCATCTTCGTCAAACGTTAGAAATACATGTATACTACGCGGTTGATATTTGTTTTTCACAGTTCAAATTGGTCATCTTTGTGTCCATAATATTGCTTTAGTTAGAGATGACAAAGGAACGCGTGTTGGGCAAAATACATCATCTGATGCTTGCTTTTATACCTTTTAAAACCTTGTAATTGATTATTATGCTCATATGAAGGATTGATATGTAGTTTAATGTGTGTAGGATTACCACCTTCAAATAAGTAAGATATTAATTAGTTGCATATAAATCAATTGCCATACTAACTATGTATGCGCATAATGCTTAATTTTGTACTAGCATACAAGGAAAGTTTAATGTTGTAGAGTTCATGAGTGAAACCAAGATGAATGAATTGAAATACCTAGGTATTAAAATGGTCAAATGGTATTGTACAGGTTTGTTAGGAAAGTAGATAAGGAGATTCTTAAGAGAACTTGATTCATTGAGGATGTTGAAAGTTTTAGAGATTTGATTAATTGGTGGATTGATAGGAGAAAATCAATCTTATTAGTTGAGCATTATATTGATGGATGAAATAGGAATCATATAAAACTAGAGATTGATGCCGCGTGCTGTTGCGGCCAAACTTTTGTTCATGATCATTGTGTTATAAGTTGAATCTTGGGAGTAATTCTCAAAGGGTGCAAGTAGTTGTTCGCCGGTAAAAATATTATTTTTTTCTTCAGTTGCATGATGTAGTGTTGCAAAAGTCAGCATGCAAAACATATTGTATTTGTAGTGCTCCTCCTATTGTATTGGTTGTTTATCGGCACATCTTTGATTAATATATAAGTTTTCTTAATAAACTTTCTTAGATGTTTCATTACTATTAAATAGAAATTTGTTGAGATTGTTTTATTTATGTTATTAAAGTCTTAGATGAGACCGTGTGTTGCTATGTTCTCTTGTTCGTGTAGTTATTCATTATAACAAATGTATTCACCTGTATGTACAAACTAATATAACTTTATATTATATATGCTAATAAATTAGTTTAGGCTTAAAATTGCTTAGTCAAATGAAGGGGAAACACCCCTTAAAAGAAAAAAAGAAGTGACGGGCCTTCAATAAAAACCCACAAAACTTTGGTGGCAGTAATGAAAAAAACAAAAAGCCCATTGTCACCACCGACATCTTAGAATTAATATATATTATAATATTCTTTATATCCCTAAATTACTTATTAACTATATATTAATTTTTAACTTTGTTTTGCATTGTTAGTTGTATCTTTGGCACACTTTGGTTAGTTGGTTTTACCCTACTTTGTTTTCTGTTTTTTTAATTTTTTAATTATAACCTTTTATTTTACAATTTAACCCCAATATTTTTTTACTTTCAACTTTGGTTCTTATATTTTTTTTTTTCTTTTATGAAATTTTCTTCAACGTTTTTGCGCCTATTTTTTTTAGTTTAACGGCCACGTCGTAACACGCAGATCCTAGACTAACTTAATTATTATTTTCTATGTTTTACGTTTCGTGGTTCAACGTTTTTACTTCTACTTTTCTTTTCGTTCAATTTTGTTTTTTTGCTTTTTATTTATTTTTTATATGCGTTTTCCGGTTTTAATGGGTTGGCATGGTGTTATTTGACATGGTTTTACGTCCCCGCCGCAATGCAGTGGACTTAATACTAGTTATATCTCTAAGTTTGTTACCTATAATCCATTCATTTAAATCTAAATATAAAAATGTCATCCCATTGATTATATAGGGCACCTAGGGTGCACTTCGGGTAGTGGCCTTGGTTTATCCGGGTTTCAAGGATTCTCCACCTAGGGTTACTCTGGTAGCATTGTTGAGTTGAATGATATAATTATCGTTAAAGAAAGGGGTTGGGGTTCATGAAAAATTATTTATTATGCTATATATATATATAATTTGTGACCCTTTTTTACATAATAAATTTCTATCTTATATTCTACTCAAATTTATAAACTTCACATTAAATGGATCATAGAAATAAACAAATATTAACATGAAAACCAACCAAACTTAATTGATTTCATGTTTTTTTTATCAGTTTCGTAATTTTATGTTTTTAACTATTATTTTAATTTTTTTTGTTTCAATTAATGAAAATATTTAATTTTAACTCTAATTTAAAAGTTGGTTAAGGGTAATTGTGGGTTGGGAAATAATGCCCCCCTACTTTAGGGTAAAAAGTTAAATTAAAATACATAAGTGAAGAGTACCTTCTCACAAAAATTGTGTATGGCTTGTGTGTATGTATATTTGGTTTTTTTTTTTACTTTTAATTTCAAACACTTACGCTATATATAATATACGTCTTTAACCCATTAAAATTTCATATTAATTTGATTATTATTTGATAATCTCCATGCATTCTTTTTTAGAAAAACAAAATAGGTGAAGTGTTCATCTTTTTCTCAAAGTTCCTGTATAAATTTTATTGAAAAGAGGATTGTGTTCGTAATACGGTATTCTTTAGTATCGTTAGCTATATCGAGCGCCAATACGTACTTGTACCGTGATGAACAATACCAACACTGACCAAACAACATCAACTCCATTAACGTTATTATCGAACCAGTATTGATTTTGTTTTTATTGTTATCAATCGATGTAAAACATGACTATTTTTGGGTCGCATCATACAATTACCAGTCCCGTAACGAACCGTGTTGTGTTTGAAGTTATGTATTATTTTGTGTTGTAGTACCAGTATTATCATTTATCTCTTCTTTGTTCTTCAGAAGGATTCCAAGTCTCTAAGAACATAGCGTGCAGTAAACTACCGCAAATAACACGTTACACGCATCGAAAGATGACACGAAACAGTCTGATCCCAGCAACAACATTCTCGACTCGAAACCATCCCTCATATCCAAAACTCTAAAACGAAACCGAACACAACAGACCCACTCTCAGGACGACAACTTTATTAGACTAAACAAGATTACACACTACACAACAGACAAGGGGCTAAAAACTACATAACACCCGCGCACCCACCTAACACACGGGCTTGAACCCACCGTTCTCCTTGCTCAAAACATCAACTCGTGACTGAAGAATGTCGATCACGGCCTGGGCCCGCATCAGTTCAATCTTCAAACTCTCTTTCTCCATTGAAACACTAAGAATCTCATTCTCCAAGTTGCTTATGAACTTCAAGTAGCCTGGAGGCACGGATTTCTCAAGGGTTGAAGCGTCGAAAGATGGTAAAGTGGTTGGTGGTTGACATTCTTTGGCTTCAATCGACTCGAGCAACGGGAACTCCAAGAGTGCTCTTCTTGGATCTTGACTTGTGGTGGTCGAGTCTTCTGACCCATTTGCGTTGCTTGAGTTCGGGTCACTTGGTTTTGATCTTTTGTTGTGGAATAGAGAGAAGGTTTTGAGCTCGGGTTCACAGGTTAGAGCACAATCTTCTGATCTTTCGCGCTTGCAAACAAACGGGATGGTTTCAGGATCCCCGGTTGGATCCAGGATCTTCTTGGCAGAAGTTTCCTGTAATATGCAATCATTATTATCAATCATCATGTTATGTTGGGGTGGCGATTTTCACACGACCCGAAGAGACAACACAAACATGACAATTAAAAAAATTAGATTTTGGGCTGTTAAACAAGTCATGTTCAAGTTGATATGTTCAATTAAATGGGTCGTGTTTGGGTGACACTTTTATCTCCATCAGTTAAAGAGGTTGCCAACCATTATGCTTGATTAAATAGACCGACCTGATATTGACCCGTTTAACCCATTAGTTACAACCACCAACCTAGTTACCATGTTTACAACTTGGCACTGCTTGTCAATTCATCAAACCCGTTTGACGTGTTGAGATGAATGGGTTAATTTGGTAGTGTTTGGGTTACACAATTTTAAGTGTGTCCAGGTCAGAGTTGATGCTATGACACGAATAAATATGCAGGTCGAACAATGCAATCCGCCACACGACATTGGTAACCAAAGATTTCATCTAGGTTTAACCAACAAGTTACGAACGGATTTTGGTTTCAGGGGTCAACTTGGTTTGTGGCCCTAACAAAAACCAAAACCGCAACGCCTCACATATACAAAGACTCAAGTCTCGACATCAAAATTAGAATACGAAAAATACCTGCACTATGTCATTTCCTTCAACACGAGTCTCATCACCATTGGTCAAATCATCATCCGCTTCACCACCGGGAACCATAAGGGCTGCATCATCGGTCCATTCCTCCTCGAGAAACGGTGCATACCGGTCCCCATTTGGTGGCCCTAATCCGCTCTTTTGGAAAATCCTACATAGCACAAACGAATCCTTTTCCCACCACCCCACAACAACATCAACGACTCAGTTTAAAATCCCAAACACGCATGTTTCCAAATGATCAAGATTGAATAAAGACTCAAACCTGTGTAACTCCAACTCGTGGCAACTCGTGATCTAGAAGCCGATATTCATGCATGACCCAATTAGTCCGCTTGCCATCGGGGGCTCGACCACTATGGAACACAAGTGTCTTCTTCATCCCTATTATCTCAGATTTGTGGCGCACACATCGGTCCTTTCCGGTTGCTTTCCAATAGCCTTGTCCCGTAGCGCGATTCAATCGCGAACCATTGCCATACTTTCTGTCTACAGGGCTAAAAAAGTACCATTCTTGGTCTCTTGTCTTCAATGATGAAAAGTCTACAATACCCATAGAAAATCACAAATGATCAATAAAATTTCTCTTGATTATGCAATCTATAATGTTGAAATGATTGAACTTCAAGTAAACTGGCCCAAAATCTGCATAATAATTTGATGAATTTCATGGTAAAGGACAGCAAAAACAAGCTGCAACCACTTAACAATCAACAAAAACAAAACTTAAGGAAATGATTGAATTTCTAGTAAACTGATTCAAAATCTGAATAAAAATTTGATGATTTTCATGGTAATTGACAGCAAAAACATGCTCCAATCACTTAACAATTAAAAATTATAAACATAAGTTAAGGAGATGATTGAATTTCAAGTAAACTGATTCAAAATCTACATAAAAATTTGATGAATTTCATTACAATTGACA
Source organism: Flaveria sonorensis (assembly GCA_025506505.1). Taxonomy (NCBI): domain Eukaryota; kingdom Viridiplantae; phylum Streptophyta; class Magnoliopsida; order Asterales; family Asteraceae; genus Flaveria; species Flaveria sonorensis. The sequence goes on along the minus strand of CM046430.1, from coordinate 45,042,183 downwards.
GCAAAAACATGCACCAATCAATCAACAATCAAATAATATAAACTAAACTTAATCAAATGATTCAATTTCTAGTAAATAGATTCAAAATCTGTTTAAAAATTTAATGAATCTATCGTGATTGACAACAAAAACATGCTACAATCACTTAAAAATTAAATAATATAAACAAAAAGTAAAATGATTGAATTTTAAGTAAACTGATTCTAAATCTGCATAAAAATATGGCAAATTTCATAGTAATCGACAACAAAAACAAGCTAAAATCAAATAATATAAACAGAAGTTGATGAAATGATTGAATTTCAAGTAAACTGATGCAAAATCTGCCTAAAAAGTCAACAAATTTCATAGCAATTGACAACAAAACATGCAAGAATAAAAACATATAAACAAAAGTTGATGAAATGATTGAATTTCAAGTAAACTGGTTCAAAATCTGCTTAAACATTCGACAAATTTCACAGTAAAATTTAACAACAAAAACAAGCTCCAACCACATAACAATCAAACAACATAAACAAATCTTAAACAAAACAATTGACTTTCAACTAAACCGATTCAAAATCAGCACAAAAATCCAACAAATTTCACAGCAATCAACAACAAAAACAAGCTCCAACCACTTCCCAATCAAACACCATACCCAAAACTCAACAAAACAACAGAATCTCCACTAAATTCAACAACAAAACCCCACAACAAACCAACAAAACCTCATCAAAACCACCATAGATCATACCAGCAAGTTCCCACGGCTCCGATTTATACACATCGATCTCCGTCACAGCTTGAAATCTAAACGGCTTCCCACACGCCTTTCTTCTTAAATAATACATCACAAGCTCCTCATCAGTGGGGAAACCTAAACCCGGTGCAAGCGACGTCGGAGGCTGTGATACACCGATTACTTCATGACCCATGTCTGATTTCCCAAATTGTTTTCGAAATCGAACTCGTGGGTGCTTATTGTTCGATCGAAAAGGGGTAAATTAGGTTAACATGAAGGCATTGAGATGCAATCAAGATTGTGGGAGAAGTAAGTGGGAGTTGAGTTAAGAAAAGGGTATCAATTGCCCGTGGGTGAAGAAACCTTCGATCAATGGATGCTTGATCAACACGGGAATCGAAGAATGAGGGGGATAAAAGGGATGTGTTGATTAAAATGTGGTATATATGTGTGGTGGTGATAGTGTTTGCTTCTTTGATGGGTTTCTTGGGGTTTTTGATAAGACTTTCTTGCAAAATGCAACACTTTAACTAAAGGTGTCATGATTGGTTGGAGATAATAATAACCTAGGATACCACTAAGGAGATGATTAGTAAAGGATAAATCTTGGTAATCTAATGATAAGAGTTAGATACGTTTTAGATATAATGTAAGTTTAAATCTAGTTAAAGGTAATTTAAAAAGGATTTAAAATGAGATATTGTTGTTAGAGAAAAGTAATGTATTCTTCAATTAAATGTTATGAGTTTAAATCCTACAAAGTATTCAATACAGATGTTATGATTTTACGAGTAAAGTATGTATACAAAAAAGATTGTGTGTTTGCTAGTAAAATAAAAGGAGACGATGAATCAATTTGTATCAACGGTTTTTTTTAATGGCTTAATATCAACAACTTAGTTATGTGCTTTTAACCAGGAAAACAAGTCAAGATTTAAATTTTTATATAACTAATTGAATTCAATGGCCTAAACAAAACACCTATAAAACTTGGTTATTATCTGGTATTTTTTTCACTGGTACCTCTTAATTTTGACTAAATTTTAAGAGCATAATCATTAAATAGTAAACAAGTTTAATATATGTTCTTAGATCACTTATTTACACTTATAGAAATTTCTAAACAACATAACAATATTAAGACTTTGAATGATTTTTATAGTTGGAAAAAGGACAAAGAAGTTTTAGTCGAACAACCATGACTATAAATGGTGTACGAAGGACTAAACATCCCACACCAACCGGTCTCACGACCTACATGTGGTTATTCAACTTTGATAGGTATTACTCAATGTTAATTCTCACCGCGGGAACAAAGCTTGAAAGATTATACAATTGATTATACCTTGGATCTTAGCACCCGATGAGACATGGTTGACATTGAATGGGCTATAACCAAGGTCAATCCTCCACCCATATAATTACTCTCTTTGGTGTTTTAGTTTAAATTTTGCTTGATTTATTTTATATACAACTGCACGATATTACTATCTTTTTAAAGAACCATAAGGTTTTAGTCTCTCTAAGTCTCAAATGTGACACATCACACATTGAGGCTTGTTCATGAGGCATAACTCTTGTGATAAGGCCAATAATGTTTTTCTATGTCATTAAGGCGACATGCTTTTAATAGCGTTCCAAACTAGACACCACACGAATCCTACACGCTTGTCAGTGCTTCTCTATGTTTAAATGAAAAACTATAACCATAGTCAACGTAAACATTTTATTTATTAAACAAATCAATGACCTACATCGTTTGATATTACTTTAGTTACAAAATAAAATAAAGTGTCACCACGATTTATCGTGCTAAACTATTAGTAATCATGTAAATAGTTTATCAGAACAAAATTTGATTTTTTAATTATACAAGCATACATATAATATATATATTTTTTAATTTCAATTTAACAATATTGATAAACGATGAGAAAGGGTTTTGTTTGTGGGTGAAGTATTTGACCATGAAAGTGGAAGGCATCATTTATTTTTGCCATTGTAACACTTTCTTAAGGCACACGACGCCTTTCACACTTCACAAGATACGTCACTCTCTTTCATTTTGTTTTCTTGTGGAAGATGATTAAAATGATAGATTTTCACGTACTTTATAATTCAAGATCACGCAATATTTATCTTTGAAATAGCTTCTTGATTTTATTAATAGAAAAATTAAATATATAAGTTAGAAAAAAATGCTTTGTTTGTATATGAAACTTTAAATTTATTTGAAAATAACTTTAGAAATAATAATATTTAGCAAAATTTTTAATAATAGTGATCATATACGTGATAAATTTTAATAAATAATATTTTATATATATATTTTAACTTTACTAATTTTATCAAGGTTTGTTCATACAAACACAAAGAATAGTACGCATCTAATTTTAAAACAGACAAGCAAGAGACGTATTGAATTTTAACATAAAAGATAGACAATTTATGTTAAGATTGATTCCTTGATTACATTAAAAGAAAATTTGAAAACCTTCTTGTTTTAAAGAATAAAAAATTAAAAATATCGCATAAACTAAGATGTATAAACTTGTATTTTTGTTACGTCGACTTTAATATACTTCGTTCTTGTTTATCCAAATACGATAGAAAAAATAGTTAAAAATACTTTTGATGCAACTTATAAAATGTTAATATATATATAGTTAGCCATGTGGCCCATGTAAGACAAATTAGCCACTTATTATTATTTAATCCTACGTATATATTTAGTCGATCCTTCACATTCATACAAATACAGCTGAACCTATAAGTAATCTCGAGGATTAATATAGCAACACTTTGGAGTACAAGTCAAGCAACCTCTTTGCCCATTGTTCAAGAAACCAAGGACGTTAATATCAATGACCCAGTCATCTCATCTCCACCAAATTAACACAATATACGTAAACACATATATAAATATATAGACTATTATATGCACACATATGACAGGATAAAATAAAATAAAAACATACTCTTCTGTGAAAATTGTAGGAGAAACTTTTTGATCTATTAAATTATATATATATATATATATATATATATATATATATATATATATATATATATATATCTATATATATATATATATATATATATATATATATATATAAAGCATATGAGGGTGAGATATCATAAAATTAAGAATATTTTTACTCAATGCATAAGATACAACTACTTTTGAGGGTAAAATAGTATTTTTAACACTATTTACAGATTACCCTTACAATTAGTTACATAATAACCTTACACTTACTGTAACTTACATAAAATTTTACATTATCTACCCATAAACCAAGAAATCTTAATTTGTTTTAAGATTTTAGTTATATCTTTTAATCTATCATGTTTAAAACTTTTGAGACTACAATTGTAACCTGTGTATTTTTTAAACGTTTTGGTGTAAATTTTTTGCTGAATCGATCTGTATTTTGTGATGTACAATAAGTTAATACGTAAATGTATAAGTCGTCATGCAAAACTCATTTATTTGGTGTTTTAAGTTTTAGCTTAGAAAAATATAATAGACTTTTGTAAAATTACTACAAGAATAACAAAAATTAAAAACACGTGTCGAATGTAAAATGTCACCCCGCCGCATTGCGCGGGCACCCTTCTAGTGTATATATATATTATATATATATATTATATATTATATATATATATATATATATATATATATAATGGAGAGATCAAATGAAAACCATCGTTATAATTAAAAACCATGAAACCACTCGGTTCCTCCAACTTATGCAGTTCACTTCTCGGGCAGAATTTTCGAACCATTATGTCTTTAAACTCCTCCCAAGACAACGCCAAGGCAACTTCAGCACCTCGGTTCCTTTTCTCGCTATTCCACCATGTGAGTGCCCGTTGTTGAAGGACACTTGCAGCATAGCGGACCTTGAGCTCCTCGGGACACTCGCTGTTAATAAAGGTGTTTTCCATACTCTCGAACCACTCGAGAAGTCCAGTGGCTCCTTCCTTTCCACTAAAGCTAGTGGGTTTACATGAGTTAAAGTGCTTGAACGTGCAGTTGCAGTTGTTCCCACCTTGGTGTTGCTATTCTTCCCATGACCATTGTTGCCATCACCACCATTGTTTCCATTGGCGTTGTTGCTGTTGTTGGCCATTAGGGTGCTGCTAAGTTCAGCAACCATCGTAGGGAGTACAGCAGCCATTTGACGGGCGATCATTGCAGCAAGTTTGCGGTCGGAGGTAGCACGTTTTCCATGATGACGAGATATTCTATAAGATAGAAATAAAGAAAATATTAGTATTCGGAAATAAACCATTTCAAGAAATCAAGAATTTTTGATATTTCAAATATAACCAGGATGGTTCCATTTGGTACCACATAGCCAATAGGAACATGGACACGTCGAGGTGACTTAATCCCAATTACCTTAAGGAAGATGTGTATGTTGACCATAATTTAGCACTCATCCCAGAAATCCCCAAGTAAGCATAACAGGTCTCGCAATGAGATTTATACGAAATGCTTGCCTTAGCCCGAGGGCCTTTTGCCAGGAAATCCAGAATACGGGTGTTTATATGTCACACACTTCCCTAAGGCTATTAGAATTAAAACCTCGATGAGATTTTTAAGATTTAGACATATCGTCTAAGGAACTTTCTCCACTCGATAAGATGCGTAGAATTCCACACGTAGTCGAGAATAAGATTTAGAAAAGATTAGACGCGATAGGATTTAAAGGCATAAGAAGAAGATTAGGGAGTTGGGGTAGACAAAGTTCAAGGCAAAATCCTAAGGCACTATTTTTTTTAAATATAAACAAATAGCACATAAGGAATTGATCATGCAACATGTGATATGCATATAAGCATACTTACAAGATTATAGCAAATTTCATGTAAAAGATCCCTAGTTTAACCATAGTCTAGGCCACCATTTCTAATAACCTAAATCTCTATAGTTATAGGCTCTGATACCAATCTGTCACACCCCAACCTTAACGGCGGAAACGTCGAGGTATGAGGGTTAAGATTGTTCATGCCACACAACGCTAATTCAAAGTGTCAATAATATTAATTTCTAAGGTTCATAACATACAATAAAGAAATAACATAAGTTTCAACAAAACAAAAATAAAATTTCCCAAAGTGTCATGTGACATAAACGTCATTTTATTATTATCTAGGTCCAATCCTAGATGTGAACAGGTCTTCAAGCAAGTTATGCAGTACCATTTCCTGAAACATATTAAAAATAAAGTCAACAATATATTGGTGAGTTTCATAGGTTTATCATACATAGAATATATATCAAAAGATGGCAATTCACGTCATAGGTTATTGAATAAAGTAAATAAAGATGGATGAACAAATATAACAATCAAACCTTGACAAATATGGCCATTACAAGATTAAACGATTAGCTAAGTGTACTTGGTTCCATAGTGCTCAAGAATACGACACTAGGAGCCGGCAATAACCTCGGCTTTAGCACCAAATAGGATTGTCAGGCCCATAGATCTATGACGTCGCTAGGCTAGCAATAGTTAATGATTGTATCTTACAAGAGTCATAACATGATAGTTACAAGAGTTCAAATAACCATGACTAAACAAGATGAATTGCATAAGTGTTACAAGAGTAAAAACATGTTTCCACGTGTGTTAAATATAAGATTAACATGTTTCACCCCAAAAGTGTGAAATAATATAAAATGGGGTATGAAAACTCACTTGATTATAAAGATGACAAATAAGAAGTCTTGTATATAATGCCGAGGATTCGTTAACGTTCAACCTAAATGGACAACGTGTTAAGTAATCATGGTGATTATAGTGTTATATTTATAAACCATTTAACCCATGATTTTTAAATTATTAAATAGGTACAATTTGTTATTATTTTGGTATTTAAATGATAAGAATTTTAGTGACTAACACTATTAATAAAAGTTAAACCTTTATTAGGAATGAAATATTTACTTTTTAAATAAAATAATAACTTGTAGATTTAAGTGATTACAATAAGTGTACATTTTTAATTATGTACATGTATATTTATTTTCTTAAATATTATAAATAATATGTAACAATAAAGAATTTATTAATAGAAATTATTACAAATTTAGTGGAAATTCATTACAATTTAAGATTAATATAAATTGTATTTTGAACCATTTTTATAATTTTGAAAAAATAAATGGAAATTTCTAAATTTAGATTTTCAATAAAATATAAAAGAAAATGATTTTATAAATTTCTGATTAAAAATAGTTTTATATGATTATTAATTATTTAAATATTTTTCAGAATTTTTATATATTACAAAACCTTTTAAAAAAATAATGGCAGGGCCTCGGGTTTGAACCCAGGCTCTTTGCCACACCACCCAACACTTAAACCGCCGGGCAAAGCCCAGTTTATGTCAAGGAACAAAATTGAAAAGTTAAAACATATAACCCACGAAAATCCCCATTTCTTATAAACCCTAGATTCATAATCGGCCAAATTGGAGCTTGAATCGATCATGATAACCAAATTAACCATAGGGCTTTGATTTCCTATGATTAATCGAGTGTAGTACAGCTTTTAATTACCTGAATCCGGTTGTAATTCGATAGAACAGACAGTGGCATAATGTCGACTGTTCTTGATTTGGGAAATTCGATGTAGGAGTGTGTTTTAATGAAATTGAGCTTACCGAGAGCATGAAAAGGACGAATTCAACCCTTCCCCTCTGTTATATAGCCTCATTTGATCGATTTAATGTCCAGCGCTATGAGATTAATGTCAGGGGTTCAGGTCGAATTGAGTAGTTTAATATTGTTTCAGGTGACTTTAATCACATTAGTGGTTTTAAAAATGATTAGGCGAGCGTGTATGTCCGTTAATTGAGTAATTACATCGAATTAGTGTAGAAACGGGTTCGGGCTTGAGTGCATTTCGGTTTCGGTTTCATTGGGTATCAATATCACCGTTAAAATCAAATTAATACTCATGATTGGGTTCGAATCGGTTTAATAGTTCGATTAATGCGATTTATTTCGATTTTTGGGGCTAAAATCGGTGTGTTGGAGGTGGTCGGAACTCCGCCGGCAGGTGGCCGGAGTTCCTTGCCGGAAATACGGGGTTTGGGATTTTTTTTTTTAAATAGTTACACCGAGGTCCTGTGGTTTATATATTTACATAAATCGCCCAAAATTAAGTTTCTAGTTAAAATGAATTTTACAGTTTAGCCCTGGAGTTTTATTCTTTTTTTTTATGCAATAATTTACAAGTTTTAATATAATTTGATTTTTATTTATTTTTCATAATTAAACACTTATTATGTTTATTATTATTATTATTATTCATTATTATTATTTTAATATTAGCATTTTCTTTTATGCTTGTTATTATTATTATTATTATATTATTATTATTAGTATTATTATATTATATATTATTATTATTATTATCATTAATCACTAATTATTTAATTATATCTAAGTTATAGTGATACAAGAAATTACAAATGAGTCCTCGTATTTGCATTACTAACAAAACACACCCTTACAAGAGATAACGAAGTTAACAAGTAAACTAACAAAAATACGAGAGGTCACAGTTCTTCTTTCATCCATAGCCAAACGCCAAAAAAGCGCTGATGATATTAAGATTAGACATTACTTATGAATCCAGCATCTTTTCTATATACAACAGATATGGGATTTGACTAGGGTGTCACGATCACCCCCTCATCCTCTATGAGCCCAAGGACTCATCGTCCTATATGAGCCCAAGAATCATCGTCCTCTATGAGCCCAAGGACTCATCGTCCTCAATGAGCTCGGGGACTAATCGTCCTTGATAAGGTTTGTCCTAACATCTCGAGCGACACACTAATGACTCTGATACTATTTCTATCACCTGACCTCTCATACCATCAATATTGTTCTTTTTGCTAACGAGGAGCTTATAAATTTGCTTTTGATTGATCAGGTGAAAACTTCCTAGGGGCTCACATATCTTTGGATTTTGCAGCCCAAACACGTTTAACTGTGAATTTCTCTCGTTCACATGCAATACGCCCAAAACATGTTGATAATATTAAAGGCCATACGTTACTTATGAACCCAATATCTCTCTTGTCCACAACCGTGTAGATGTAGATTACCTAGGGTATCACACTTTGAATACTTCATTTATTAAATAAAATCACCTTGATTAGGCATAAGCTTGATGTTAGGACTTAGGATCTATAGGAGTAATAAACGGAGAATAATCATGGTGATTGAATTTTACTGTTGGAGTATTCAAAGGCTGTTGGATGTTTGATGCATGCACGATTCTAAGGTTCATCAAAATAATTGCTTTATTTGATGGGTTCTTGTTCTATTCGTTAAATTATGTTGGTCACGGTTCTCGGTTTATGTTCCTGTTCGCAGGGGTTAAAAGGGGTCAACTTTTGTTCATGTTCGCATGGGTTAAAAAACGTTTGATTCTGTTTTGTTTTGCAAAGGTTCAAAGAGGATTTAAAGGTTCTATTGTATTCTTGATTGTAATTTATTCAATAAAGATTAAATTAATTGAGGGTACACTAAATATTTAATCGAATTATACTAAGGGGGTGTTTGGTATGCGGGAATTCAATGGAATTTGATGGAATTGGAATTTGAATTCGATGGGCCACTGTGTTTGGCTGGTAGAAATTCGTTGGAATTGAAATTTGAATTCCGTTATTAACGTGTTTGGTTGCGAAAGGAATTGAAATTGAAATTTGAATTAATTCCCTTAAATTCCATCAAATGAAGGATTTCAAAATCCTTTCAAATTTTAAAGGACTTCAAATTCCACCGATCTCCGTTCACCGCACCCACCGCCTACAAACGCCTAC